>VWZX01006819.1:851843-1210762 GCA_013399015.1 Galbula dea | reverse complement strand
ATATATATTTATATATATATATATCACCTGTAATTGATCAACTAAAAAGTGAATAATATTCCTGTGTAGTTATAGGTGATATATATATAAATAAAACTTATATATGTATATTTAACTTTCATATATATAAAACTTGTGTCTGTATATATAAAAGGTATATATTTCTTTAAATACATCACCTCTAACTGCTCACCTCCTAAGAAGTCAGAAGTTGAAGGCATTTTCTGATGTCATTGACCAAGAATAAAGTAGAAGCTGAGTGGTCTGGGATGCAAATGTTTTCCAAATCAAGCATGTAACTTGCTGGACTTCAAAGACTGGAGCCACAGCCTTTTCTCATCATCCTGGCAACATTTCTGAAATGAAACTCTTGACCAACTGGCAGCGTGAACAATGCTGTCACCATCTGTATGCAAACAGCAGCTCCCTCAGAATGCAGGTTTTTTTCCCTGAATCACTTAGGCAGAGGAACTTCCTGGCTTCCTCTGGCCCATTTTTTCCAGCACCTTTAATACATAATACATGGATCAGCTATAATCTTCAAATATTAATGAAAAGAAGTTTGTCTTTAGAACAGGAGGGAGACAAAACAATACAAGAGGAGGGTTTGGACTTGGTACAAAGTGAGCTTCTCTGGCTGTGGAGCCATTTTTCTCCACCACATGCTGCTGCTGTGGTTCTCCAGACATCCAGGATCTGGTGTTGAGATACTAGATGTGAGAACCTGCCTGGCTGGAAGGTGCACATGAGAAGCTGGCAGATGAAAGCTCACTGCTGAGAAGGAATTGCAGTAGAACTGAGCTGGCTAGAGATCACCTGTTTCCAAAACAGTCCCCAAAAGGCATGCCTTTGGGGTGGGAGATGTCTGTCCACCTAGAGGGACCTCCCCTGCTATGTTTTGCTGTTGTCATTAGAGACTTTTCCATTTAGGAATACTGTGGAAGGGGCTCATCATGTTGTGTACAGAGCAAGACAAGCCATCAGGCTGCAGTGGTGGATGAGTTTCTTAGCAACCCCCTTAAAGGTGCTCCTCAACAACTCCTGGAGCTCCAAGTAACATCTCATCAGACTAGTCAGCTGGAAACACCATCTGCTTTCTGTTCCCCAGGTTTCTGTGTTGATGGTAACTTCCCTAAAATGCAACTTTCAACAAATATATTGTTGAGTGAGCAGCAAATCTAAATGTCTTCATCTCTTAGTCCCCATTTTTCTGAATTGTTGGCCTTTTGCTTTAAGAGAAATTCAGTGTACCAGAAATTTCAGTGTATTTGTTGAATTTGTAAGACATAATCAATACCTTATAAATAAAACAGTTAATAAACTGTTGCAGGAAGCGTCTTGCATTAAATAGGGGAAAGATTTGCTCTCCTAGGCAGACAGTAACAAGAAGGTAACATGGCAGTTTGCCTTCATATACTCTGAAGAGAACAACTCCCTTGCTAATGCAGATACTCAGAACTCAGCAGGAGCTTTACCATTAGATGGTGTTTACATGGTTGCACGTTACAGTCACAGATCCATCTGCTACCCACAGATCCACTCTAATTTCCCTGTGGTTTGGTAGTGCCACAAAGGTGAAGTCCTTTGCAGGTGGAGGAGGACTACTCCATGTGAATAGTCCTTGGGCAGGAGGGAGTTGAGTTCTCATTTTGTGACCATTGTGCCACTTACTTGCAATAAGAAATGGCAGCATTTGTTGGGTTTGCTCCTGTTGTGTGTTTATAAAGAGGGTAAGCTGCAGACCCAAACCCTGGTAATTTCAACATCTTCTAGGTCGATTCCTTGCAGGTGCCCAGCTGCCTTTGCAGTCTTCATTTGGAGGAGGTTGGGCTTTTGAAGCAGAGCTTTTGGCTAACTCTCTGTGGTTAATATTAGAAGTAATAGCTGAAAGTAGATGTTGTCTGATAGGAACTGACCTGCTCTTGGAGCAGGTGAAGATGGTAATCAAAGGTTCTCTCTGCTTGGGAAGTTGCTCAGTGTTAAGAAGAAAACCACATTTATGTAGCCAACAGGAGAACACACATTAATTGTTAAAAAAAAAAAACCCAAATCACCTTGTTTTTCAGGCTTTTGGGATTAAGATTTGAAGCCCAACAGGCAGATGGTAAATCCATTTCCCAGTGCTGATCTGACAGTAACATTCTGATCCTCTGGAGCTCAGCAACACTGTGTCCCTGTCTAAAATCCATGGGCTACTGGTTCATGGGATCTCCTCCTGCAGAAAGTTCTTCCCTGGTGATGGAGCACTCCTTTAAACTTAACCTTACAGAATCATTATGGCTGGAAAAGACCTGAGATCATCGAGTCCAGCCATCCACCCATGCCATAAGAAGCCACCAAAGAGATGGATTTTCAGCTGGTAGATGCAGGTGACACTGCCTGAAGGAAGGAAGGGAAGGGCCTCAGGGCCTGTTTTGCTTATGTTTCTGTGTCAAAGCTGGTCTCAGTCACAGGTTTCTGAAGGCCTCTTTGGCTTGGTTTAGCAACTTACTTTTTCTCTTTTACCTGGAGTGCCATAAGTTGATAATGGAGCCTTTCTGACATGAGGGCTGATGTTTGGTGTTACATGACACTTTCAAAGAACTCAGTGTTCTGAATGAGGCAGGATTAGTCCTGTCATTTTTCCAGATCCTTATCTGTTTTGTAGGTAATGACTTCCCCATTTGGCTGCATTAGAACTTGACAAATCAGCTTCTGCAGACAGAGCCAAAGTATCTATGCCCCACATGGGCCATCTAAGATGAATTAATGCATAGCTTTCATTCTTAGCCACTTTACAGCCCTTCTTGTAGTTCTCCTCAAACCCATTCTGCTATTTTTGGAGAAAGTGGAGCCAACTGTGTCATTAAACAGCTAATTGTGTGGTGCAGACAGCAGTCTCCAAAGATGGTACTACCCTTGCTGGTGGGTGTAATTGTAGGAGGGAATTCAGTGCCCTCTGGGGCACTTCTCCTGCCAGCAGGCTCCAGTTGTTTCCTGCCTCACAGGAAAACGAGTAAACAGTAAATGATTTCTGGTTTTAATTAGGCTGACAAAGACCTGTGCCCTGAAGTGCATTAGAAGGTGTGGTCATTAAGTGTGCTGTCCCTGGAGGCATTGCCTGGATGTCCCTTTCGGTTGTGTGTGGCCGGGGCTCTGCTGAGGGAGGGTAGGTGTGCATCTCTTTTGACTTGGGTCAATCTGGGACACTAATTGGGGCAATTAAGAGCTGGCTAAGGGCCTGAGTAAGCTTCTCTTAGGGTGATCCCTATTCTTTCCCTGATTCCTGTGAAGCTTATTTTCCTGGGTGATCCTGTAGCCCTTAATCATCTGGGTTTCAGTGACTTCCTTAGCCAGATGTGTTTTGTAATCCTTAATAGTTAGCTTCCTAAACTCTAGTCTCTTTTTTGCATCCAGAGCACCTTCTGGCAGCTTACATATGTGTTATTTGACAAATCACCTCCTTTGGTTTGTTTTGGCTTCACTCTTCAACCTGAAAAAGAAATAACTGCAGAGACTATTGAAGGAAAAAAAAGTCTGTGTGTTCAGAAATGGCCCCAAAAAAGTAACTGTGGAAGGTCTTGTGGCAAAACCTGATGACTGAGGTGTTCCAGTGAAATACCAGGTGCCTTGCAGTTTTTGGAAAAATCAAATCAAATGTTCATAGATTGAAGAAGTCAATCCTCTGAGTCATTGCAGTGAGATGATGTGGAAATCCAAAGTAGAAATGGGTTCCAGAAGGGATTAAATCTGTTCCTAAAGGATCAAGGGAGCTTGGTTGAATGTGGCAATCCAGTTACATGCTTCAGCCCAGGGAATGTCAGCAAATGGAAAACAAAAGAGCATTAGGTAAACTTTAATAAAATTAGCTGCTCATAAAAAATGTTGACTTTTCATATGGTGCTTCCTTGTATATTAAAATAAATAGGAGATTTAGCTCTGTGTGTATTGCAGCTAAACTGTTGAAAGGTAACAGAAGGGAGTCTGTAGCTCTGCATGGAAAGATCTATGATAGGAGAGAGAGTGTAACTTGATTTTTAGTGAAATGTCAAGTCATTTAGAAGAGGACTGGAGCTGGTCTGTGAGCTGCAGCAGGGATTACAGGACTGGTTTGTTTGGTCATGTAAGGTGAAATTCATTTCCATTTTGCCTCCTTGACTAAGATTCCAGTCAAGTATGGCAGTGCTACTGTTAGAGTGGTTGGAGATACCATGTCTCACATGTGCTTTCCATTACCAACTAAAGGCTTCAAATAGTTCCAGGAGATTTAAAACCAAGTTGTTGTCAGACACAGTTTATAAAATAGTTTCAAAAACTTCATCTGGCAACAGCTTCAAGTGGATTATTATGGGTAAGCCTCAGAACTGCCCTTAAGAAAGATTAGGCCATGGTAGAGTTCCTGCTGCTACTCCATAGTAAAGTTAATTCCACCTTTCTTCTTGACTTGAATATGGACATCTGCTCATCTTCAGGTAACCTTTAAATCTAAAAGGAAAAGCTGTGCATGATGTGTGCAGGTGTCCTCGCAGACACTCACCTGGTCATTCAGAACTGGTCCTCACCAGCACACCCTGAATGTAAAACCTTCCCTGCTGAGGAAGAGCAGCAATTATTTTGCCTTCCCTCTCTCTAGAAAGTAGGTGCAGCCCAACCTCTGAGGGAGGAAAATGTTCTGTTTAGAATGAAGTCACTTTTACTAGATCTGATCTACCTGTGCTGAATGTTTGGTGACTGACACTAGGCTGTTCTGGCTTGTTCCTGCTCACCTTTGGAGCTGGGTGCTCTGGAGCACATCTGGAAAGGAGGTGGTAGCAAGGTGAGGGTTGATCTCTTCTCCCAGGTTATCAGAGATAGGACAAGAGGAAATGGCTTCAAGTTGCATCAAGGGAGGTTCAGGTTGGATATTAAGAAGAATTTCTTCACTAAGAAGGTTCTCAGGCATTGGCCCAGGCTGCCCAGGGAGGTGGTGGCATCACCATCCCTAGAGGTGTTCAAGAAATGTGGAGATGTGGTGCTTGGGGCCATGGGTTAGTGGTGAGCATGACAGTGTTGGATGGATGGTTGGACCCAATCATCTCAGAGGGCTTCTCCAACCATAATGGTTCTATGGTTCTATCTCCTGAGGTTTGCAGAGCCTTCCACAGGCCAGTACATCCAGACACATTCTGCTTGGTTTCTGGTTCACCCTTCTGGCTTTTCCACTCTTCAGTTACGCTCTTTTCATGTCAGCATGAAGATCTGCTTTGGAGCTGAGCATGTTTTCTTCTAAAGGAGTTATCTGAACTCCACAACTTCTCTGTCTTATTCCTTTTTTTGTCTCATAAATGCTCTTTTCTTCCAAGTTTTATTTTAAATCCTTAGGGAGGGGATTCCTAACAGGTTGTGCACATCACACAAAGGGCTTGCCTGTGGGAAATGTTGCTTTCCTTAGAATGCTGATGATTTGGGTTTATTCTTAGTTATCTTAGTAATCATCTCTATTAGGCTTGGTTGACCTGCCCAAGAGGAATGCTTTTGAAGAAAGCAGGGATCTGCCTCTTTTTCCCTTGTCCCTCTCCTCACTCCATCTGTGCTGCATGTACTTTGGAGTCAGTTTGGATGTTTTGCCTCTAGTTTGTGGTTTTTAGCTTTGACAAGCATAGAATTTGCTTTCCCTTGGGAAAATGAAAATATTGAAAGTAAGCAAATTTTGACTGGAGTCACAAGATAAGAAAAGACTTACTTGGGTCAGTAGTGTCCAGTGACATTTAATACTTGACTACATTGCTTACAAGGCACAGGAGCTAAGTTTAGTTCCTGGTGCTGAGTTGAGTGTACTGAGTTATGCTCCCAGGGGAGGAAGAGCATCTAAGATCTCACAGCATAATTCTTTGCCTTGTTCTGAAGTATCTGGGTGCTGTCATGGACAATGTTTTGTTGGGCTGAAGAGAGAGGAGGGTGACTTGACAGTATGGTCAATCCAGGGGATAGGATGATTTTGGGGCTAGATTTATTAACTGTTATTTCATTGAGAGCATTATTTGAGGTTCCAACTGGGATTGACTCCACTTCAATGGATATCAGCATGCTTAAAAGAAGGGAAACATGGAAAATGGACATGAGAGGCTGTTGTATAAGCATCAGTTTGATCCAGTTCTTGTTTCTGTTGGGGTACATTCCTCTGCTTTGTAATTTTTGCAGCATTTGTTTGTTGCATATGCTCTTAGTGCAAAGTTTTATTTGCTATTAACTTTTATGTCAAAAATCTTTGGCCTAGAGCCCTGCTGTGTTAGAAACACAGCCCCTATTGTTTCACTTTGTGTGACAAAGAAACTTCTTGTGGAGAAAAGGCTTCTGTCTGCCTTGCTTTAGGAAGCTGTAGTGGCTCTGGGGTTAACGTGGTCATGTGCTCCTAGAGAGTTCCTAAGGCAAGTAAGAACACTTGGCACTTCTCTAGCTAAAGAGCTTGTGTTGGGATGAGGCCAACTGAAACACTGGCACCTCTCTCTCTGCCTGTTGGGGTTCTTTGGGATCCATGTCATTCCTCAGGGCCTGCCTGCAGGCACTCTGGGTTCCAGGATCATATTAGAGCAGATGTGTTTCTCTGGGGAGAAACAAAATCTCTATTCTTGGACTTCTTTGAAAGACAACTTGCTAGATCTCTCTTGACAAGTGTAGGATCAGTAAGGTTGGAAAAGGCCTCCAGGATCATTGAATACAACTCTTAACCCAACACCACCATGCTATTAAACCATCTCACCAAGTGCCACATCTACATGTTTTCGGAAGCCCTGTAGGGATGGTGACTCCACCACTGCCCTGGGCAGCCTGGGCCAATGCTTAACCAGTCTTTCAGGGAAGAAATTGTTCCTTATGTCCAACCTAAACCTCCCCTGGCACAACTTGAGGCCATTCCTCTTGTCCTATCACTAATCACCTGGGAGAAGAGACCAACTCCCACCTCACTCCAGCCTCCTTTCAGGGAGTTGTAGGGAGTGAGAAGATCACCCCTGAGCCTCCTCTTTTCCAGGCTAACCAACCCCAGTTCCCTCAGCTGCTTCTCACAAGACTTGTACTCGAGTACTTCAGTAGCTTTGTTGCCCTTCTGTGGACATGCTCCAGCACCTAAATGTCCTCCTTGGAGTGAGGTTCTTGTAGGTGAGTGTTGCCTGTTTTCCATTACAGAGTCTTCTTAAAATCACCTCTTGGGTTTTGTGTAGAAAAGGTCAGAAATGTTTATTATTCAAAACTCCCCATCACTCCTCTCTCAGATGTTTCTCAGTGTATACATCTGTAGAGATAAAACTAAATGACTGGCTGATTGAAAAGCAACCTTCTTGGAAGGCCTGTCATCTGTCTTTGGCCATCTGAGAGGTGCTTGCTCTCAGCTGCCTTCCTCCTTTCCCTGCATGGTTCATTTCTCCTCACTGAATGCTTCTTCAGCCAGAAACTGCATCATGGTGTAGGAGTTTGTATTCAAGGAGAAAAATACAAAGGAAGAGCCTCTTTTAGTTCACATGCACATGGCCCAGAAGGATCTGCTGGCTAGGAGGAAAGTATCAGCTGGAAGTAAACTGGCTGTTTTAACAGTGAAGGTAATTTGGAACCCTTTCTCAGGGGATTTGCAGTAAGTCTCCCTAGTAGAAGGGGGTTTTCATTTAATTTCAGCTACCTTGATAAAGCTTTATTCCATTTCTTGGCTCTGACGGGTGTTGCAGAATGCAATGGTGGCTGTCACTGTGCAGGGTTAAAGTTGGGTGGGTTTTGCTTCTTCTACCTGAAGAGGAGCTGCTGGGGTTCAGTCAGTCTGAGCAGGAGCAGACACTGATTTGGCTTTGTTCTGCCTCAGCCAGGGCTGCTCCACTCCTGGTTTTACAGTGGGAGCAGGTTTAGAACTGTGACAAATAACACAACATGGCCATTGCATTTGCCACTGCAGGAAGGGAAAACCAGCCCAGCTTGGGGTTTCTTCAGCTCTTGGGGCACAACAAGGCAGCCACTGGTCTTTCCCTCTGTGTGGAATCTGGAAGTTCAGAGGTTTTGAGGAGTAACCTTTAATCCTGGGTGAGGGCCATGGTTGGCTGCTGTCAGCAGGCTCAGCCCTGAGACTGGCACCATGGGATTCATGTCTTCTTGTCATTAAATAGCATCACTTACCAGACAGCAGCTAATGGATTTATGGGCATTTTATGTTATCTCTGCATCAATAATGCAGTGTGGACCCCATCAAGAATTGATTTGGGGGTGGAGGGGAAGGAGGGAACCAGAAAGATAATTTAACTCTTGAGTAATTTCAGTCTGATGTAGATTTGAGTGGTGACCTTGAAGTCACACCTAGAAGGGAGGAGGCTAATTAGGAAAATTTTAGAAGTCCTTTGGATGCCTCCCTCAATTATAGCCGTGCAATGAAATCAACATCTTCTGTAGCAAAGCAAGTTGTACTGCAAAGACAGGTTAGTGCTGAGGAGTGTACTGGGTATATTGCTATGTTAAATAGGTTGTAATAACAGCATTTTATTGTGTCTGGAAAATAAGTTCTTGGTTGTTCTATTTTTGGTTTGGGTTTTTGGTGGGATTTTTTTCCCTTCATAGTGTAACCTGTGTGAATAATTGGTAATTCTTCTATGTCCTAATTCCATGCCTGTTCTCCTTCAGTGAGAGAAAATCAGCACTTTTGCCTGCTGGTGCTGAGTTTTCTGTGTCCTTTGAGAGGATCAGGGGAGTCCTCTAAGCTGCCTTCAGATGAAGGGATGACTTTGCAGATGGCAAGGAAATGCCATGACATAGAAGAAATGACCTGAGCCAGGAGTGTATTCAAAAGGAGGTGGAGAATCCTTAGCGCTGCAGAAAGCATTGGGAATGTTTGCCACTTGCAGACAAGCAAGAAATAGACATGATAAGCTGCAGCTTTGGTTGACAAAACTTCCCCTGAAGGCTGACAGTAAGTGGTTAATTCAGTGTACAAAGTTTCAGAGCCAGGATTTTGCATGTGTGAGTTGACAAACACCTCCTGGGCTCTGTTTACACTGAGTATTAAGTATTGAAACACTGTATCAGTGTGTTTAGTTCTTCTGCACACTGACACAAATGTCTGAATAAGTAGTTACAAAGATGCATTTGGGGGGGAGCTGATGTGCAACAACTGGAGTTTGTAACATGGAATTGCTTGCTTATATTTTTTAAGCTTAGCAGCTCCATTTTGCCCTCAGAGAAGGGCTTAAACCATAAAGAAGCAAACTATGAAATCAATACAATATGTTGGATGCCTGTTCCATAGCACACAATAGTCTATTTTATTCAGGATTAAAAGATTCTAGCTCCATGTTATGCTACAAACCACTCCAGGGCTTCCTGGTGTTGCTCAAGAAGTTCATACAGGAACTGTTTGTGTGTTTGCCCACAACTCTTCACCCAGTGCTTACAAGCACGAGGACAGAAGACAAACTTGAGAGTCCTGGTGTTTGGTTCAGCAAAGGTGTGTTTGGACAGTGAGGACAGCTGAAGGTGCTGATGCCATGGCTGTGTGCTGAGCTCCACTCCCAGCTGAGGGCATCACCTCTGCATTGTTCAGATGTATGTGTAAGTCCCTTTGAAGTCACTGGCAGGTAGGCACAAGCTCAACTGTGCTCCAGGGCTTCCTGGTGCCTGGCCCAAAGCTGTAGAAGGAACCAACCTGCCAGTGGCAGAAGCTGCTTACGTGGAGGTCTTGCTGGGCAGGCAGATTCATTTGTCCTGATGGAGCTTAGGAGAGCTTTGTTGTTCTCTTGGGACACCACAGGTTGAGGTAAGCAGCCGAGACTGTAAAGTGACTTACCTGGTTTTAAAGAAAATAAACCCACAAACTCTTTCAGGTTCTCATCAGATGTCATTTTGCTGCTGTTGACAGAAAGGAGAGGCAGGCAGGCAGGGAGTAGGACACTGACCCCTTTTAACATCCTCTGCCCTCTGAGGGAGCTCACATCTTTCCCTGCTGCTGTGGTGGTGATAGGTTGATGGTTGGACTTTATCTTAGAGGCCTCTTCCAACCTTAATGACTCTTGATTGTACAAGAATACAATTCTTGTGTTCTGTTTAATGGGCACAACAAGTGGACATGCACTTATGCCATGGGGATGTTAGTGTTTGCAAGCCCACAGGTGCTGGAACTTTGGAACAAATCCCTGGTTATTGGTGAGTTTCCATACATGGAAACCTTAAAAATGACAAGTTTCCTGGGATTGGTTTTTTGTCACTGCATACAGAAGTAAAGACTGACCTGATGTCTTTTAACCACAGAGCAAGGGCTCTGCAGCTCATCTCTCCCAAGGCAGGAGAGGAAGGGACCATGGAGTGGGTGGGAAGTGGACCCTCAGTGGGAGAGGAAGGGGATCCTCACTTCCACTGCTGTCACTCATCCTTCATCTTCTCTCCTGGTTAGTTCAGCTGAAGGGAGAGGAGGGTGAGTCATCTGTCAGCTTATTGTCAGGCAGTGTAGACAGCTGGGAGCATCTCCTGTCTGGAGATCTGATTCCAGTAATCAGCACAAATAACCAGTGACATCACAGGGGGAACGCTGAGCCTGTCTGCCTGGAAGAAAGCTGGAGGGGGAGGGAAGGGATTAATGGTGCCAAAATAGCAGAGTGAGATGCCTTCTGGTGTAGACCTTGTTTGTGTGTGTGTGTGTCCCTGCAGCGTTTGTGGCCTTCCCAAACGACATGGAACCAATTAACTTGTAGGCTGGTGCTCTGGGCTAGGATCTTAATATGGCTTTCTTAAAACAAATAGTAATAAACCAATTCTAAACAGGAGGGTCTGGTAGTTTTTGTGCCTGGGGCTAAAGCTGTGGCCTGGGGAGTGGATTTCTCACAGTGCAGCTCTTAATTGTTGACAACTTGGGGTTGAAATCTTGGATTTGGTTTGCAGAAATATTTGGGAAGGTTGTGGCCGAAGTAGGATGTGGATTTAACTTTTATGAGCTTGGCTTTTGTATTCCTGTGGTTGAAAGGCTTATGAATTCCATGCCTCCAGTTGAACTCTGAGAGAAGTGGAAGTGTGTGAAGTGAACTGGTTTCCCCTGCCTACCTTGGGTGTGTTTATCTGGAGGCCTTCAGCCTACCAAGGCGTTAAAGCAATCCAGCTGCTTCCAAAAGTGGATCAGAAACGTGGCCAACAGCAGGGAATAGCATGAAGGTTTGACATTGTCTGCTCTCTGCCTGCACAACAGCCACGCAGACAGCAAATACTCAGGCTGAGGAGAGCTTGCACTCCCTCAATGTACCCATCACCAGCTGGAGCTTGATGTATTTTAGCAGTATGAGTGGTTTTTAAACCTCTTTGTCTTTCTAAAGCTGCTAGTGTGGTTAGGATCAGTCCAGAATCACCCTGCCCAAGCCAGCAGTTACCACTGGTATCTTCTCTTTTAACTAACACTATGAATTTCATAATCTGTTAAATATGTGCACAGAGTAAATTAGGGATTTTTTGCCTTCATTTGAAAAAGGCTAATTTGTAATCCCTTATGCAAATCACTCCTTTAGCAGCAAGCCTTAGGGAGCAGATGTCTACCTTGTTTTCATGCCTTCATCAAATGGATCTGCAGGTTGGAAGCTCTCACAGTAGAGAACAGAAGAAGCAGGTTTCTCCTCGACTTGGCTTATGGAAATGAGATTTAAGAAATCATTCAAACACTGATGTCTACATTTGCTGCTTTGAAATGCAAATTGGTTGCAAAACAAAGATGCTGCTTTCATATGGGTCTCTGATAGCCTCCTGAGTGCTGCTGCAGGAGGCAGGAATGAAGCAGAAGGTATTAAAATAACAAAATCACCCAATCCTCTTTTTTTTTGGTCCCTTTCAACCTAGCTGTATGTAGTCCATGGTCAAAGAGCTGTGGCTTCTGTCTCAAAACCTCCTCAAATGAACATAAAGTCTAGAGTTTTGTCAAACAAGTGTTTAAAATGCTTACAGCAAATGTACATGCAGTAGGACCCACACAGGTGGATCTGGAGGTTGGGAGCCAGAAAATCCTGCCTGGCTGGTTGCTCCCAGGGCTTCCATGCCACCAGGAGCCCCTGAAATCAAGCACACCAAGTCCAGGCAGTCCTGAGCCTCAAGTACCATGGGTTGTTCAAGACAATCAGGAAAGTGTGGTCCTAGACTAGGGGCTTAAGGTGTTTAACATCCTGGAAATAACTAGTGTCACTCTGGGAGCATGGAATCGGAGAATGTCCTGACCTGGAAGGGACCCAGAAGGATCCTTGACTCCAACTCCTCTCTCCTGTCTCACCTAACAACTACAACATGTTTACACCTGCTGTGAGTAGGGATGACAATTCTCAATTCTCCTCCTCCTCTCCTGCCTCTTAGGCAAACTCCAGCATATGGAAGGTTGACTATCAGAACGTTCCCAAGTTTCTTGAGGGTGCTGGGTGGTCACCTTCCCCCCCTAGTCCCAGTGACCACTCCTTCACCTTTCTTCTGACACAGGCCAGAAGGATTCTCCTGAGGAGGTGCATCGCCCTCAGCACCACTTCTCTCTCAGGTAGTGGTTGTAACCCAGCTGTCAGGCACAAACTCTCTTAGGCAACCACGTTGTTCAGACAACATCTCCAGTTGATCAACCATCATTGTTAAGGCAATATCCTGGCTTAGCACTACACAGGAGCCTGTGGAGAGAGAAAACCTTCTGACCACCACCTGGTTTGGTGCTCACCTCACAGAGGTTAGCCTGGAATCTCCTTATACATCCTAGACTGAGTTGACTTGGGAGCAAAACAAACATGACCTGGAAATAGCAGCCCATACAGGAAGAGTTCAGTCAGCAGTGGGTGCTGGGGACATTTGTGAGTTAATCAGTGCTACTGGAGGGGTTGTATCTGTGTTTTCCTCCAAGTTTTTGGAGGCTCACGTGGTAAGAATGTAGTTGTAGGGGGTGGAGGGTGTTCCTCCTTGAAGCAGGAGCAGGTCTGCAGCAGTCTAGCCATCCATGGTGTTGTTGGGGACAAAGTAAAGGTGACTGCAGCCCACCCAATGCTGTTACTAAAGGACAGGACTCAAAACAGCCCAAGCGCTCGTTCCTCTCTCCTACCTAAAGTATAAATAATAAAGCCCATTCCTCTTCTGACTGTTTTACATGCATTAAAGCTTTCAAAAGAAGAGGAGGGTGGTGATTGTGTGTGGTCTGAGGAAGGAGATTCACCAGTTGAATAGTGAAGGATGTTGTGCTGACTCATCCTCCTGGGATCGGATCCTTTGTGCTGAAGGGAGCAGATCTTTCCTGTGCAGCATAGCATGAGTAGGGTGTTTTTCTCCAAGGGCTTTTTAACGTGGAGTTTGTTACTTGCTTTAAAAAATTGATGTAGCAGTTTATAAATAAGCAGCACCCACTGATTAATTGTTGAAATTAGCATGTGAACAAGTGCAGGCTCTTTCCCAAGGAGAATTCTGGAGGAGGACTTTGAAGTTTATTCTTTGTGCAGCTACCTATTTTTTTTTCAGCTGACTTGAAAGGCTGCCAGTGGCTGTGCTGAGCCACAACAAGCTGATAGTGTTCTCCCTCCCCGCTGCAGAGCTATCTGTGTCTTTGGTGACTGGCCTGAATGAATCAATGCAATCTTTGTGGGGTACAGTCCCTGAAGCCAGGGCAGGATAATTTTTAGGGAGCACTGGTCTCTCTTTTCCTGTAAACCCAAACCAAATAGAAGTGTATTTCATGGACTTGTAATTGGGAGGTTTCAGTGGGGTGTGTGGTGAAGCTTAAAAAGGTCATAACTGGGTGGAGAGCATTTTATTCTGATTTCTTTTTCTGGGCTGAGCTGACTGCTTTACTGTATTGTGGTCAACTGACTGCAAAAGCTGAGGATGAGTTCAAAGCACAGCCAAATCTGTGTGGGTTTGATTGCTGGTGGTGGAACGTGGGAGGTAATCCTGCTGTCCGTGGGGTCAGCGGGACTCGCAGTAAGTGCTGTCAGCTTCTTTGAAACCTACTTCTCTTAGTTGCTTCACCAGCTCTGGGCATCTCCTCTTCCTAGAGGGCACATTCTTCATGTTTCCAGCCCTTCAACCTTCTACTTTCAGCTGCTGTATTGTAGTTTGGTGTAGTTGGAGTAGTGGTTCTATTCCAGCTCCCCAGATGTGTTGCCATACCTGTGGGTAACACCCATTCTTCTGACAACCAAAGGAACACAGCCAGAAACTTGAAGTTGTGTCACCTGCAACTTCAAAAAGAGAAACAGGCAGATTAGGATTTACAGAATGATTTTGAAAGATGTTTCTTTCTCCTTTCTGTCTCCTTGAATTACAACTAATTTATCACCAGAAGATTTTTCTTGATAACTTTGCATGTAAGTGTTGGAGGGTTTGAAATTGCTGATCAGACAGCTTGCATCAACACGCCTACTGTTTCATTGGATGCCAGTGTGCAGTTGTGTGCATGCAATCTAGGTGGTATAGGGTAAGCTTTGGATCTCTAGTATTGCCAAAAAGCATTGGCTTCAGCAGTAGAGCTGTGCCCTGCTAAATGCTTTTCTCTGGATAGGGAGAGATTGAGTTTGTCCAAAATCTGTGTTCCTCTTTTTTCCTGTTAAAATGTAGCCTTAAACTTGGTCTGATAATGACTCGGGAGATTCCTGCAGCAAGTTTGAGGAGAGAAAGGAAGCAGCAGATGAAGGAGCTGATGTGGCCCATGCAGGGAAGATGTGCTGGTTTCCAGGTACAGTGGTGCTCTTGGAGACTGGGTCCAGCTCTGGCTAGTCATGATCCAAGATGGTGAGAGGCCATGGGCATATGGGTACCAACTGACACTGGAGGGTGTCCAGAGAAGGGCAGTGAGTCTGCTGAAGGGCCTGGAGAATAAGTCATGTGAGGAGCAGCTGAGGGAACTGGGGTTGTTTAGTCTGAGGAGGAGGAGGCTTAGGGGAGACCTTCTCACTCTCTCCAACTCCCTGAGAGGAGGCTGGAGATAGGTTGGGAGTCAGTCTCTTTTCTCAGGTTACCAGTGAGAGGACAAGAGGAAATGGCCTCAAATTGCACCAGGGGAGGTTTAGGTTAGATACTAGGAAAAATGTTCTTCCCTGAAAGAGTTGTTAGGCATTGGCCCAGGCTGCCAAGGGCAGTGGTGGAGTCACCCTCCCTGGAGGGCTTCAAAAGACATGCAGATGTGGTACTTAGGGGCATGGTTTAGTGGCATGATGGTGATAGGTTGATGGTTGGACTTGATGACCTTAGAGGTCTTTTCCAACCTTAATGATTCTGTGAATTTTTCTTCAAATCCTGGGAATGAGAGTATGAGGAGAAGGAATCCAGTTCAGGCCACATGTATATCAGTGGATAATGGCCCTCAGGAACACAATCTTGGAGAAGAAACCTTTTTTTTTAATGAGTGAGCACCTGTTGCTTTTCATGGAAGTGATAATCCTGGAGCAGCTGCTGGTTAGGACTAGTGGCATCAGCTCTTGGGCTCAGCTGGTAGCACATGTTTAAGACCCCATGTGTGGACTCACTGATCTCCTTTGTGATAAATGCAGGCAGTATATGGACAAATGGGAAGTTACAGAAGGCTTCTTGTTGCAGCTCAGCAGAAGTTTCTTTGCCCACTTCAAGAGGCAGCAATAGCCAGCTGCAGGCTTTAGATGCCTTAGGGTCATGCTTGATTTTTGCCTCCTACACTGCTTGCTTTTATCTGTCCCTTCCAGCCTCTGCAGTTGACAGAAAGCCTCAGACTGTTTTAAAGTGAGTAAATGTGTATAATTCCATTTCTTGAATGTGATTTTAAACAATGTCACAGCATAGAAAATTGCCAAATTGTGAAAGGCTTCATGCTGCAGGTTCACATGCTCTGAGGGTGCCAGAGCCTTGGCCCAGGCTGCCCAGAGAGATTGTGGAGTTTCCTTCTCTGGAGAGATTCCAAATGTGCCTGGAGGTGATCCTGGGCAACCTGCTTTAGCAGGGGGGTTGGACTGGATGACCCAGAGGTCCCTTCTAACCCTCACCATGCTGGGACTGGATGAAGAGGAGTTGCCTGTTAGACAATTAGAGTCTCTAGCACATAGCTGGCTCTTGAAATGAGCAGACATTTATTCATCCTTCAACATCTTTCTGTTCTGAGTTTTGTTGTTGTTCTGAAGGTATCATTGGTCAAGGTCACACAAGCGTGGTAAATCCATTGGTAGAAGCTGCTGTGCAGTGCCTGCAGGACACCAAGCCCTGGCCTCAGCCCTGAGGAGTTGCTAACTGTTGGTAATGTGGTGGCCATGGGTCAGGTTTCTCTGTTTGTCAAGGCATTCAGTATGTTTATGGCAGAAAATGTAATCCCAGTCTGTTTAGGCAGGCAAGACATGCTCCCAGCTGTACTGATTTGCTTAGGATGCCACCTTCATTCATTCTGCCTTTGATTTGCAGACTGTCAGAAGAAATTGAGCTAAGTTCCCAGCACAGAGTAAATTGGGCTTTCAGGGTGTGATTTAAAAATTGATGTGTGTCTAAATCCCCTGTGTTGCTTGGAGAATGAGGTGATGGACAACGTGCTCATTGATTTGGTTAGGAAGCATCAGGCACTGTAAATCAGCCTGGGTAAGAGCTGTTTGGATAGCCAAGGAGCACACAGCAGCTCCAGGAATAAACACAATCCACTCACATTTCCAAATGTCAGATTTGGTCTTGTTATGTTTCATGTGATGAGCTTAGGGTTATAGAATGGTTTGGGTTGGAAGGGACCTTTCAAGGTCACCTAGTCCAACCCCCCTGCAGTGTGCAGGGACATCTCCAACTAGATCAGGTTGCTCAGAGCCCCCCAGGCAACCTGACCTGCAGTGGTTCTAGGGATGGGACATCTCCCAGTTCTCTGGGCAGCCTGGGCCAGGGTCTCACCATCCAGTGAAAACAATTTCTTCCTTTTCCCTCTACTCTAAATCTCCTCTCTCTTTCAAACCATCAGCCCTTGTCCTGTCACAACAGGTCCTGCTAAAAAGTCTGTCCCCATCTTTCTTATTAGCCCCCTAAGTACCCAAAGGTCACAAGAAGGTCTCCCTGGAGCCTTCTGCAGGCTGAACAACCTCAACTCTCTCAACCTGTCCTCACTGCAGAGGGGTTCCAGCCCTCACATGGTTTCATGGCCTCCTTCTGACATGCAGGTGCCTTATGGCTCAGAGGAGAATCGTTTCTTGATCCTCAGCATCTACTGAACATTGTGAGTGCTTCATTGCAAAAGCAGGGAGCAGCAAGCCATGGCAGCAGAGCAGCCTGTGGCTTTCCTGGAGAGTTCACCCTGGAACACCTCAGTGAGGTGAACTCAGAAGACTTCTCCTTTCATAACACCTGAGCTGAAAACTGTTGCCTGCCTAGGTCTATCTCAGAGGTGTCCTAGTCTGTGCCACTCCTGTGTCTTGAGGAGTGGTTTCCAGGAGGATTTTCTTTCTTTTGAAGCCAGTTATTGCTCTGAAGCACAAGGAAGTATCTAAGTACTGTTAGAGATAAGTACACAGTTTCTTCAGAGTAAGGAAATCCTGGGCTGGAGGTTTTCCATTATTCCTCCTTTCAGAAGTTCTGGGGAACCTCGGAGTTTCTCAAACTTGGGCCATATTTGTTAGTGTTTCAGGATAAAACATTTATAATCTCTTGTTGGACAGAGCAAGGTAAACTAGTGGGTGCATCTCCTGAGCCTAAGAAGTGATAGAAAGATGAGGCCACTCTTCAGAGAGCTGGTTTTGAGGGCATTCTAGATGTTTGCCAGCAGAGGGTAAGCCACTGTAAGCGTGTGCTGCCATGAAAAGCAGCAGCATTCTTCTGCTGACTTCTACAGCAGCAGCTCAAGCCCCATCATGTTCCTGACAGCTGAAGCTCCATTTTCTGCCTCACTTCCCAGTCTGGCAGCATCTGGTGAGCATCTGCAGGATTTGGGTTGGAGCTACAACAGTGAGGCTTTTGTTGCATGGAGTATTTTGGGAGAGGAGGAGGAGGCTGTGTGAAAGTTGGTTTTGGGTGGTGGCTCATCAGCATTAGCATCGTTCCCATCACCCTGTGGTGGCTGCTGCTGATGCCTGGGAAGGAAAACAGGAGCAGCTCTGGAACTGTTTCTGGTCTTCTTCATGAGTTGGAAGTTGAGTTTTGGAGAACCTATAGAAACAGGGCTGATGAAGTGGAACCCTTCCTGCCTCTCACCTCTGGTAGCTTATGATTCAGCTCTTGTTTTTGGCATGGAGTTCTCTCATTTGACCTCCTACTACAGCTGGGTATGGAGAGGTCTGCTGGGTAAATTATTTAGTAGTAACAGGTCAGAAGCATCTGAGGCACTCACAGACAGTTACAAGAATAAGAAAGAAGTAAAAGGCTCTTCCAGGTGGGAAATGATATGTTGAGTAGATGGTTCATTGGAACAGGAGCTCTTAAAATTTGCTCAGAACTGGAGAGGGGAGACAGTTTGGAAACACACCCCCCAAATGTCCAATTTATTGCTTCTTGTTGTTAGTATCTATATATCATTGATGGGAATGTAGCCCCTAACTCTGCTATGCTGCCAACTTCTTTTTTCCCAGTTAAGCAGAAGGGTTTGGTATCTGTAGGTGTCCAGAAGCAGGGCACAAAAGCAAAGCACCAGAAGTCTGTGTTGGTGTTTCCTCTTAGCTTGTTCCTTATTAAAGAGATGGCCCAGAGCTGCACTGGTACCTGCTTGGACCTGGGTTAAGTGGTTTCTTGATGGTTGGTTTTTTCCCAGATCCCATAGTGGAAATGTGAGTGGGAGCAGGGGCTCCTCTCACTGGATTGCCAGAGAACCTTTCTGCTGGTCACACTGCTGTTCTCCACTGTCCCTCAATGGCCCTGTATGTGATATGGGATGGGCACAGTCTGTGCCCACCTCATCTCCTCCTGGTCCAGTGCTTAGTCACATGTTTCTTTCCTTGCATGTTGAAACTAGAAGCATAGGATGGTTTGGGCTGGAAGAGACCTTAAGGATCATTTAGTTCCAACATCACTGCTAGGGGCAGGAGCACCTTCCACTAGATCAGGTTGCTCCAAGCCTCATCTAACCTGGCATGGAACACTTCCAGGGATGTGGCATCCCCAACTACTCTGGGCAACCTGTTCTAGTGTCTCAGCACCCTCTCAGAGAAGAAGTGGGGTGTCTGAACAAGTAACAAGCAAAAGTTGGGAATCACTGGTGTTTGTCTTTGTGTTCTTCTGACAGTGGTTATGTTTAAGAGGAAAGCTAGTGAGAAACCAGTTGGTATTTTTATTGCTCAGAAAATAGAGGGTTTCTTTCAAGCTTGGTTGTC
This sequence comes from Galbula dea, assembly GCA_013399015.1. Lineage (NCBI taxonomy): Eukaryota > Metazoa > Chordata > Aves > Piciformes > Galbulidae > Galbula > Galbula dea. The sequence goes on along the minus strand of VWZX01006819.1, from coordinate 1,191,557 downwards.
AAGATTTGTCCATCAGGAATTACTCAGAGTCTATATGGAACATGTTCTTTCCTTAGTGATCCCAGATCTCCAGGTATTAAGGAATGAGTAGTTTATGTAAAGTAGAATGCAGTTGGAAAAAGCATGCTTTTGTAAGTATCCTCAAGCATAGCAACTTCTTGGTTTGTATTTAAACACAATTATTTCTATAAATAGAGTAAGAAGCCAGGGAGAAAGGATTTACTCTGAGTATTTTTGATCCTCAGAACTGGAGTGTGTTTGTGAGGAAGCAGTTGGCTTCAGCTGCTTCATGGTGACTGTTACAGCAGATACTGTGAGTAAGGTATTTGACTGAGGTCACCCTGGCTAATGAGTTCAAAGCAGAGCTTTGTCATGGGATTTACTGTCTGTATCCTCCAGAGGGGAGGGTAGGGATTTGTGAGAGGAAAGTAGGCTGCACAGAGCAATGAAAAGGGCTGTGGTGGTGCTGTGATGAAGCACTAATTCAGCACCAGGAAGTTCTTTGCTGGTGGCCAGCAAAAAGAGGGTGTGGGAGGAGAAGCTCTGGCCTGAAGTATTTGCTGGATGGTAAGTACAGCTTTGCCATGTATGTAGAGAATAATAGACACATTTTCATGGAAAACTAACTCTTTACTTTTATAGTCTTAGGTGTACTTGGCTGTTACAGATCTGGAAGTTTACTATGGAGGAGAGGAGGCTCAGGGGAGACCTTCTTGCTCTCCACAGCTCCCTGAAAGGAGGTGGTAGGAAGGTGAGGCTCAGCCTCTTCTCAAGAGGACATGACTTCAAGTTGCCCTAGGGGAGGTTCAACTTAGACATTAGGAAGACTTTCTTCACTGAGAGGGTTATCAGGCATTGGCCCAGGCTGCCCAGGGAGATGCTGGAGTCACCATCCCTGGAAGAGTTCAGAACACATGGAGATGTGGTGCTTGGGGCCATGGTTCAGTGGTGAGCATGGCAGTGTTGGGTGGATGGTTGGACTTGGATCATCTCAAAGGTCTTTTCCAACCATAATGATTCTGTGATATGATTCTGTGCTTTCTCTTCTCCATCCCCATCCCTGTGCTGTGCAGGGCTGGAGGGGCTCTCTCCTCACTTGCCCTACCTGCAGAGGAGCTGTCAACAGTAAAGGGAGAGAGTCAGTGTGGGAAAGTACAACTAAACCTCTTGTAAGCACTAAAAGTGCATTTAGCTCTGTCTTTGTCAGGAGGCTCTGGAGGTTGGAGCCATGCCCCAGCCTGGGGCTGGTGACTGCCTGTGTGTGCCTTGGTGTGGCTGTGCTGTTCAGGACAGTGTGTGGGAACTCAGAACAGCCTGGCACCCTCTGTGGCAGAAGGGGAAGGGATAGAAGGATGAAGAAGCAAAGAGGTTTGGACTGTCAGGTAGCATTATTTTCCTTGTGGGAAGGCATTGGGCTTCCAGTCTTTGCTTTTTAAGGAATCAGGGAAATCCCTTGGAGTTTATTTGCAGAGCACAGTAAATGCTGCCAGTGACTTAAAAAACAAGAACTGGGCTGATAACTTTTCATAGCAGCTAGACTTTGGGTTGTGCCAACCCCCTCAGAAAGCAGGGAGGGTCCTCTTGTGTTGCACTATGAGGAAGGGGTGAGGAGGATGGAGTGAGCAGAGGCAGCTCTCCCTTCTCACCTCCCTGGCAGCTTCACCCCAGGGGGGTACAATGCTTTCATGGCTGCAGGACCAGGCCTTGAAGAGGGCAGGAGGTGGCAAGTATGTGCTGCAGCAGCTCCAGCAGGTGGAGGAGGACAGCTAGGCAGTAGGGTGGAGAACCAACCACTTTGCAGTGCTCCTCCATTGCAACAATGTGCAGTCCTGTAGTCTGACTTGAGAGTTTTGTTCTCAGATGCCCACCATGGGACAGAGCAGCTCAGATACAGGAGGACATGGCTGAAATGAAGAAGGATGAGCTTCTGTCCTGCCTGAGGTTCTACAGAACAGGAGACTCAGACAGTGGAGGAGAGGCATGCATAGCCAAAGCAGAAAATGGAGGGAGGAGGAAAGAATCAATAGTTCATTAGGTCTGTAGAGTAGAAGAAGGAGGAAAAGGATCAATAGTTAGCAGATGTGAAGATTTGGCTGGTGAGATAGGGTTGGGTAACACTAGCATGCTTTAGTGGAGTCATAGCTCGTGTGCCTTGTTTTAACTAGCACACATCATGTAACAGCTCATATCAGTGTGTGTAAAAGAATAAAGGAGAAGCAGAAATTGAAGGCAGTCAGCTTGCAAAGGCTAGTTTAGGAGAAGGCAGCACCTTAAAGAGAGCTTGTAGAGAAATAGGAAGTAATCCTTCGAGGTCCTTCAGCCCTGCTCCCAACCTGTCTTCACCAGGGCCAGCATTGCTCCAGGTTCTGGAGGCTTCAGTTAGGATTGCAGTGAATGTGAGTTTTGTCTGCAGGGTTTTGCCTTGTGGTTTTCATCCTTTACAGCCCAGGGGGAAAGTAAACACTGCTCAACCAGCCAGATTTCAGGCATGGGTGTGAGACTTTCTACAAAATGAGCTCATTTACTTCACACACATGGGCTAGAAGGTATGCAGTCAGGCAGTTTCCATCAGCATACTGTAAAGCAGCAATAGCTACTGTACTGGGAAGGTGTATTTTTAGAAAGAAGGTTGCAAAGATGCAGGAGGAGTTTGACTGGCACTTGGTAGTGGATGTAAATAAGTGAAAAGGGCTGCTTCTGGTACAAAGTAGCTATTTACTGTGGGGTTGGTAATGTAGAGGCTTGTGTATTAGCTGGCATTAGACACTGCTGGTCTCATTAGGGCCCATGAAAGCTTGCTGTGTCATAGCCACATGCTCTGACATCTTCTAGTAACACAAGAACTCTTTCTTGTGTGTAGGAATACCAGTTGGCTTCAATATTCCTCCATCTTCCTCTGCTGCATCCAAGGGAGGAGAGGCAAGTTCTCATGTTAGCTGTGCCCAGGAGCTCCAGCAGTCTGTCAGAGCTGGGAGCAATCCCTTTGCCTACCTGTGGCTCTGGGAGAAAGGCAGCAGTTAACTCTCACTTGCTTTTGGCTGAAAGAATGCAGCTAACCTTTATGATGGCTACAAAGGATGAGAGCTTCAGATTCAGAGTTCCCTGTAGCCCTGTAGGCTGATGAGTGCACTCCTGTCCTCCATGCATGAATAATGCATGTCCTTGCTAGCTTTACGAAGAGACAGTTAATTCACTTGGCCTTTAAGGTTTTTTTCCTCCTCCTCCTCTTCTTACTTAGCTGCCATCCCCTTTGGAGGGAAGGAATTAACCACAAGTCTACAAACATTGGTGAATGGAGGAGGTAATTACACTGGAGAGAGAAATCAGCTCCAGCCTTCAAGTTCTTCAGCAGAGATCTGTCTCTCTAGACATATTAAATGTCTCTTTTTGTGCCATGGACGTAGCTGACAGACCAATATTGAGATCATTTTGTCTGTAGAGCTTTATTGGATCCCACTGAAAGCATCAGGGGGCTGCTGTATGAAGAAGGGAAGCACCCAGCACCCTGAGCAAGGCAGAGCCTGGAAGGTGAACACATTGGATCTGGGTGCATGTGTGCTCCCACCTAGGTGTGATCCTGCCCCAGTTAGCTGCAAGTCCTTTTTCTTGCATTTTGCATGTTTGATACCATTTCTGAAGGTCAGAACACTGTTGAAACACTTAGCCTCCTTTCTTGGATGGCTAGGGAATAGAGACTTGCCTTTCTGTCTGTCTGGATGGAAGATCTTTTTGAATGTCTTATTTAAAGCTTCAGTCTGTTCTTCTCCACTTCACCCAGCACAGCTGCAGAGAGATTTTTGGCATGCTCTGTTAATTTTAGCAACATATTCTCTTGACAGTGAGTAGGTAAGGCCAAACTTGAGCATGGCAGGGATTGACAGTGCACCTGCTATAACAGACTGCTCTTTATAATCTGTAATTCAAATGTTTGTTTTAAAAGGAAATACTTTGGTTGGCAGGCTGTGAAGTGTGTGATGGTAGCTGAGTATGCCTAAGCCTATCTGGATAGCAGGAGCTAGAGCCAGGTTGTGACACTTGATGCTTTTTTCTCTCCAGGTGCTATAGTCAACAGCTTTTCAGCTAGTTAACTGGATTTGCTGACCCCTGGAAAGGATAACTGAACCCCAACAAAGTGTCTTTGAAGCCATGAAAGGCTGTAGCTGGACTGGAACATTAAACTTCTTTTGTAGTATCTAGTGACCCTTACATAGAGCCCTAAAGCAGTTGAGGGGAGCTGTTTTGGTGTAACATGTTCACTGCTCCATGCTGGACCTTAGTGTTTATTCATGATGTAAAATAGTGCCCTCAGCGTCTTCCTAGCCTCTGCTGGACTCTCTCCAGCAGTTCCTTGCCTCTCTTGAACTGGGGAGCCCAGAACTGGGCACAACAGCCAGATGTGGCCTGACTAGGGCAGAGTAATGGAGGAGGAGAACCTCCCTTCACCTGCTGGTCACACTCTGGTCATTATGGCACCAGCTAATTTAATAGTTCCTACCTGGTTTATCCCTTGGATATCTGGCTCCCTGTTAAGCATTGCTGTAGATGAAATAAGAAAGGGAGACCACTTACAGTATTTCATAGCACAGGAGAAATATTGGAGAAAGACATTTGATGGTGATAGAGGAAGTTAGGCTGACAGAATTGTCTCTTACTTGCTATGCTTAACTTAATTTATGTGTTCTTACAGAAGAAAAGCAGGACTGTTAGAGAAGATTATCAATCCTCAGGTGCTGCATCTTACATGCTATATTTACCTGCTTTAAATTTGTGCAAGTTTTAACAGTTGTTTAATTGTGGTTCACAAATGACTTCTTTTTCTTGTTCCCCTGAAGTTTGTAAAGACTAATTACTGTCATCCCCAGGAGAGTTGCTCTTGTGCATCAATAATCATTCACAACTTGCTAGATGCCTGCAGCTACAAATCAGTCATTTAAGCAGCCCTGGGAAGTGTTTTGTCATTTAGTTTTTGCATTATACAGCCCATCTGGTAATGGGGAAGGCTAATGGTTAGAAGCATATTAGCAACTTGAATTCAAGATAGTAAACTCAATGATCTAGGGTTTTGTGGTTTGGTTTTTGGTGGTTCTGGTTGGGTTTTTTGGGTTGTTGGGGGTTTTTTTTTGGTTGGTTGGTTTGGTTTTGGTTTGATTTTGATTTTAAATGAGTTCTGTTCATCTGCCAAACTTAGTTGTTCTGGGCTGAATGGTTTTAGCATCTTTCCCTCCTCCCTACACACACCTTCTCTATTCTACAAGTTTCAAATGATGCCACTCCCATATTCTGGCTCAGGAGATAATTCCACAGCTCATTTCTGATCTTCCTCTTAAACCACTTTCATTCCCAAAGTTGTATGATTTCCTGTCTTTCATGCTGAGAGCTGTGACATTTGATTTTTGTCTGTCCCATCATCTCCTCATTACTGCTTTCATTTTACCAGGTTCTGTTCTGTGAGGTCTTCTGATTTCTTCTTCCAAGCTAAATTGAGGCAATCTCAAATCAGGCTTAAAAGTAGAATTACACATGTTAGAACATTCCAAGTGTACTAATGTAATCTGTTCATATGCCATGGACTACAATTTCATGGTTCTGCACTGGGAAACCAGATTAGAGATTTCATTTTACACCAAATCTGAGGAATTGAAGGCAGATTTTTCTTCTAGTTACAAACTGGAAGGAGCTGAGGGTGGTGCTGAGCTTTGCCTTCAGCTCATGCTCCCTAATTCACTGCTGAAGGACACTTTGTGTGTCCATCCCCTGCCATCTTGCTTGTTTTCAGAAGCCATCTGCTTGCTCTCAGTGTATATCACAGTCACTTTTCCTCCAGTGTGCTGAAAGCTGTTGAAGGATGAAGGTTTTTTTCAGGCACTTAAGCCTGACTAAGTGGGCTGAGTGATGTCTAACTTCTGCTCGAGACTGAAGGGTTCAGTAATGGAATTAGGCTGAGCGTGTCTGAACTGGAGCTCTCCCATGGCATTCCTGCCTGCAGCAACAGCCCCTCTGATCCTTGCCAGCTTGTCCTGATACACCAAACTGATTCATCAGACCAACAATGAATTTGACAGACAGTTTCTGCTACTAAGTTAGCACTTAAAGATGTGCCAGCAGTACTCAGGCTAGCTCTTGGTGCTGGCAGGCGAGTAACCTGTCTCTGGGCTTGCTTGAAGGAACTCCTGGCAGTTAGGTGGCTTCTCTTCTTTTAAGCTGCTTCAGAAGAATGCTCCAAGGGCACTATTTTTGGCTTTGGTTTTGTGTTTCGTTGTTGGTTGGGTTTTATTTCTTTTGGTTTTATCTTTAAGGTTGGTGGTTGTGCTTCAAAGGCAGAGGTGCTGACAGAGCAGTGGAGCACTGCTGGTCAGCAATGTAGAGCATGGATGCCACTGGCTTCTTGAATAGTGTCTTCAGGTTTTACCTCTTCTGAATCATAGAATCGTTAAGGTGGGAAGATCTAAGATCATAGAGTCCAACTGTTAACCTGATTCTGCTGGTATTTGGCAAGCTGGTTTGGAGCCAGGTGGAGTCACCTTTGCCTAGCATTTTGATGCATTCCCCAAAGCTTTGTTGTCAACTCTTGGGATGTTTGTTCTGGTTAGGATGTAGCAGGTTTCCATAGTAATGGCTGGAGTAACTTCCTGTAACAACAGACATTAAGCTATGTAACATATAATTAATATAGAAAAAGCAATATAGAACTTACTTTTGCAGATAGACTCCACTTTTATGGTCAAGAGTCTATTGAAAGATGATGGTTCACCACTTAGGAACATAACTTCAAGGTTCAGAGTCCATGGTATTTCCCCAGAGTGATTTATGATAGAGAAAGAGAGGAAAAGCTTAAGAAAAAGGAGGGTTTGGATGGGAACACTTAAACATTTCTTGGCAGAAGCTCAGGGTTTTTTTCTCTTGCCTTCTGAGAACAAGAGATTTCAAGGAGGAAATGGCAGCTCTGGGTTCCTGAGAGTGCTTTCTGGAGGCAAGTTTAGAGAGCAACCTCACTGACATCACAGACCACAGCCCTGTGAAGAATGTAGCATGTGCTCTTAACCTGCTGGGGTTGCCTGGTGCTTTTGGGAAGGGAGAACCACAGCTCTGAGCACAACCCAAGAGAGGCTACCTGTGCTGCAGATAGCCCAGAATGGCCCAAGAGGGGTTACTTGTGCTGCAGATAGCCCAGAATGGCCCAAGAGGGGTTACCTGTGCTGCAGATAGCCCAGAATGGTCCAAGAGGGGTTACCTGTGCTGCAGATAGCCCAGAATGGCCCAAGAGAGGCTACCTGTGCTGCAGATAGCTCAGACCTGGGCAATAAAACAATAGCCTTTGTCTGTTGGAGAGGCTGGAGTCACATAGGTGCATCTAGAAACTTATCTCCTTGTTTCTGCAAGCCCAGATTAAAGGCTTGGGTAAGGTTTCAAGTATTCTGGCATTGCCTAAACAGTGCTGTTTGGCTTCTTATCCCAAGCATGAACTTGATGAAACCAGAAGTGTTAGTATGTACAACTGGCTACTCAAAACTGTGATGCAGCTGAGAAGCAATGAGATGAGATGTTTTTAGTGGGCATGGCTTCACATTGTGTTGCTTGAAGAAGCTTTTCTGATTTTTTTAAAGGACATGAAGGAGATGCAAGATGAGCACTTGGGGAAATGGGAAACGTGAACGGGTCAGGCTACCCTAAACTCTGAAGTTTCCTTGTACATAGTGCTTGACTGCAGGCTGCTTGGGGTTGTGCTTTTGATTCTCTGGATGGTTAAAGAACATTTAAACCAAACACAAGGTCTTGATCTCTCCTCTTGGGCAGGGGAGAAAAACCAAAGTCAACAATTCACTGGTGTGGTGACTTTGGAGGATGGTTAAAGTGAGCACTCCCCAGGAGGTCTGGTCTGGGTGGTTCCTCCCACCCCTGTGGAGGACGATTTGGTGTGTAGCTTTTTACTCAGTCATTGTTTATGCAATTAACTTCATTAGTGAAGAAATAACCCAAGACCTCCAAATAACCTGGGCATGTTCTTATGCCTGAGGGGTCAGTGATTGTCTCAAAACTGTGAGCACTTGGAACAAAACCCAATCCATTTCATCTTCCAGGCAGATTGACATCAGAAAGGACTTGGCAGCAGGGGAAAAATGAAATCTCTGTGGATGTGGGACCCCATTTAGCTGTATTTACCCTGGCAAGAGGCCCTGGCTTTGACAATGCTGGTGGAGTGAAAAAGGCTGAGTCGACAGGGAGCAGGAGGAATTTGGTGGGAAGCATTCTTTTGTGCTGTCTGCAGTTCTGAATGTGCTTTTAATATCTGGGGGTTTGTACTTTGGATGAAGCACTGAGTTAAGTCAGTTGTTGTGATAATTTAGCATTTCAGCTGGTGCAGCAGTCACCCAGATTTTGGATGAAAAAAGGCAAAATCAAGCATGCCTGGTGTGTGCAGGGCACAGGTGGAAGGGCTTTGCATTTTTAAACCCAGAGTCACTGAGTGACACTTGGCTTGGAGTGGAGGAGCACAGAAGAAAAGGGAGAAGATGGCTGATAAGAGGGGAAGATCTGATGCACTGGAGTGGGTTAATGGGTCAGAAGATTTGGGTGAAAACCAAACAGTCATAGTGGAGTTTTCTGTATATAACTAAAGCTAACAGGTGGGTTTTTTTACACAGCACACAAGCATCAGGTGGGATTGAGATGTCTCACACCTCTTTTTTCTTTTTCCTTCTGTAATTACATTAAGAAAAAGACAGCTATTTGGTGTTGCTGAAATCCATGGTAATGGAGTGAGTGAAGTCTCTGTAGTTCACATGTTCCTGTTGCATGTTCTGAGAGGGTGGTTTCCATCTGTCCATGTGTATATTCACACACATACAGTAGTCAGCTGAATGCCTCGAGCTACTACCTGAATCTCTTCAGGAACCTGCAAACAGGCATAGGAATTGATAGAAGGATTTTAGAACACACTCAGTTTCTTTCATTCAACTTCTTTCTTTGAACTGAGCTGTGTTAGTGGGTTGATGGCTTCCATTTCCCTCAGAAGGAAGGTGTGAAGGTACATCAAAGAGGGGAGTCAATTGCTCAGCTTGGCTTTGTTGTTCCCAGATGCAATTTCTTAGTTCCCAGCCTCACAGATTTCACTCTAGGATCTGAAGATCTAGATCAATCTCTGTTCATAACAGCTTTTCTGCAGGCCAAGGGATGCTTTCATTTACACCTGGACAACTGCATTAGCCAGCTGGCAGCTGGGACCCTGAGAGCTGGAAAAGGCTCTTTATGGGCAAGAGCTATTTGATAATGAATCAGAAAGAAGCAATAAAGCCAGACCCTTTGTGATGTTTTATAGTTCCTTCCAGAGCACAGCCACACTGCTCAGTGCTTCAGCTGGCTTGGTTTCTTCCTCATCCTCTTTGACATCAGTGGTGTCCTGTGCAGATGGTGCTTGTAAAACTGGGAGTAGATAACACAAAGCATGAGGACAGAAGGATTAAGCATGAAGCTGGGAAGTGTGTGAGGAGGAGAGGGCTGGTATGAAGCCCCCAGGTTGTTCTCCTTCCATTTGGGTCAGAATTCATTGGAACAGCAAGTGAGTGCATTGAAGGAAGAGTCATCATGTGTAGTCCAAAGGAAGATATGTTAGCTGCATCTAGTGAGCTGGAGGAGGGCAGGGGAAAGGAAGCCAGGAGTTCCAAATGTAGTTCTCTAGATATCTTCAGCAGTGGTTGTGAGGAGTAGGATGGATGGATGGAGAATGGCAGTTGGTTCTTCCACAACTGCCATCACCCCTTTCAGCCATTCAAGCCAGAGAGGAGAACTCTGAGGGCTCCTGCTCTCCATTTGCCCAGCAGGACCAAGTACAGGAAAGTTTTGCCTGGTGATGCTGCCCTGGAGGTGAAGAGGTGCAGTCAGAGCAAAAGTGGTGCTAGCTGGCAGATTCTAGTAATTCCATGTGAAATTCCAGGGGTTTTTCTCATGGGTTTTAATGTTTGTTGCCATGTTGGATCCCCCCCACTCAGCTCAAGAGCAGGAAAACTCACTTTAGGGGCAAACCGCTCTCCTTAGCCCACCTACTCCTGACAACTCCCTTCCCATCAGTGGGGTTGATGCTGGTGCTTCAGGAGCTAGAGGTTTGCTGACACACCACCCAGAGCAGCTGGAGGAAGGGGCAATACAGAAATCAGCTCTCCACACACTGTAGCTCACTAAGTGACCAGAGCATTAGTAAGAAAGCCTGTAGACAGTGGCACAGCAGTGTGAAATTCCAGACAGAGCTTTGCCAGGGTTGAAAAGTGGTAACAGGAGCTTCTGATGAGAAGAGCTGAGCAGTGGTGAGTAGCAGCAGCTCTCTGTGCTCTGGCTGTGACATGAGAGTGCATTTGGGTTCCATATGAATGCCTTGGAAATGTCTGCAGAGAGCAGCAGTTGTGCTGGCACACCAGGAATGATGACTAAGCCTAAATTCAGTATGAAAAGAAGTCCCTTCATCTCCNGGGGGTGGGGTGGGAATCACTTTGCAGAAATTGAAAATATAAATGGCCCTAAACTAACAGGATCAAATTCATTATATTGAGCCTAATTGCAACTCCAGCTTTACTCCAGTGTAATTCTGTTGCTATCAAAAGTAGAGTAAGGAAGTGCTGAGTCAGGGCTGTTGTGTGTGCATCTCCTCCAGAGATCATTAGCTTGTGTACATTAACATCTCAGTGACTCACTGCTGCATTTTTTTTTGCTTGGTTTGAGGAAATCTGCATAGGTTGGGGCCTTTGGGTAGCTGAAATGGAAGCAGTTGAGGAAGTGTCATGTAACAATATGAGGAATGTAGTCAAATAATTATTGTCTTCAACAGCTCAGCACAATTTGTATTAATTTGGAGTAGGAGTCATCAGTTCTGTTGGCCTGTCAGTACACTGAGGTTTCGAGGAAAGCTGCAGTGTGGTGCAGAAGATGCTTTGAATCAATTTAATTGCTAACTAGTGTAAATAACTGTATTATTTCATGTAATACTAAACATCCATACAGAAAAGTGCTGTGATAGGTTCCAGCTGAGAACAGATGAGTTGTCAGCAGTGGAAATCTTGGAGCAGCATGTGTTATTTTAGTATGGTGGTGGGCAGGAATTCTTGTGAGGCTTCAGCATGCTGGGCTGTCAAGGGTTAGGTCTGGGCTGGTCACTAGACCAGTGCCAGATGCTCTCTAGGAACCCCTCTGCCTTCCCAAAGGGAAGAGAAAGGGAGTAAGGGAGAGAGACTGGTGGGTTGGAAAAGGAAAGTAAGCCAGCTTTAATGGAAATAACAACAGTAAAATATATACAAATAGATACAGAGCCAATATTGAACCCAACCCCCTGGTGACAGTTATGTCACCACTGATGCTGTGGCAGCACTGGCAAAGTCCCAGGCTGGACTCAGTGACAGATGGGGAGCAAATTCAGGAAGTAGACTCTGCAGTTGGATTCAGGAACACATGGATTGGGATCAAAGGCTGAATGGACAGAGGCCTCCTGGGACACTGGCCATGGAAGAAGAGGCTTGGCCCTGGTGATCCCTCAGCTATATTCTGACTGTGCAATCACAGGAGGAGTTGGGTGTTGTGTCAGTGGTTGGACTTGATGATCTCAGAGGTCTTCCAACCTCAGTGATTCTATCTTTCACACATCATACTGCACATTGCTTGCAGTGTGTGAACTGCTGTAGCAGGAGTTGTCTGCAGTGCTTCATCCTTGAAACCTGAACTTCCATTCAACTTTGTTCCCTTCTCCCTTATTCCTTTGCCTGTAAATCTGCCCACAACCCCTGAGCAATACTGCCTTTGATCTCCAGCTCAGCTACTTAGGGAAATTCCCATCCAAGCTTTAATCTTCTCTCACCTTGATAGATTTTAACTCCCCTCTTTATGGCCTAGCACACAAGCTGAATTTAGTGGTGATAAATGTGTTTCTAAGAGTTAAAAGCTATCAAGTCTACATTAGGGATTAATCTAAGCCAAATCCTTGTTCCCAACATGTTAAACTTGGAGGAAGGTTGAGCTGGGAGGAACCAAGGAACCAACAGTTGTAGCTTAGGCTCATTTCTAATGTCAAACACTTGTTGTTGTTGTTGCTGGTTGGTTTTAAAGAGCTTGTGCTTGTGTTAGGTGTCTACTACAGAACATTTAGATCATCACTGAAGTGACTGTCTCAGGCAGTCAAGAAGAAAGCAAAGAGTTGTTTTGTGGCAGTATTCGAGGGGAGGAAGAGAACAAAAGAGATCAAGAGCAGAAAGCAAATCTTTCCAGCTCATCCTTGCTGATGCACACAGGGAATGAAATCACAAGTGTGCTTCCTCCTTCAGAAGGCAAGTGACAGCTCTGCTTCCTCTCTGGCAGCATGCAGATCCTTCAAGCTGTAACAAACCCAGATTATTACTGGGCTTTGCTGCTTTTACTTCAAAAAGCCTCTCATTTGCTGCTAAAATTCCTTTTTTCCTGGCTGTGTTTTGTTTGAATTATGTGGAGCAGTACCGTTGGGTAGTCTGTAAATGGGGGAAATAGTGTGTTCAAATGTTTTCAAATGTGAATCATACCTGTGGGTTTGCTTTTATTGTTTTGTTGTTACTGGAAATTGAATTATTGTAATTATACATTTAAATGAGCTGTTGTAATTCAGAAAATAGAGGTTTTCAGGACAGTTTCCAGAGTGAAGTTTGCCTATAGACTTGGCCTGGGCCAGAATTTGTCTTGTTCCTGTTCAGCATATTAAATATGCTTGGTCCTAGAGCCATTTGTTGGTGGATCATAAACCCACCTAGAGGGTAAGAAACCAAGAGAGCTTCTTCCCTGGAGGAAGCTGAGCTTGTCCAGCCTGGAGAAGAGGAGGCTGAGAGGAGATCTTCCAATGTCTATAACTATCTTAAGGAGGGTGTCACATGAATGGAGCCAGTCAATAGGATGTGAGGCAGTGGGCACAAACTGGCACTCAGGAAGTGCCACCTAAAGATGAACTTCTTTAATGTGAGGCTAACTAGAGCCCTGGCCCAGGCTGCCCAGAAAGGCTGTGGAGTCTCCTTCTCTGGAGAGATTCCAAAACCATCTGGACCCAATCCTGAGTAATGTGCTGTAGGTGACCCTGTTGGAGCAGGGAGGCTGGCCTGGATAACCACTCGTGGTCCCTTCCAACCTGAACCATTTTGTGCTTCTGTGAACTGCAGAGCACACTTAGCCTCTCAGAAGAGGAGAAACACTCCTATAACCAGTATGATGCAAAACAGTGTCAAGGCCTATGCTTCTACATTAAGAATCAATTTTAAGCCAGCTTTGAACTTGTTGGGTTCAGGCATGAGCTCTGGTGCTCATGAGTCAGGGCCACTTAGCTAAGTCTTGTTTCTTCTTCACAGGAGATTGCAAACAGTGAAATGCCAAAAAGAAATTGGAAGGCTATATGTACTTGTGCTCAAATGAGATTCTTTGTCAACCCCCTAACAAGAGGCCACTGGCTTTTGGGATTGGTTTTGGTTTGTTTTCCTTCTGTTCTGCTTCTCAGCTCTTCTCCTCAAGAAAGCACAGCTGGAGAGCATTAACTGGAAACAAATGATGCTGCAGAATATCTGCTTGTTCATTGCTTGCTTTTTCAGCTTCATTCTGCTAACTGATGCCTGGTTGAAGCTTTACACTGTGCCTGACTGCATTTAACACTCCAAAGCCAAAGGTATCTGTAAAACAGTCTCCCCCAACCAGGTCATCACCGGCACAGGAGGAGGAGATGCAGAAGGGGGAGGAGAAGGGAGGTTCACCCCCGAGTCCTTCCTCTATTCAAGCTTTCTTGCCTTCTTTTCTCCCTTCAATTTCAAGCACCAAGTATCTGTGGGATGTGGGTTAGCTCAGATACAGGGAGGTGTCTGGTTTAATTTGGTATTTTCACTTCCCCACCCTCTCTGCTAAAAGCAGGCTGCTGGTGTGGTATGACATAAGGTTTTTGTTTGTCCTAGTAGACAACTGCTGGAGACAGAGGCAGTTTAGCAGCCTTCCCTGATAACAGAGATCTCCCCATCTGCCACCCCTTAGTGCTTTTGAAGAAGTGAGTGGGGTAGCTTCCAGCTGGAGAGGACCACGCTGCATGGGTGGGAGGCCAAAGGAGGATCTGCAGGAGGATGCTCAGGGACTCTGCCTGCACTAGCAGCATCAGCTGCTTGGAGCTTTGGACACACCACTTCTGTGAAGCCAGCACAGGTTTGGTAGTGGGCTGCCAGAACCTAGTGCTCTCAGATAGATGAGTCTGGGAGTTAGAGACCAATGGTGACAACTTCTTGAGAAACCCATGGGTGTTCCCTTTGGATTTGCAGAGCGGTGACTCCTCTGCATTGCCTGAGCTGTAATTAAAATGTGATGTTGGAAGGTGCTTCCTTTATGTGGCTTGCTGGGTTATGCTGCAGAGCTTGAAGACATCTGTGGGGAAAATAGATCAGGGATTTCTTTTATCCTGTTACCCTTTGACTGAAATTTCATTGCTGTTAGGAGATTTATTAGCATTTTTTATGACTGGTCATAGCCTGTGTTCTTTAATGGATTATTTGCAATTTCCTTTCTCTAGATTGTGCCATTGAAGCAACAGGACTCAAATTTTCCATCAGTTGCATCAGGGAAGCTATAAATATGTCAGGGGCTGTATTTATGGAGCCTGTCACGTGGGGGAAAGAATTTGGCCTCTGCTGTGTAAAATTAAAACAATAATTAAGCTTTGGCAGAAAGGTTGGAAGAAAAACTTCTCTGGCTTACCTATATTTGTATGTTTATTGTATGGGATAATTCAATGGGAGTTAACATTTCTCTGGCTACTAATGGAAACAGTTAGGCCATGTCACCCCTTGGCAGGTGTTTTAATCCTTTGAGGAAAGGGGAAAAGTCAAGAAAAAAGCTTTTAAAGAGAAAGCATACAGCAGACTGGAGTGTGGTGGATGCACAGGACTCTGATGTGGGACACAGGATTGTCCCTTGGGACAGATAGTCATCAGGTGGCAGAGTGGTGACCAGTCCTGGAGAGAACTTTCCCTTCCCATTTGGTTTAGGGGAGGCCAACCAGAAAGAGAACAGCCTAAAAATGTCCTCTGGTGTCAGCAGTGTGCCCAGATGGCCAACAGCAACTGGCTTACACCATCCAGGTGGCCAGCAGGACCAAGGCAGGGATCGTCCCTCTCTACTCAGCAGTGGGGAGGTCACACCTCAAATCCTGGCCTCAGTTTTGGGCTTCTCACTCCAAGAAGGATGTTGAGGTGCTGGAGTGTGTCCAGAGAAGAACAATGAGCTGGTGAAAGGTCTAAGAGCACAAGTCTTGGAAGGAGCAGCTGAGGGAGCTGGGGTTGGTTAGTCTGGAGAAAAGGAGGCTCAGGGGAGACCTTCTCACTCTCTACAGCTACCTGAAAGGAGATTGGAGCCAGGTGGAGATTGGTCTCTTCTCCTAGGTAACAAGTGACAGGACAAGAAGAAATGGCCTCAAGTTGTGCCAGGGGAAGTTTAGGTTGGGTAACTGGAAAAAAATGTCTTCTCTGAAAGGGTTGTCCAGTCCTGGCCCAGGCTGCCCAGGGAGGTGGTGTAGTCACCATTCCTGGAGGGTTGAAAAAACTTGTAGATGTGGTGCTGAAGGACATCGTGACCTGGCACTTGGATTTGATGATCTTAGAGACCTTTTCCAATCAAAATGATTCTATGGTTCTTTTGGGATCCCTTTTCCATGACAGTTGGTCAATTTTTGGGGGACAGCATCCCTCTAAAGATGATCACCATCAATCATGGCAAAGTATGAGATAAAACCAAGACTCCTGTCTGTGCACCAGGCATGGTATGGCTTCTGCAAGAGGTGACTGACTTTCCCCTTCTGGATGGTGTGCTGCTTCACCTTCCTCCTCTGCCAGGTGATGGGTGCTCTGGGGGCAAGAAAGGCTGTCCTCAGTAATGAGCAGGCTCTTCCCTTGGACGCTGCTGGTAGCACAGCAAAGTTAGGACTGGGGAGGTGTTAGCCCTTCCCTTAATGAGGTGTGATTGCATCTCTTATGATATCGTTGTTATATCTGTATTGTATCTTCTTTTGGTTTAAATCTGACTTTAAAGTTGCCTTACAGCAGTTGGAAAGAGCAGCATGAATCACTGACTAGAAGTGCTTTTTAATAAGGCCAAAATAGCAAAATATAGAACTTGGTGTCTTAGGTAGACCTATAAAATAGCTTAAAAAATATTAATTTTTGGTGACAAAAAACTTCTTGCAAAAACTTCCTTTGTTTTCCAACCAGCTTTAATTTTGCCCTGATTGTGGGATTGTTTTTTTCCCCCTCCAGACAACTCTGGCTTGTATAGAATGAGATAAAAATGTGTTCTTACTAGATTAAAGGAAGCCATCAACATTATGTGCTGCTAGAATTTTAACAATTCCTTAAAAAAATATTATTATCATTTGGCAAATAAGTTGTGTGCTGGAAACTGCTCTTTGTGTAAGCCTTAGGTAAGGTTGCACTTAATAACATTTAGTGTTATTGGCTGCTAAATGACTTGAGTATCTCAACTAAAAGCCTGTTTACAAAGAGGAGGCAGGGGCAGGCTTGTTGGGGTGCCAGGTTGTTAAATAAGGGGAGGTTGCCAAAAGTAAATGAACTTTTCGGCTGGTAATGATGTGCAAATTGCTGTCTCAGATGCATATTGATGGCAGAAGAGCTCACAAACACCTAGTTGTTGTTAGTTACAGGCATGGTGTTGCCTTTGTCCATAAACTCTCAGTGATACCATTAGGGAGAAGATATCTAGATGTATAAGCACTGATATTTAGTGTTATTTAATTCATCTGTTGAATAGCTATTTGAGCTGTTTTTAAGTTATTCACTGTTATGTTAAACAGCTATTGAAGCTGGTTTGTACCCCATGTGGTGAAATGCAGCTCTGTGTGGGAACACCACAAGTTGCACCTAAACATAAGGAGAAACTTGTTTGCTGTGAGGGTGCCAGAGCCCTGGCCCAGGCTGCCCAGAGAGGTTGTGGAGTCTCCTTCTGTGGAGAGATTCCAAATGTGCCTGGAGGTGATCTTGGGCTACCTGCTGTGGGTGCCCCTGCTTTAGTAGGGGGGTTGGACTGGATGATCCCCAGAGGTCCCTTCCAAGCTCCACCATGCTGGGATTCTGTGAAGAGCAACTGTGCTTGTGCCTTCCCCCAGCTCCCAGGTGTTGAGCTGCAGCCTGTGTGTAGGGAAAGGAAGGTTTCCAATGGAGTAACCTGTGTTGTGACCTGTGGAGAACCTGTTGGAGATACTCTTCTGAGGAGTGGAATTGTACAATACTAGAATGTCCTGAGTTGGAGGGACCAACAAGGATCATTGAGTCCAACTCCTGTTTATGCACAGGATCCCCAAAATCACACCATGTGCCTGAGGATGCTGGCCAAATGCTTCTGGAGTTCTGTCAGACTTGGTGCTGTGACTACTGCACTGGGGAGCCTGTTCCAGTGCTCCACCACCCTCTGGGGGAAGAACCTTCTCCTAATGTCCAACTTAGACCTCTCCTGGCACAGCTTCATGCCATTCCCTCAGCTCCTATTGCTGGTCACCAGAGAAGAGATCAGCTCCTGCCCCTCCACTTGCCCTCGTGAGGAAGTTACAGACCATGGATGCAAAGGTCTGTTTCTTAGCTTCTTTCTTTTTAATGGTCCTTTTTGCAAACTACTGGGCTGGATGGGCAGTTGGGCTTGATGATCTCAGAGGTAATTTCCAACCTTAATGGTTCTAGGATTCTGCTGGTACAAAATAGGGAGACACAGAAATTAAACTCAGACACATAAATTAAGCAGCAGTGGTTTTTGCTCTTGAAGAATAGTTTCCAGTCATGTGACAGTTATGAGGAGCCACCTTTGGGTGGAGAGGTTTCACAGGAGCTTCGCATGAGAAGACGATTCCCCACAGGATGCTCAGGAGGGTGCTGGCAGTTGAGTGTCTCTGTTACCAGCCAGCTGGAGCTGCACTCTTCTCCCTGAGTCCTGCTGCAGCCTGAGAGGAAGCTCTGGGTTTCCTGTGCAGAACTTGCTCCCGTGCCCTGGAGTGTCTCACTCTGGAATTCTTTGCCTGGTTGGGAATTGAACACAAAGAACCATTCTTGTGAAACATGTTTTCTTTACAATTTGACATTCCAGCTCAGCAATTCATTCCTCCTTTTTCTAATGGCAAGAACATTACTGGAGGTCACATAACTTGGGCAACATGGCTGGTTGGTGTTCTCCTGGGGGGCTTGAAGGCTCCAGTTACATTCCATTGTGGGTTACTCTAAACATACAACACTCACCATGCATAGTAGGTCTATACTAAGTAGTGAGATGTTCTAACACTCAGTTAAAATCCCTGAATTTAAAAGTTTTTCAAAGGTAAATATTTAATGCTGTGAAAGAAAGACTTTTTCATGAGCCAGTCTTCAGCTCACCATGTGGCTTCAGCATATTCATCTTCCATCTCTTGCATTATTAGAAGAGTCTCTTCTTAGCAGTGTTTGTATCAGCTCAAATGGAAATGGCATTTGGGAAATACTGTTCTGAACCTTTGACTGTGCTGTTGAGGGTTTTGGACATAGCAGGTCTGTGTGTGGGTGTTTTGGGTGGGGTGTGTAGCTGTATATATTCAGGATGGGCAAACTTCTCCTTTCCTTCCAGAAGGAGCAAGTTGTTTGGGAGACTTTTCTTTCTGGCTGAATTTCTCTGAAAACCTGAAGCACTTTTGGTGTTGGCATGTCTGTGAAAGAGGCAATTCAGCTTTTACAGCAGATGAGGAGCATCCTCTGTGCAACAGTTTGTTTCCTCAACTGCATGTTAGGCTATGCTAACATCATCCCAATTCCTTCTCCCTTAGCTCCAGCGCAGGAAATGCCTAACAACTGGAGAATCATCAGAGCTGTGGTGGGACCCAGTGTGAACCCCAGATACTGGCACCTGATAAATGCTAAAGCCCCAAGTTCTTATATAGCACCACAGAAACCCTGATTTCTATTTACTCTTGTAGGACAAACCTGTTCTCATTTTGGAGTAGATTTGAACTGTTGCTGGATAGAGAAGAGAATAAAAAGAGTAGAGTTAAGTTTTTAAATTGCAAACCCAGATTCACTGTGTGTTGTTGAGCAGCTGTTGCAGACACTTGGGGGCATTCTCTTTAGCATTGGAAAATTGCCTGTGGAAGTGAGACAGGAGATGTTCATTTAACATTTCCAGCTTGAAAAATATTGTAATCTTTCCTGCAATTGTGTTTCTGCAGTTGAGGATTAACTTTGCCTGGCTCCACAAATGACTACATTTTACATACTCCTTTGTCTAGGGAAAGAAAAGAATCCACAGGGTCAGTTAATGGCTTTAAACATTCCTACTCTTTCTTTTACATCTTCTTGATGGGACCTCAGAGATTCTGGGGAGATCCTCAGAAAATGGTTGTTTATGGTGTCAGATGTGTCATATGTCAGATGTGTTGTGTTCTGTGTCCTGCAACTCAGGAGCTATTTGTGCTCCTACTTATTAATCCTGGTTAATCAATTTTACAGCTTCATCCTTTAAGATTCAAGGTTCATAATTGTGGTATGTAAAAGTAAAAAGTAGAATTACTGATGTATAGCAAATGTTACTTGGTGATTGGAATGTGGGAGCTCTTAGTTTTTAATCTTTTAATAGCCAAAAGTACAGAGGAAGTATATTTTTAATGAGAAGTCACTGAAGTGGTTCTGGAAGCTTTTTAGTCTTTCAGCAAACACCAGAATGCTCTCTAAGCTTCTTCCCTAGACACCTTTGGGAAACACCACAGTGGACTGCACAAATCAAATGCCATGTTGGGATAAAGGATGGCAAACCCATCAGGTCAGTGGTGTGTCACCAAAAGCAGACAATGATAGCATATAAACCCAGTCCGTACATCAGGTATTTTGTGCTTTGTAATGGCTTTTTTTTTTTTTTTCAAGTAGGCTGTAAATGATGTCAGCTAAAGGGTTGGTGGTTTAACAGTTTGTGTGGCTAGATCTCCATGTGACACATAAAAGAACTCTTGCTAAAACCACAGTGTTGAGCACTTGTAAGTAATCTCTCCAGTTTATAAAAGGTTATCGCTCTGCTATAGGCACATGACATTTTTTCTCCTTTTATAAGGACTAGAAAGATTTTAAAGGCTACTACTGTTTTGTCAGAGAAAGAGGAAGTGTTTCTTGAAGTCTTTGAAGTTCTTACCCTTTTGAAACAAAATATGCAACCAAATACATCTGGTTAAAGTTTTGCTTTATAGCATATATAAGATATATATATATATACACACACACACATATATATATCTCATATCTAAGTTATACTATGTAACATAGTTGTAACAGGTTAAAGGCTTCACAGCTTTATTCCAGTCCCTGCTGCCAAAAGATTTCCATTGCAAACTCTGGAATCTCAAGAGGCTGGATGCAAAATCTGTGGTGTTGCTGCTGTTCTGTGTGAGTCTTGCAGACCAGGGTGGGGTATAGGAGTGAGATGGTTGGAGGTGCTGCACATCACTGTCTTTTGGTCTCCAATCTTAGGTTCTATCAGCCAGGTGTTTGGGGCAGATACTAATGCTCCTCTATTGTATATTTTGGGGGTGTTTGTGCATGTACACATGAGAACGCACACCCTGCCTTCTAGTCAGCTGGATCCTCCTCCCCAAATTTTATCCACTGAGGAAAAGGTTAAATTTCCTCCAGTTTGTTGAGGGTGTTTTGTTTAGCTTTTTTCCTTTCAGTGAACTTCCTAGAAAGAAAGGCTCAGAGAGCATTGCAGGAAAAGCAGTGTTTGCTGAGAAGTTTGGTCACCCTGAAGTACTATTTCCAGTTCCTAAGAAGTGCTCTGTGGAGGTCAGGAGCTGCTGGTGGAGTTCTTGTCAATGCGACGTGACGAATGTCGTGTTAGAAACAGTCAAAGCTCTTTGTCTTGGTAGAAATCTGGACGTGTAATGACTTGTTAGGTTGCACTTTGGGGAGCCCAAAGTGTGGGTTTGGATCATTATTATTTACAGATAAGGAAGCTCAGTCTGAAACTTTGTAGTCCCTTCTTTGGGATGAAACACATAGAATTCTGTCCTGGGTTATCTTCGCTGCCTCACGGATGTCAGTTTGTTCAGGAAACCATCTCCAGCCTTATGACTGTTGAATAGAATCCAGAATCTGTGTTACCAGAGAAAAGATTTGCCTGTGAGTGGAGAGGGTGAAAAATTAACTCTTGTCTTTCCTCCCTTCTCTTTCCTCAGCGGAACCCCTGCCTTTAATGGACTTGTGCCGAAGATCGATCCGCTTTGCCCTGGGCAGAGACCGCCTGCACGACATCGAAACTCTACCTTTGCCTCTGTCTCTGAAAAACTATTTACAGTACCAATAAGACATCTAGAACCCTCTGGCCTCACCTTGGACTCCAGCAATGCAAATGGCAGAAAATTGTTTACAGCAACATAGAAATCTTCGTGATGGACACTTAAGTGTTATTTAATTTTTAATATATATCTATTTTTTTCTGAACCAGTGGAAGCAGATCACTGTGGGGGACTACTAAAGAATGTGAAAACCTTGATTTGATCCAGATTTGTGTATTATCTGTTGCCTGTTGTGTTTACAGCCCTGAAGGCCATTGCTCTCATCTCTCATGTATTGGTTTGTCGTTGTTGCCTCTGGTAAATGCCAATAGAAAATCTGGCCTGCAGGATCCACTGTCATGCAGGCCAGAGCATTCTCCAATGATTTGATTTGTTGGTTTGGTGGTTTGGTTTTTTCCTTTCTTTCTTTCTGTCTCTTGTGCCTCACCCTAGCAGACAAAAATGAATTAGCAAAGGTAAAATCTTGACAGTAACTTTGGAAAAACATTGAAGTCTTGCCTTTGAAATCCAGAGTTGTTGAGAGCTCTGAGTGGTCAGCACTCAACATAATCAGGCCAATAGTATCTGAAAAGTATTAACTTTTAAAAATATTAAAAAAGCAGATTATTGTTTAGAAGAAGAGTATGTGATTTAAAAACACAAGAGAAAAAAAAAGTGTCAGAGCAGTTTTTGGACGTGGTAACAGGAAGATGCAGTCTGTTGTTTCCAAGACCAAATCAAGTCCCACCAGAGTTCTGCAGTTTCTACCCAAGTGTTCACCATCCCAAGAATTTAGGATATTTGTATTTTAGAAAGCTTGTCACTTTTTTTTATTGGAACAAAGTTATGATTTTGATGTGGTATGAACGCTAAGTACTTGGTTCTCTTTTCAATGTATGTGTGGTTCTAATGTTTATTTATCTGTTTAGAGTCTGTGGAGTTCTCATTTAACTGTTTCCCATCTTGGGGTGACTGGTTCAGTTTTTTTTTTCCCCAACTCCACCTGAAATGTGTTCATTTTCAGGCTCATCCCATTTTTTAAGATGCTGCTTTCTATTTGCATTTCTTACATGTCTCGAGTTATCTGCCGGATCAGTTATCTAGTTTTTAAACTGGAAGTTGTTGTTATGGCAGGCTGTCACATGTTTAGACTGAGCTGCCTTCAGCATATTTTAATGTGAATTTACTGATGAATGAGGAGAAAATTTCTAATAAAGTCTACTGTCCAAAATAAAACTCCTGTCTCCCTTGATGAAGTGTTAACTAACAGAGCACTGCCTCCAGAGCTGAAGTTCAGTTCCTCCTGCAGTGTTTCTCTTAGCATTTCTTTGGAGTTGCAGCTTTGGCTTCACTTGTGAGAGACATCGCAGGCGACATCGTGTCCTGTTCCTGGTTTCTCCCCCTCTGAATATCACTGTGCTCTTGGCTTTTAGCACAGTTCTGGCCAGATTCCTCTAGAGAAAGCCTTGGTTTTGTGTGTAGTTGCACCCTGAGAGCCCTGTGCTTTTGAGGTAGGTTGATGGCTGCCTGCTGTGCACTGAAGGTACAGGCAAAGCCAGTGAACTGCAGGTGGTTGTGCTTCCCCCAGTCACCCCCAGGACCAGAATTACAGTTTCAGTTGGAAAAGAGAAACATGAGATAAACAAGGTAAGCAGTGTGAGCAAGAGTGGAAGCAAGGTAACCCAGGGATGTCAAAAAAGAAGTGACAAGTAGTTGCTTCTCTGGGCTTAACTGTCTAATCTGGTGCTTGTTTTAGCATCAACATACTGTTGGACTTGCTTTCACTTAAGGCAAGAAGGACAAGCTGTGTTCCTTACCTTAGTCTGTCAAAGAGGAAGAAATTACAGCTGTCATCTCTATTTCTTACTTTCCCCACTTAACTTTATCTCATTTAAACCTTTTGTCTTGGTAGGTACATGGGAAGAAGGAGATCCAAAGGTATAATAACTCAGTAGCTGTGTCAAGTGATCTTTCAAAAGCAAGGCAAGCAGCTATTGAGGAATGGCATAGGAATCCTGGCAGATCTTATTCTTCCACCACTGAAGTCCATTTTGGGTAAGCATTTCTAAAAGTAGTTTTTTACTGTATGTAACTAGACTTCATATTCCTTTGAATAACTGCTGGGACACAACTGTGAAGTATTGTCTTCTCTCTTCTTTCACTTGATGCAGGCTGACAGCTTTTTAGTGTGACAGTGAAGTGGGAACTGATACTGTGAGACAAATTAATGGTGCCTGTCTATGTTAATGAACCTAATTATTTTACAGTTGGATTGGAATTTCAGCTGGTGTTCCTCTAAACCAAACATCCTCACTTTAACTTTCAAACATTCTTTCTAAAACTGAGCTGACTCCCAGGAGTGCTAGTTTTACAGGAATGATAGTTTCATTCTTTTACTGTTCCTTCAGTGTGTCTTGTGATGCTGTGGATGGTAGATAAACTCCTTCATGTGGGATTGGGGCTCTGGTTTTGGGGTCAAAGTGTTTGATATCATTTTCTTGATCCACAGAAGTCTTGTAAAAGGAGGAAGTACCATAGAGAGTATGACTGTACTTCAGTGTTCCTGCTAACTATCCCTTTGCAAATAAATTCTCTTCCAAGAGGGCTTTGAGAGAAACCAGTGTGCCCCTCTGTATAGCTAAGAATGAGTCAAGCACTGAGGCTAAGCAAATGAAATAACTCCTCATGAAACGTACCAAAAAGAGTCTCCTCTCTGCTGCTGACCTCCAGCCGGGGTGGTGTGCTCCTCACATTGGTTCTGAAGGCTCACTCTACTGGAATGCCAACATTCTCACTGTCTGCTTCAGGAGTGAATTGAGCAAGAACTTCCAAGGTGGTGATGCATTGGCATTTGCCCAAAACAGAGGTAAAACACTGAAGTGATGATCATTCCTCAACTCATATGGTTGAAACTTCTTAGTCCCTCTATCCTGGAAGCCTAAATGCAGCAAGATAACTACCCAGAAGTCCACTCTTGAGCATATCTAACAGGGAGAATGGTTGCTTACTACAAATTTCTGCTGCTACAAGGTACACAGTAAGATCTGTCTTGCCTCTGTGTTTTTCATTTTCAGCTACTTTTGGTTTTAGTCACACAAAGAAACATAGACAGTAGATGTGATGGTTTTCAGCTTTTGTGTTCCTTTGTTGGAGCAAAGGAGAATAGCTTTCCTAGATGTGATCTGGAAGTGTTCCCATGGCTGATAAACTCAGTAGAAACTCTTTAAAGCAAAACACAGGAGTCTTTATTGTGGTATGTAAAGGAAAAGGGCACGTGTCTGGGAGCTGCAGCCTTCGTGATGGTGGATTAAATATTTCACCTGCTCATTGGGATTTAGATCTCTAATATGGCCCCTTCCTAGGGAGTATGGAAGGTGCAGAATCCCTTCTGTTAAAACTGTGGTTAGTTAATACTTGTGGATACCTGCAGCATAGCTTCTCTTTGGTGTTTTCTCAGTGTTGCCATTCTTCATCCTTCTGCAGCTCTTGGGAGGGAAGAGCTTGATTTACCCACCTAGAGGTGCTGCTTTTGTGGCCACGATTCACAAGTACTATAACCTCAGTGTCATTTTTGGCTTTTAGACTTACTAAAGCTGTAATTTTATAACACTTAAATCTGGGGTCAAATTTAAGAAGCCATTGGCCTTTGGTATAGCAGCTGTCACATGTGTGTCCTTACTACTAGACTGGCAAGGGCGGTGCTACGAAAGCTTTACTTCTGCTTTGGGTTGCACCAAAGGAAATGGATTGAAATGTTTGCATTTTCATCCAGAGGTAATGGAATATAAGTGTAGAGAAATGATGAAGTCTTACTTTAGACTTCCTATGTAGTCGTTCTGGTGTTTATCTTGACAGCTTGACTTAAACTGTTCCTGTTGAAGTAGGATCCAACTTTGCAAGTTTCTCAGTGTTCACTGGAAGAAAAATTTTTTCACTGAAAGAGCTGCTAGGCATTGGCACAGGCTGCCCTGGGCAGTGGTGGAGTCACCATCCCTGGAGGGGTTTAAAAAGCATAGAGATGTGGTGCTTAGGGACATGGTTTAGTGGCATGGTGGTGATAGGTTGATGGTTGGACTTGATAATCTTAGAGGCCTCTTCCAACCTTAATGATTCTGTGATTCCGTGAAGCTGGGGAAAACTGTTACAGAAGCAGATATGATTGAGTGTTTCTGATAGTTAGAAAAGAGCAGCAAGCCAGCAGTGCTCTCAAGTTTCCTCCTCATCTTGATTACAGTTGGTATGGTTAAACTATAACCATATGTTCTCACGTCAGGCAGCAGCAGTCACCAGGCAGCAAGCTCTGTATCGGGTCCAGCAGTACTTATTCAGGTACGGTTCCCACCGACAGCCACGGGAGATCTGCCTGAGTCAGCACTGCTGCTGTTGGTTCCCATGTAAAGATCTTCAAACGTTTCCAATACACTCTAGATACTTCATTCTCTGGAAGCAATGTCAAGCAGATGGTTTCTGCAGCAGTTTCTCTGATTTGGCAGAAGGTGCTGGCAAGTGTCGGTAGGTAAACGTCGTGAGAAAGTCGAAGGAAAAAATGTGTCTAGCTGAGGCTGAGAGCTGTGATGTTCAAAGGGGAAGCTAGACTTTTTGGCTCCTTGATGGGTGATTTTCAAAAGCTTTTGAGTTTATAAACCTTTACAGTCTTGCAGTGGGTTTTATTCTGTATACTTAAAGGCATGGAGGATCTTTATCCATTCGTGTTTATCTCACAAAAGAATGGCTGGTGATCGTAAAATGTTTGCTTGATTCAAAAAGACACCAAAAACCTCTCCTTCCTCCTTGGGAAATGTTCTCTGTAGACACAGAGCCCTGAGGAAGACACAGCAGCCTGATTGCCCTCCCCCTTCTCTTCTCCTAGAGACCGTACCTGTTCCTTCAGAGAACAACCCTGCATGTTCTGCAGGCAGTGTCTAAAGTGAAACTGTTTTGAATGAAGCATCTGCCAGGAAGCAGAACACATCTGTACTGTAGGTATATTGCAGCAAGTTTGAATGTAGCTGTGGTGGGGACAGAACAAAGAATCAGAGCTCTAGAGAACATCATTTCCCTAAGGGTTTACCTTTTCTTTTTTTAGCCCCACTGTAGAGCACAAGTCAATTCACAGGGAAGTAAAAAAGACAAGATGTTCATGTTTCCACTGCCAGCAGGTGTTCAGTGCTGATGGTTGAAGTTTAAAGCAGTAGCAGCTTTTTTCCCCACTACTCTCCTTGCACAGCCTGAACATCCCAAGCCTCCACTACTGCCTGCTTCAAAAACCTCAGAAGGACTCTGGGACTCTGCAGTCATATGAAGTAGGTAGGACCCTATTCCATGTCTTGTCCTGTTGGAACTTAGAATTAACTTCTAGGCCAAGAGCACAGCTGCTCTGTCATCATTGCTGTGACTACAGTAGCATATGGGGGTAACCCAAATTACCTGAAATAGTAGCCAAATTGAAGGCCAGTACAGGGCAGAGCTCACTGGGGGGTAGTTTACTGTGCCAGGCAGCAGTCAGACAGCAGGGTCAGCATATCTGAAGTAAGTAATGAATGACTGCATTTCCATTTGGAGGCTTCTTTGCAAATCCTGTTTAAAATAGGTGTGAGGATCAGATACTTCTGTCTAGTTCCCTTTGTGGAGTTGTGAAAATTGGTAAGTTCTACAGCCTGTGATCTCTCTCCAGGTGACAGTACATGTAAAAGTGGAGCTCCTGTTTCTGGTAACTTTATCATATTACAGTTGAGACAGCTGTGTTCTTGGATTTTAGTAGATTGTGTCTCTAGCTTTTGCAAGGTAGAGCACCAGAAGCAGATGTCTTCAGACTTCTAAGGAAAAGCAAACAAACCACATGTTTCTGACAGTCTTCATGTACAAGGAATTCTACTGACAGCTTCAAATACCAGGCATAAGCCATCATTATAGAGGCACTTAGCTGAGGTCAGCATCTGTTCAGTGGTGCCTGGAGCAGTTTCCTCCATATTTGTTTATCTTTAAGGTTATTCAGATAGCAAGCTCCACTTGAGAATGCAGTTTTTAAATGAATATAATGTTCATGTCACACTTAAGACTTTATTAACAGAGACACAAGTAACTGCTCCACACATACTTGGGAAACTAATGCATGTTTTTAATGGCAAAAAGCTTTTTTTCTCTTCACTAAGGAAATCACTTTGGCAACTGCATTGCTTCTCATGTAGCAAAATGTCAACAGCTCAGAGGCATGGAGCCAGAATTTCAATATATGCATTTCAATATACTTCTCAAGCACAGTAAAGGTGGTGCCTGTGGCATTATTTTGGGGACCTCAGTTTTATCTTATTTCTAAGTAAATTTTAACTGTCATTTTGGGAACTTAATAGGGTATAGATCCTCCTGAGCTAAGTATTCTATCAGGACTGCTTTAGAGATGGAAATAAAACCAAATCAAACTCTGCCCCCCGCAATTTAAGATACCTGGTTCAACATAGCCTGGCATCAGGTGCTGCTGCTATTAACATGTTTCCCAGCACCTAACATCTAATGACATAAATAAACCTCCATTGGAAAAAGCCCCCTGAATGAGTTTCAGTTACAGAGCTGCTTATTGTCGAGGTTTAAAACTCCACATTTGAGTTCCTCTCACATCTTGAACTCTCTTCCACTAGGGAATGTTATACAGAACTTCAGTGGTGATCACTCTGATATAAAATAAGTTCATTTGTAGTTGTAATTAAGAAACTTCCTCCTTTAGGAGGTCCATGACCTCCAGCTTCCTGCTGAATCCGAGCTGGATAACAAAGATCTGGAGAACCTGGTTTCCTGCATTATTTGGTATTCCCATTCCCCACAGAAGTGGGAGCAAATGTTTTTAGTTGTCAAATAACAGATGATAAATGGACAGCAGTGATAGGAAGCTCCCCTAGGATGCTGTCTCTTCTGCACTGGCAGCTGAAATGAGTTTTTCAGAAACTTTCCCTCTCCAGAAAGGTCTCCTGATCTTTTATCTTCTATCTCATTGAGCAGAAGGAGCTGTTCTAACCATTTTGAAATGCTGGCCTTTTGGATCAGGGAACCTCTTGACTTGGAAAAAAGTCAGAACACTAATATTAGAGATCAGGCCCTCTTTTTATTTCTTTGATTTTTAATTGAGCCTTTCAAGTTTCCTTTGCTTTCTGGTTTTGCAATTTACTTGTAGAAGTACGAAAATATTCTTTTTTCTTTGGTGAGTTTCCTACTGAATCTGTGTGGTTTTGTGGTCTTGCTGTAGTCAAGAAATCCAGAGGGACAAATGACCTCTTCTGTGAGACCAACAGGTTGAAATTCAAAACAAGAGACACTTTCAGGCACAGAAAGTCTTCTCCTCCAAAGTACAAATGCCAATTTTTGAACTTAAATTCAGATTTAAGATCTGTTTAATCTTAATTCTGCTGTAGAGCCAATAAATATGTTGGTTCTGTGCCCTGTTATAATTTGTCACATTCCTGAACCACCAGCAATTCCTCTGCTTTCTGATGAAGTCCCCTTTCCCCTCTCTAAGAACAACCAGTGACTTGCTGAGGTTTTTTTCTTTTTAATGTTCTTCCCCCTCCACAGTTGCAGGTACAAACTTCTTTGATCATCTAATTGATTAACTTGCTTAAGTTAAAAACTTCAGTCAGTAGTTTCAAGTTGTATTTTGCTTTGAGGATCAAAGTTTCAGCCTGCATATCCTGAAAGCTGGTCTGGTTTTTTAAAGTCTCATTAAAGATATTATCTTGGTCTGTAAATTCACTCCTGTTGATATCCTGGAGTAATTTTACCTACATTCACACCACCACTTCTATGCAGAGGAGAACTAATCAGAGCAGATGTCATGTATTTAATCAAGATCTTTCCCTTTCATGATTATCCTCTTTAAAGAAAACAAAGATAAATGAGTTAGGAGAATTCAAATTCTCTGCTATTTACACTGAGCACCCTTTTGAATGTTTTTGTAGGCCTACACATACTCTGCTCTCATGGAGAAATGTGGTAGGACCTTGCTGTGAATATCTATAAGAAGGAGGAAGAAGAAAAAGCCTCCCAAAGCTCTCTTTTAAATACAGCAGAGAGGAGGAAAAAGCAAACAAAGCAAAATTGCTCCTCATCTGTTTTTACCAGCTACAGGTTAATAGTGAACTTGCATTTTCTATTCCACCACCCATCCCATCCAAAGACTTCCAGTGTCCCTGTCAGTGCAGCTCCCAGGTTTGCCCACAGCTTTTAAACCAGTCAGTCAAAGGCACTTTTCTGTGTAGCAGGCAGTCATGTTCCTGCTTTAAAGCACAGGCTGAAGTCTTGCCTTCCTTTGGCTTATCTAGGCCAACACCATTAACCTGTGATTGTGTTTTGTGGCTGAAAGCTCTATCTGTTGGTCTTCAATGGAAATGGAAGCTTCCTGCCTACAGGTCCTTGTGACTCGAAGTAACTTCCTACTCCATGAAGTCTCCAGAACCAGCTCCTGAAGATAGTCTGGGAGGTACTTCTAGATTTATGGTTGTTCATTAGAACATGCAATACTGAAAGCAGCTTCTCCATGAATTTAGCAAGGCTCCTAAACAGCTGCTCCTCACTTCGGGTAACACAGAAGTAGCATAGACATTGACAAAACAAATGAAAAGTTAGGTGTGTTTGCAGGCCTTTCTTTCTTTCCCATCATCAACTCTTGGGTAGAGGGGAGGTTCATTAGTTTAGAAAGGAGTGTTTAGGCTGCCCTGACATTTGTATATCAAAGCTTTTATTTCAAAATGAAGAATTTTTAAACTTTTCTTTACCCAACATCTTAGCTTTTAGTCAGAAACAATGTCTCCTGACACAGAAGTCTGCCCTCTCTGTGCCTCTCTGATGCACTCAGTTCCTGGAATTTGTTATTTCACAGTTATTTGTTTGCTTTTGTTCTGGAGAAACTTGGTTGCTCTAACCCTTTTCTACAAGAAAGCAGTACAAAACTGTTGCCTCCAGGCTTGTCTGGAAGCACTGCTCCCTCTGTTAGCAGAAGAGGTGTGGAATAGTAAAGAGAAGGGATCTAAACCAGAATTTATAAATTACAGCAATGGGTTCCTCAAATGGCAAACCCTCCATGTCTTGGCAGGCTCTGCTGGATCCAAAGTCCCTTTTCACTCTTAATAGGAATTGCTAAGCAATGCCTGGGAAACACAGCTCCAGCACATGTCTCTGAGTTCCCCTGTCAAACTCAAAGCACATTTTCAGCTGTCAGTGGTTCCTAACTCAAGAAATTCTAGGCAAAGCAAAGTTGCTTTTGGCCACCTGTAGCTCTCCCAAGGTCCCTCTGCCAGATGTGTGTCTCTGTAGCACAGGCAGAGTGAGGAGGTCCCAGAACATCATTATCTGCAATACACATTAGGCAATGCAAAGAAAAGTTGTGTTTCTTTGGCAGGCTGTGCTGCTTGCCCCTGCTGGTAAAGGGAGGGAAAATGATGAAGGAAGATTTTCTTGAGAGGAGTTTTTTTCTGTAGCACTCACATGGGAATAGAAGGGGGAAAGAAGTCAGATGTTTTCACAGATTTTTCACTCTAGAAGAAGCTGTTAGCTCATTAATCTAATAGTTTTATAAAGAAGGTCATGACATCTCATTTTAGCAAGTCAAAGACCTTCTATTGCCTATGATGCTTAGCTAGAAGACAATAAATAAATGTGTTCCTCGTTTGCTATTTCTTATGGTTTGTTCTAGTGCATAGTGACAGCAACAATTAATGCTGAGAATTAGGGTTTTACTGGTAGGAGACTGGCATATTTGCACACAGGTTCTGGGAGATGCATGGTTCTTACATCCTGGCAGCCTCACAAGGATCTCTTCAGGAAGGAAGGTGTTTTAGCACCTTGGCAGGTTTAGCCATCTCTTTGTTAGCGTCACAAATTGAAAATATGCTTGGCCAGATGAAGTTTGGCTCAGCACAGGCGATGAGGGAGAGCTTGGGGGAGCAGTGCTCTGTGAATCACTGCATACCAGCTGGCCACAGGCTCACTGGAGAGCACTCCTTCCAGCCTGCCACAGTGGGAGGCAGGAGGAGACGGAGGTGGGATTGCAATCAGCTGCCTCTCCTCAGCAGCAACAAGCGAGGCTTTCCTCTGAAAGATCCTGGTTGCTCCCTGCCCTTCTGTGTTAGCACTCTCACGTTTTGGTTTAATGTATTTCCAGTCATACAATCACCATCTTAAAATAGATCAGGAAATGCAGAAAACAAACCAAACCCTTCATTATCCTTTCTTCCTCTTAAAGAGACTGTTCTGCAGTTCTTTGGGGACAAGCTTTCCTGTATGAAAGCATCTACTCAGTTCTGCATGTTGTGTTTTCTTTGTTTTACTTGATGATACCAAAAAAAATCACGGAGGTGTGCAAGTGATTAGATAAATTCTCCAGCTGTCTCACCCAGACTCCCTAAAGTGGCCTGGAGGAGCCAGACCTACAGCAGCCTTGTCCCCTGTCTGCCCTGCTGACTCCTGGGCCCTGTCTGAGGGAAGCTGTGCCTGGAACCTTCCTGAGAAACAGCTCCTCATCTCCAGAGGTATTCCTGTGGGAATGACCAATACCCAGAGGGAGGGGAAAAACAGGCAGTGTAGATGAGTTAAATGGGTTTTCCCCTCTCATCCCCCCTGCAGGCAGGGCCCCCCAGGCCCCTGGGACTGGTTCCTGCCGGNGAAGGAAAGGCATCTTCTAAGGTGAGGAAAATAACTATGTTTTCTCAGTCAATAGTAGAGCCTCCTGAGGTGGGAGTGGGGCAGGCTTCTCCTCAGGGGTGATGGTGGTGGTAGCAGTGAGGCGAGAGGCCACTTCTCCAACCCTAAAGCCCGAGTTCGAGGGATGAAGATGGTGCCATAATGTGCTGGGTGATGTTTCGGCTCCTCAGGTAACTGCCTGGTGGGTTTGGTGGTTGTCCTAAAGCACAGGAAGGATTTCCCTGAGCAGTTTTTAAGTTTTGGGTGTGTGTTAGCCCTTCAGTGTGGTCACCATCAAAGGGGAAATTGGAAAGTCCTTCTCTACCCCTGCCCTCAGGCTAGGCACAGTTTGCATCTGTCCTTTTCCATGGATATGCTGAACTTCTCTGCTGAGAGTCTTCTGCCCTTAACTGCAAGGTGGGGAGATGGGAAATCAGGAATTGTTCTGGTATCCTTCATGTTATTGCTGTGTTTTCCTGGCATGTCTGTAGGTGCATATATAAAGTCAGGAATCCAACTTGGATTGTGGCCAGTGGCCTTCAGCTATCTCAGCACCACCTCTAAATTTACAGAACTCCATCTTTCATGAATTTTAAGTTTTTGCCTCCATGTTACACAGCAAAATGCTGTTCCCTGAAAACTAAAAACTGTGCTTGTGTTAAAGCTTACAAAATGCATTGAAAAAATACAAAATACAGAGCCAAGGACTGTTTTCAAGCTCAAAGGTGGAGTAGCAGAGGGTGGCTAAGGTCAAACTGTACAGCAGTCATGTCTTTGTGGGTGTGCCAGTGGAAAATGTCTGAAAAGATGAGAAGATACAGCTGGCAGTTGGGGCCTGTGAAGGCTACACCTCAAATCCTGGCTTCAGGTTTGGGTCCCTCGCTCGAAGAAGGACATTGAGGTGCTGGAGTGTGTCCAGAGAAGGGCAAGGAAGCTGATAAAAGAGCTAGAGCACAAGTGTTGTGTGTGAGTAGCAGCTGAGGGAACTGGGGTTGTTCAGTCTGGAGAAAAGGAGGCTTATGGGAGACATTCTCACTCTCTGCCTGACAGGAAGTTGGACCCAGATGGGGGTTGGTCTCTTTTTCTAGGTGACTAGTGACAGCATTAGATGAAATGACCTGAAGTTGTGACAGGGCAGATTTAAGTTGGATATTAGGAACAATTTCTTCCCTGAAAGGGTTGTCAAGGCCTCGCACAGGCTTCCCAAGGCAGTGGTGGAGTCACAGTCCCTGGAGGGATTTAAAAGATGTGTAGATGTGGTGTTGAGGGACATGTTTTAGTGGTAGACTTGGTGATTTTAAAGGTCTGTTCTAGCCCTAATGACTCTGTGATTCTAAGGCACTGGAAAGGCACCACGTCAGTGGTGTGGGGTGATGTGGCCTGGAGGGGCCAGACCTACAGCAGCCTTGTCCACTGTCTGCCCTGCTGACAGTGGGCCCTGTCTGAGGGAAGCTGTGCCTGGAACCTTCCTGAGAAACAGCTCCTCATCTCCAGAGGTATTCCTGTGGGAATGACCAATACCCAGAGGGAGGGGAAAAACAGGCAGTGTAGATGAGTTAAATGGGTTTTCCCCTCTCATCCCCCCTGCAGGCAGGGCCCCGCAGGCCTCTGGGACTGGTTCGGACCGGCTCCCTCAGCTCGGTGGCCCACAGACACTTTCCCGCCATTATTGACCCCCAGGTGTGTGGGAGGCACTGAGGCAGTAATGGCGGGAAAGCGTCTGTGGGCTGAGGGGCTGCAGGGCAGGGCCCAGAGGTGTTTAGTCCTTCCTTGAGGGGTGTTGGTTTTCTCTCCAGAGGAGGGGAAGCTGGTGGAGGTGAAAGACAGTAAGAAAAGGCAGGATTTGATTCTGTTGGGTTGGTGTTGGGCCTGAATCTTGCCAAAGAGAAACCCTCGGCTGAGGGGAGCTCCCCTGAAGCTCTCCCCTGAAACGGCGCCAGAGCGGCAGTGAGAGTGTAGGACGTGCCAGGGAAGGAAAGGCATCTTCTAAGGTGAGGAAAATAACTATGTTTTCTCAGTCAATAGTAGAGCCTCCTGAGGTGGGAGTGGGGCAGGCTTCTCCTCAGGGGTGATGGTGGTGGTAGCAGTGAGGCGAGAGGCCACTTCTCCAACCCTAAAGCCCGAGTTCGGGGCATGAAGATGGTGCCATAATGTGCTGGGTGATGTTTCGGCTCCTCAGGTAACTGCCTGGTGGGTTTGGTGGTTGTCCTAAAGCACAGGAAGGATTTCCCTGAGCAGTTTTTAAGTTTTGGGTGTGTGTTAGCCCTTCAGTGTGGTCACCATCAAAGGGGAAATTGGAAAGTCCTTCTCTACCCCTGCCCTCAGGCTAGGCACAGTTTGCATCTGTCCTTTTCCATGGATGTACTGAACTTCTCTGCTGAGAGTCTTCTGCCCTTAACTGCAATGTGGGGAGATGGGAAGTCAGGCAATCGTTCTGGTATCCTTCATGTTATTGCTGTGTTTTCCTGGCATGTCTGTAGGTGCATATATAAAGTCAGGAATCCAACTTGGATTGTGGCCAGTGGTGTCAGGTTTTTTTTTTATCCTGAATGAAATTATGAATTGCTGTTCAATAATTCAAACCTTATTCAAATTGATCCATTTTGGT
The DNA here is from genome assembly GCA_013399015.1 of Galbula dea. Taxonomy (NCBI): domain Eukaryota; kingdom Metazoa; phylum Chordata; class Aves; order Piciformes; family Galbulidae; genus Galbula; species Galbula dea. Next base: position 1,156,983 of record VWZX01006819.1, on the reverse strand, counting down.
TTATAAGACCTGAAGAGATCTTAAAATATGGCAAGAGTCCATAAGGTCATCTGTTCCTCTGGAGGGGAGATATGCAGTGTTGATGCACAGCATCAGCTGTCAGCAATTCTAATAACCCAGCATAGCCCGCTCAGGCAGACTGGCAAATACTTGGGTTTTTCCTCTTTTATATTGTTTCTTGTGGTGTCCTTTTCCAGTTTCACTTAAGAGGCTCTGCTATGATAATTGTGTGTTATTAACTTTTGCCTAATTGCATCAACATTCTCCATTTGGCTTCATATTTTACAACAACACCCTATTCATAAATTGTTACATCCTGACTCCATGTCCTGTTATGCCTGGTGCTTCATTAACTCCAAAGAGGGAAATATACCATATATTCAGCACGTTTTGCACATAAAGTTTGTGAATGCACTGAGCTTCCTGTCTTGGAGGACTGATGCTAGATGCCTTGGAGTGTACTTCATTACAGCTCTGCTAGCTGGGTGTTTCAGGTTTACTCATAATTCAGAGTAATAGGAAAGATTGGAAAATGTAGTTATTCTATGATCTTACTTTCCCAGGTTTGCTGTCATAAATTACCCTAAAAGCCTGTAGCTGCTGCTGAAAAGGGCAATCCCATCTTTTCCTCTCTTCCACAGAAGTGATTGTGCTCTGCTTTTCCCCTATTGGTGCTAGCAGTTGTGTGGCCGTGCAGGCAGCAGAAGAGGAAGAAAATAAATTAACTTTTAGCTGTGTCAGCAGATTGGTCTGGCTTGCCAAGTACCAGTGATTGCTGGTGGTGACACAAAGGAGGGCAGGAGAAGACAGACGCCAGCCTGGGTTCAGAGGGTTTTAAGCTGAAGATGAAACCACATCTAAAGAAGCAGCATAAAGGGAGGAAGCGTTCATCTTTTGTGCAGATACATTGTATCTTGAAAGAGACTTTGTGTTGCTTTCATCTTTCTAGCTGATGGACTATTGCACCCAGCTAGCTGTTGCCACCTTTCTGCATGCTGTGAAATGCAATGCAACATCTCTTCCTCACTTTCCCATTTCACCTTTTTATTTTCCAAATTAGCTATTTGCAAATAAGAAACATTTTCTCAGTTTTCAGGTGGAATTTTGGAAGCTTCCTCTTGTGCTGCTTATTTCTCAAAACAGCAGAGTATTTACTGAGCAGAGGGAAATGCACTAACTGATTTCATGTCAAATCCTTTTGGTAATGCTAACATTTTATCCCAGTGTGGTTTTGTTTTCTTTCTGATTCTGTTGATCTTATAAGGTAGGTAGACAGCTGTTACTAGTTTATGAGTGGTAGCCCATTATTCCTGTTTTTGGCTCTCATAAATCAATCTTAGTGCAGCTACTTACTTAACTCTTAGCTTGGTGGAAGTTTAGGCTCTTTTTTTTTTTTTCCCAGTTGAAGTTTGCTCTGTGTTTCAGGTATTCATAGAGTCCCCTGTTTCAGAAAGCTGCTGGCTTTGTTTGTTTGTTTTTCCCACAGTGTTATTGGAAAGCAGCTCAAGGTTACTATTTTAGGCAATTATTCTTATTACAGCTGTGTAGGTCATAATATATTTTGTAGGTTTTCCTCAATTCCAGATCCTTCTTCAGAAAGGTTTTATTTTCATTATTTTTCTGAATATTCTCTTGCTATTGTATGCAGTGGGGGAGTTGTTTTGTTTTGGTTTAACACTGTCCATCTCACTGATCAGTTGATTTATAGTCCTCCTGCTTTCAATGCAAAGTCCTGTAGAATCTAACAGAAAAACACAACCTTTCTCTGAATTTTCTTAAGGAAGCCTAAGGATTCTCTAATCCTCTCTCAAACACAGTATGTATTTGAGATACAGAATTCTTACTAACTGCTTCCTCTATGAAATACTGCAGGCAGTAAACGTGGGCAGGATGCAGTATGGTACAGCAGCAAGTGTTCTCTGATAAAATCTCTCTCTCCTAATAGGGGTACTTTGTGTGAATGTTCAGGTAGTTTCTGTGGTGATTCAGTGCAAGACCACATGGATTTTCTCTGTTTATTTCTGGCTTTGTTTTCCTTACACTGCCACCCAGCGGTCAGTAAGGTTTTGTCGTCAGGAGATTCTAGCTTCTGATAGCTGAAAAATCACCCTCCCAAATGTTCAGCTCGGGAGTTCTTATTTCGCGGTGGGATCACACTAGAAGTAATCTCAGTGTTCAGAGGAATCCTTGCTACATCGCCAGATGAAATCTTGTTTAACCACAAAGTTCTCAAGAAATGTGATTGAATCCTGTGCCAAGAACTCGCTGTTCTGTAGAGAAACAAGATTGCACTTCCAGTTAGAGAAATGAGAATCCTGTAAGAGAAAAAAAGGTTTGCTTCAGGTTTTTTCCAATGCTCTTCCTACTGATGTTGTGTATATGTCTTGAGATCTTGTCTAAGGTAGATGATTCATCTGTCCAAAGGCCAGTAGAAAACAGGTAAAGGGCAACTCATCCTAGCCTGAAGTCATTCCAGTGAAATGAAAAAAGAAGGGTGTTTAGGAGGGGAAATCAAACATTTTTCATGTCCAAAAATATGCTCATGTAATTTGGGATTCTGATGTTTGAAAATATAAAAGGATTCCGGTTATGTTTAGAGAACTGAATGAATCAAAATGCAAAGTATTATTTTACAGATAATCTAATTAGTTCAGTTGTAATGCTTGCTTAATTGTTTTGATTAAGCACATTGGAAAATGATGAATGGTTTTGATAAGTAACCATCTGGAAAATTTTGGTCCTCTTCTGATTTCCAGAACCATTTCATCTTCCATGTGCATGTGGTGGTATGTAGTAGCCTCTCTCACAGGATGCTGTAAAACAGACATAACAATTCAGGTTTTAGGGGAAAATGGCAAATGAAGCACTGCTCATCTGTTTCTGGGAGTGAGGAGGTTATTGGGTGCTATCTGTGATCACTTCTGAGCTGAACATACCTGTGTGTTCTCTAGTACTTTTCTATGATTATTTTTCAAGCTCTCACTTTATTGAGGCAGCTGCAGTTTGTCATTTGAATTCCTGTTCTTTGGTCATCTGCATCTCATGAAATCCTTTTCCTGTCTCCAACTGCATAGCAGTGGCATCTTCCAGCACAGGAGTTATTAGGTAGATAACTTGGATATGAAATGTTGTTATAAAATGTTCCTGCAAATGCAGGTGCTTGTGAAAAAAAGCACTTGGAAGTGCAGGAGACTCCTCAGACTGGTACAAGGAAAGGACATACATCATGCAGAGTCACCAGTGAATTGTGGCAGGACCTAAATTTTGCTGGGTTTTTTTTTTTCAATTAGAAAAGTTTATAGATGCTTGGAGAGGAGAAAGTTTTTATTTCTTTATGATAGAAGGTGCAGGAATGTCAAAACTGTTTTCTTCAGAGGTAAAGGAGCAGTTTGAACACTTCCTTCTCACTGCACATCCTTTCCCAGCTGCCTTTCACTGCTGGAGTTTGCGGTGAAAGGCTCTGTAAACAGATACTTGGGGTGAAATCAGAAGATAACTTTCTGCCTGTGTCCTGGCACCTAGAAGTTTCCAAGGCAAGGAGAGGAGCACAAAATTAAGATAAATTTCTCTCCTTTGTAAAAGGAGAGGAATGTTTAGGGAAGACAATATTCTTCAGGGATAAACTGCAGATTTATATTTTGGAAGGAGGGGACAAAGCATGTGGAAGCAGGTGTCTTATGGTGGTTACCAATAGAAATATGAGAGCCAGAATTCAATACAAAGCTTGGACCACATATTCTTATGCTGAAATAAATGAACTGAATGAGGCTGCAATTCAGCAAAAGCTTTTCAAAGCAATCTCCAAATCCAGTCTTATCCAGCAACAGCATAATTTTTCAAAGATGCCAACCAGCAAGTGAACAACACTTAGTCTGCTAAATCACTTGAGTGCTCTTGAAAATGTCACAGCACAATGTGGAAGTAGTGCTTCAGGAAGACACTCCCAGTGAGGAAGGAGTTTGAGCAAGGGGTTAGGCCCATTTCTGAATTAGGACTGTTAATGTTGCTTCTGTGACAAATTGATTTTCACAAAGCTTTAGGAGCATGTTTAAATTTAAAGACAGTTAAATGGTCTTTTGAATTAGGGCTTAGCTTAGCAGAAGGGAACAGCTGAAGCAAGTATGATAAATTAGCTGAAAACATCTAGAAATTGATTGGGGAGGAACATGACTGAAAATCAGGGCTTGAAGTAAGCTGAGAAGGATTGTGATATCAAGAAAATGTATTAATTCAACCTTTTTTCTTTACCTTCTCTCAGATGTCATGAACAACTGTAAAATAAAAAAGCCCAGTTTTGTACTTAGGAGAGAGGAAATGCACAGATTCTGAGGACAGTGAGCAATATGCTGCAGTCCTTGGAAAATAAGTTGCTTGAGGCAGGAATAACTTACAGAGATGAGTGAGTAGCAGAGTGGTGATGTTCAGTGTCTTAGAATAGTGGTGGTGCTTTCTGTTTAAAACTTTCTTGCCTATTAATCATCCAAATCAGTACAAGCTATCTTCTCTCAAATTTTAGGCTTTCACAGTTCATGAAAATGTGAAGTTAGTCAAGCAAAATAATTCTGTCACCACTCTGTAACAAATCTTTCAGGTTTATTGAACATATTTGAAAATAGTCCAGGAGAACAGCTGCATAGGATTAATCATTCTTGGGGCAAAAGCTGATTTTTCCAGACTTTGCATACACTTCCCAGTGTTTCAAATGACAAGCCTGTTCCCATTCAAAAGCTAAACCAAACAAACCAACCATTATTTTTAACAAATATTTCTCTCGAGAAAGCAATAACCTAACAGAAATCTCTGGGAACAAGCAACTAAATTATGACCCTTTGAGTGAGGGTTTTCACTAAATCTCAGCCCCATCACTTCAGATGCCTTCTAATGGCTGTTCAGTCCTTCTCTGAAATTAGGTCTTTCTGTGGCAGTTGACATCTCCAAGCCTACATGACGGGTGCTTTGTGTCATTCTTGGTGGTAACCCTGGGCCTGAAGTGTTGCAGGACTGAAAGGGTCCCTGAAGAGGTCTGGAGCATAGTTTCCTGGGGTTGTGAGAGAAACATATGTTGTCTCTACTAACCTTATATCAACTGTATGACTTCAACAGATGTCTGCTGTCTGTCTCCTGGAGTACCAACTGAGCATTTCTAAGTTCATACACCTGCCCAAAAGAACAGAAGTTGCAGCTTGTTTATTTCTTCTGGTTTTGTTTTCTTTAGTGAAGGGAAGCAAATAAAGAGTTTATTTATGACAGAAAGAAATAATCTGTTTGCAAAAATTCGATGGTCCAAATTACCCTCTGACTTTACCACCTCCACTCCAGGATGAGAGTTTTCTGTTGGCTCTTCCTCTAGCTGTGTCTGTATCAGAATTAGCCAGTAGGAAAGCTGAAGTCTGTGGGGCAAGAGCTGCCATGGAAAGAAAGGTCTCTTCAGTGAAACAGCAGCCTTTGCTCTGTGGAAGCTTTTTAGCAGCAAGTCAATGATTTTTCTCAATGTATTAAGATCAATTGTATTTTCCATTTAAAATCTGGAAAATTAATTACTTTCTCTCCTCATAAGAATTGGAGCTCCTAATTTTGATCTTGCATGTGCCACTGATTCTGTGAACAAAAATCTCAGTAGGTAGCTGTTTCCATGCACAGGGCACAGCGCTCTGTGCCTGAAAGGAATGTTTCATCAACAACTGAGCACACTCCTGTTCCTTTCAAAAACCATTTTAGAGCCATAACAGGAAGATGAGGCCAAGAACTCAAAACAGAATGTAGTTGATAGGCAGGTTTAAGTTAATTTCCATTCCTCACTTATCGTTTCTTCAAATGAAATCTTTGGCATTTAAAATGAGTGAGAGCTGGAAGCGCTGCCCTCAGAAGCAAATTGAAGTGAGTTGCGTAGAAAAGAGCCCAGATCAAACCATTTTTTAAAGGTTATGCAGCTAGGCAAACTCTGCATTAATTTCAAGTTCTAATACATACTAATAAGTTTTACATGTTTGTGACTCAGAGAAAGATTGCCTTAAATAATTTAGACTAGTGTTTGCTAATGGCTGTGGCAACCAGAATATAAACACATGCAAAACTTGATGCAGATATAGTAACCTCCTTGTCTTACTATAAATTTATTTACATTCAAATAATGTATGAGTTGTGCTGCTCATAGCATGCCTATAGAATAAATATTCAGTCTGAGGAGAAAAATTGCAGTGGCAGTATGAAATAGCAGATTTTTGTGTTAGCCTTTCATAGGTGGAATCTGTATCTCTGTACAATGGAGCTCTTATTTATCTATCTGTATGTTGTTCCATTCCTAAACGAACCAACCCTGGGTTTTTTGGTGAGAATACATTGAAGCTCTTTGCTCTGTTAGTTTTGAGAGTGCTGCCTATATGTGAAAACAGAAGCTGTGACCATCCCACCAGTATGATCAACAGCCTCACTTGGGCTCTCCAAAATACAGTCATAGTTTTTCAACAGAAAAAGAAAGTCAGTTTAAATGATGATCTCTTTTGGGTACCATAGATACCTTTATTAAAATGCCAGTGTTAAACTGGTTTGTATTGTCTGACTCATATTAATGGACCACGGAGCAAAATGATCATTGTAGTTCATGTTTTGTAGTTAAGTGAGTAGTAGGACTAAAACCTATTGCAGGATAGCATTGCTAGCTGGACAAAAGAAGTGATTGTTCTGCTCTGCTCTGCTGGTGTGGCCTCACCTCGAGTACTCAGTGCAGTTTTGGGCACCACAATACAAAAAGGATATTAACCTGTTGGAGAGCAGCTGAAAGAGGCCACAAAGATGGTAAAGGGTCTAGAAGGGAAGCCCGAAGATGAACAAAGAGAGTAAAGGCTTTGTGGGGCTTAGATATTACTGTAAGGGAAATGACAAGATCACTTGAGACAGTGAAATTATAGTTCCTTTCTAGACAGTCCTTGACACAGTCATCAGCAGTCCCCCTCACAATATCATTTTGTGTAGCCAATGAGGCCTCTAATGCTGAGCAATCCACTACATCATTTGAAACTCAGGGACATTCCCCACCTGTAGCAGCATCAGAAGCCACCTGAGCTGTTAGCAACATTAACAAAACACCACTTTCCTCCACCACATGCAAAACAAAGCACATTGGCTATTAGCATATTACTCTGCCCCCCTGCCAATGGATGTAGTGCACCCTTTACACTCACTCCATTGCAACATGATGATACACTACTGCAGAGATAACAGCCAAGGAAATGCTGTTCTTTGCCCAGGCTGTCAAGTGGAGGATGAAGTATTTCTTATTGAATAAGAAGGGATGTGCTTATTTTGGTACCACATTCCTGAGTGAATTCTGTGAATGAATTTGACTGATGGCTCGAATGTTACCTCAAGCAAGTGCTTTCTTCTGTGTCAAAGAGTGTTGTAAATCAAACCAGGTATAAAAATTCAAGAGCTCTTGACAGCACAAAACAACTGGTACAAAAGAGAGTAGCAATAAGTAGGTACTCCTTACTACAAGTGTTTTCTGGTACCAGAAAATGAATGTTTGCTTTGAAGTGAAGCAAAACTCTCTCTCTTAAAGTTACAGTCAACAATGTAGCTGTTGGGTTCTATTGTAACCATTTACAATCATAAGTGAAACAGTTACCAGCCCCATCCTTTATAAGGCTGAGCATGGAAACACTTACTAAACACAAGTAAATAACAATCTTCTGCAGACCTGATAACTGTAACCCAAAGTATTATAAGAAAAAAAGGGGAAAATCAGCAAGAATTGAAGGAGGTGGAAAATTTTTTTTTTTTAAATTTCTCTTTCCATATTTAGTTCCATTTCCCTGTCATGGCTATTTCCATCTAATGCAGTAAGTTATCTGAGAGTCATACTCGTGACATTTTGGTAACATGTTGGTTTCCTTAGTAATGTGCTTCATTTTTCTTTCTGTATTACAGAATTAAGTTTCTGCTGGTCTCTGGAGGCACTTCAGAAATCGATATTGGAAATGAATCAGCACTCCATCAGTCATGTTTTACACCAAGAGTAAAGCAGTTGTGGACTGGGCTCCAGGTTCCAGTGCTATAGGTACTTGTCTTAACACACGTAGATAAATGGTGTCAGTGTAATATGGTTCCATGAGACCATAAAGTCAAGCACCTTATCCTAAGTGCCTGAGATCTCTGCTGTGTTTGCAGGAAATGTCAAAAACATGAGCTGCACTAAGGTTTTGTTTATAAAGGTGACAGGTTAGCTAAAACATGATTTCTGTGCCTTGCCTTAGCTGCATTATATTTTTTCTATCAAATATGGCCAAATGAGAAGACTTAGCATTGACTGCTAAGCACTGCTGGTTGGTAGTGTTGGACAATCCCCTCTACCACCAGTATTGCTTCCTTCCTCCTGCCAGACTAGTATGCTGCACATTTAAATCTGCCTGGATTACAGGGAAGTTGTGTAGGCTCAACTCTTTATGAAAGAAAATGAAGAGGTTTTGTTTGTAATGAGCTCCTGAGCAGCCAAACTTTCTCTCCTGAGGTTACCTGTGAAAGACTCCTGCTTATGCTTACAACTGTTGTCTGTGATGTCTGAACTGCTTTGCTGTCTGCTTTGTTGTTTTACCCTTTTATGATCCAGATGAGTTCACAACTGTGTGACCTACCTGTGGTAACTAACTAGTTTAAGGTTTGGGGTTTTTTGTTTGTTTGTTTTATTTATTTGTTTTGGTTTGTAGATATATGTTTAAAGGCAGATAATGGAATGTTAAAAACAAGAAAGATGTTGGGATGATAGTTCCTCTGGCTTTGGTCTTGTAGGGAGACTTGTTAAATGGTCTATACAGGAAAGTCAGTGTTCCCCTTCATTACTTCCTCCTCAGACACAGGAAAAGCCAGTCTATAGCTCCACTGCTTTTCCAGCTGCACTGGTAGGTAGCAGCAGAAAATGTTTGCTTCTGGAAAATCAATAGTTATTGCATCAAGAAAAGTGTAGAAAACAAACTGTGTGCCTGCAAAAAGCGTGGTAGAGCTTGCTTACCTGTCGAGAAACACGGACTTGGACTTGTACCTGATGGAATCAGAGTTCTATTCCTGTTCTGCTCATCTGGAGACTGTGAAGAAAAGAAACTAAGTTTTTGATGTCACAGTTCTAAACCTCTTGGTGACTACATTGCTAAGTTTTGGCATAATCTTCTATATAAATTTAACCTTAGCTATTTGTATTCTGTGTCTGCAGATGACAGTCCCACTCCTCTGCTTCTAGCTAGGAAATATTTACCAACCTCAACTAATAAAAACATGCCAGGAACAAGGTGTGATAGTCCTTTACAGTACCTGTAATGAATCTGGGGCATGGGTTTTCTCCCACAAGCAATCTAGCCAAGTAGGTTAGTGAGATGGAGGAGTGGTTTGGAAGAAGAAAAGTAAAAATAGAATTGAATTAAATTAAAATCAGTTGTCTGATGGAGGTGTTGGACTTTACATTTCAGGGAGCCAATGTATGTCTGAAAACTGGGAAGACATTTGTCCCTTCCTAAAAAGTTTACTCAGTTTTTTTAGTTGCTGAAATAAGATTAAAAGGAGGCATAAGATTGCACTAGAGAGACTTTTAATGAGGTTTAGAAAGCCAAAAATTAAGGGATGAGAGGAAGGAGGCAATTCCTTAATTTGAGCTGTCTGTATGATTGCATTTATAATCTGCTAATTATCCCTGCTGTCCTGGTTTGGCTGGGACAGAATCCTAGGCCAGCCATGGGCTGTAGGCTTTTGACAGTTTGGAGTCAGCCAGAGCAGCTGAGCTGAGTTGGCTCCAGGTGTACCCCAGGCCATAAACATCAAACTCAGTATAAAGGGGGAAGTTTGCTGAGGAGTGGAGCTCCTGTGTGGGCTGTTCCTGGTTCTTATTCTCTCCATGCTTCTCTCCATCCCTGGAGGGATTTGCTTACCATTCTGCTCCCAAGGACCTGTTCCTGTTTATTGTGACTGCTGTACTTTCACTGGGCTAAGTAAAACTTTACATAACTATAAAGTATATACATATACTTTATATATATATAAAAATATATAGCTGTATATTGAATATACAATAGACTATTGAATAGTCCTTCTTATATGTTTATGCTTTCTGGGCTAGTCATTCAGCTCTGGATTATTTTGAGTTTGGTGGGTTTTTTGATATTTTTTTCCCCAATTCTTTCTGTGTATGCTGGAGGTTCTTTTGTTGCTGTTTTGATAATTACAGAATGGATGTTTTGCAAAGGTCTTCAGCTGCTGCTGCCATCTGTCCTCTACCACACCACATAAAACATTGGCTTTAATCAGCACTTGGTCTCTGTGGCCACAGGGGTTGGTTTGATGCAGACTCAGTACTGCTAGGGACAGAACTCAGCAATGGGGAGAACAAGGTCTTTTTTAATGATGCTTGTGGGGTTGGATTCTGAATGTGCACTATGTCTCTGTTGATCTTTAATCGTGTTCCCCTCTATGAGAGATTTGGAATGGTCTGTTGGTAATACAGGAGCACACATGAGTGAGCCTGGGAGCTACATATTCATTGTTAGAAATAAATGATGTTTGACATTCTCTGTAAAGATTTGTTACTTGAGCTGTGCTTCCTCTTGTTCTAAGGGGCCCCATCTGTACACATCGTTGCCTTTTACAATGCTAAACTTAATTCAGGCCATGCTAAAAGTGCCCCTGGAAACAGTTGTCCCTGTTGACTCCTTGCCCCGAGTGACCTCTACGTCTGTCATTAAATTTAATTTTCTTTTCAGTACTTTTGATCTGTAGTATTTAGAATGAAACAGAAATGAATACTTCAGAGCACACAAGAAGATAAAAATCTGCTATATCAAGTGAGATGATAGTCCCTCATATCACCATGCCCAATAGATAAGTGTGGTGGGAACCTACCAGATCTCTCTTCACTTTATTTCCATAGCTTCTTTTTTTTTTTTTGAGCTTTGATGAGAACAGCACTGTCCTCCACCTCAGGTGCAGACCACAGCCTACCTGATGCAGCAGTTTCCAAACAGATGGTTGATTTCTTTCTGTGCTTGAATGCAATTTCTTTTTATTTTTCATCAGATTGTAGCATAAAGGAGATCTCTGCTGGAAGCTGATAAAATTCTCCTTGACTTCTATTGTTATAATAACCTCAGGGATCACTTCATGATTTCCAATGTTATTCCTCTAAGCTTTCTATCATCTTAACCAAATTTTCCATCCCAAAGCTTTCTTGCAACTCTGCTTTTAAGTGAAATAATTTGCTCTGTATTAGCTTGTTTTAAAAACACTCAGTAATGGCCACTATGGCTCATTACTCTCAGTTAAGTAATTATTAGGTTGCAACTGATTTGAACTCCTTTCAGAATCAGAAAACCCTGATTTCAGGATTAAAAAGAAAATCCTTTTAAGAAAATAAAAGGTAAATCAAATTGTACAGAAGAGTTTGAAAAGTAGTGAGCAAAATGGGCATGCTGTGGTTGAATGTTACCTTGATTAAACTAAATCAAAGAGTAATAAGTCTCTAGCTGACTTAGTTTCCCCTTAATTAATAGAACAAAGACTGTAAAGAATAAAAGAATAAATCTTACATCAGACTTGAACTCAGGTGCTCCATAGCAAAAGCTTGCAGTAAGCCATTGAGAAGGAGGAGATAAAAGTGTGAACTGCAAATTTAGATGATCATTATTAAAAACAAATGATGTTTGAAGATAAAAATAATTAAATAAGGAAGAATGAAGAAATTGTCTAACTCCTTTACCACTATAATATAAAGATTTCCTAATGATTTCCACTACAATTCACGTTGCCAGGCAGCTGGGCTAAGCATGTAGCTGGGAAGCAGAAGGGTTGAAAGGAGCATAACCTGGAATCTCATGGGGACTCCACAAAATCTATCAATCCTGTGGATTGTTGAAAAGGGACTTATCAAGTCAGTCTATGTTTTTAACCCCTGCCAATGAACAGAGCTTCCATTTAGGATGTTTCCAAGGTAGCTTTTCAGGTTTATAGAGGGGCGGAAGCGATTGTGCTATAAAGCTACTGAATTCTCTTTCTTTGCCCAGTGGTAATTCCACCTCTCTGAGAGGGATGCTCAGCCTTAGAAACTCCTTCCTTAGAACTCCTTTCTGAACCAAGGTGTAACATAAGAATATAATTTATCTACTATGATATAATTGAGCAGCAAAATGCCCTTTTGAGCCATGAGCATGAGATTTCCTTCCCAGTACTTGACAATTCCGTTCTGTCATCCTTTTTTGTGCACTACCTTGCCATGCAGGCATTCCTGTGAAGGAGTAGGGCTGCCTACATCAGAGAGCACTCTGCCTCAGCAAGGGTGGCAGAATCAGGGCTTCTGCAAGTTCTTTCCAGTCACAAGCAATTAATCCCTGTTAAATAAATTTGTAACTATGGAAGGAAGGAGGAATTTGTTGGGAATTGAAACTTTCAGCAGTTCCTCAGTTCCCGCAGAGAGCAGGGTTTGATGCTTTCAGTGGGAAGGTCATGCACTGTCCCCCCAAGTGTGTACATCAGCTGATTGTGAAGATAACACATCTCCAATTGTTAGTGATTGTCCTCCTTGCAGGATTAGCTGTTCTATACAGCTCAGCTTGATCTTCAGTGTAATTACTTCATGTTCATTCTTCATCCAACTCATCAGTGGTAACTTACAGCACTGATTCATTAAAGTCATAATTGGCCATCATATTTAACTATTAAGTTATTTTTTTTTCCATACTTAGCCACTATTGGGAGAGAATTTATTAATCTAATTAAAAATGACATACATATGAGGCTTATAGTCTTATTAGGAATCCATAACAGATTAGGAAGTAAGCTCCTTTAAACATCATGTTGTTAATCTTGCCCACAATGTCTTTCCTACAGTGTGATCTCCTTACAACCAAAAGATAATGTGAAAAAAAGGACATATCCACACATCAGAGGCCACTGGTCCAGGCAAACTACAGCTAGTTTCATTTTAACATAGATGAGGAAAAAAAAAAATCATTTTACCCCAGCATTTCCAGTGGACTCTTTGTCCTGCTTTTAGTTTACAAGAATAGCTTTTTCCACTCTAATTTCTCATGTAGTATCAGAATTTACTGTCACATGCCATGCAGAAGGATGATTTTTTTAATTAATATTGAGTACTTTTATATATAAGCAGAATATAGGTACTTAAACCCCTTAGTTATCTGTATCTGTAGAAATAATCCCTTATGCATGCCATGTATGATCACAGTCACTATTTTGATATGTTTAATATGCACAAAATCTGTTAACTTTGCAACAGCCAAGTTTCATACAGTGGTAAAAGAAATATTTGGGAAGTTAATTTTATTTTGCAGTTCATACTTCATTGATTCAGTAACTGACTTCGATTTCCTCAGAAATAAAGCAAGTGCTGGGGATCTGATGGCATGGCTCTTCAAAGCCTGCCAGAATGGCAATGCTCTTTTTGGTTTGCTCCAGTGCTGCAGCAGAATGACTTAAGGAAAAAAGGGCTTTAGGTTTTCTCATCAGAGGGCACCATCTAGTGTTGGTTTCTAGAACTTTGGCCAAAAGTATAAAGAGCAATGCAAAAAAGGGAAATAATATCAGGACTTCATAAAATAAATGAAAAGTCTTGAAAGGAGAAATGGTGCTTGCCTGAAGAAGTCACAGTGCTGGTTCATGGGACTAGTAGAGTACAAAGATTTCCTTGGCACTCTAAGTGGTAAGTTCACTCTAGGATCCTTCCAAAATATTTTGAATTATCTCTCACCATCGTGCTTTTTTTCATCTCTTGTATTCCAGCCCAAGATAAAGGCCAGGAACATTTCCTTGTGACCTAGATGTTGTGAACTGGCTCAATTTCATGTAGAGTATAAGAGAGAAATTAATTAATTCAGTGGGCAGAGGATGCTGTAGTCAAATCTGAAAGTTCTGGGTTTTTGAGTATGCTTATTCTTATCACAATGTTAGAGCCATTTTTTTTCCCTTCTAGTTTATGTATTTTATTGTTTAAGGTAGAATCTAAAACCATTCATCTGTGATGCAGCTCTTAGCAGAGTGACTATGTTCACACCAGGTCTCTAGGGTAGCCTTGGTTCTTTGGTGGTAGCAAACCTTGGGTGATGAGTTCCTCTAACTTGTGTGGTTCAGGAGAAAGCCTAAGTTTTGGGATGATGAAAATGAGCAAGACTAGCTGTAGAAAGAGGATGCTTCTTTTCTTACAGTTCCTGTGCTTGTGGTTAAGACTGCACAAAAAGATACCTGGGCTCCCTCCACTGCCCCAGTGAGCTTTGTATACACGTCCCAATAAAACATTTCAACCAGAGTCTGAGAGTTTCAGCAGAGACTGCTGAGAGAGGCTTGCTGTTGCAGTCCCTCTAGCTCAGGGGTTAGAAGAGCCTCACTGATGTGGGTGAAAGCAGTTTAACTTATTACCATGTTTTAGCCAGTGAGGAAAGCAGCCAACTTTCTGCTTACAAGACCAGTAGATTGTGTGAATGATTCTGGAAGCTGCAGAATACTCAGTCCTCTTATCTCAATAGAAGCTCGAGAGATAAAATCTCTTCATGAATTGCTAATATATAAAGTACATGCTGGTGACTGCTGTGAGGAAAATGTCTGAGCCATGGTATAGTGAACATGACATACAGTTATCTCCTTTGGTACAAGGACAGAATTAAATCTGAGTTTAGCTGGCAGAACATTTGGAGCAGTATTTAGCTTGCCTGATGTCTTTTCAGTTTACAATACTTAATGTGTAGCAGAATTTTAAATGTCAGCCCCTGGAGATCAAACACACATGTAACAATAATAATGAAGAATTTGATCTAAAACCCACCAGAGTCTATTTCTAGACTCAGTTACTCTGCTGAGAATTTTGGATCTGTCTAGAAGTAATCTGTTTGATTAGTAAAGCATGTTCTGAAGGAATCAAAGGCTTATAAGTAAAGAACTGGCTAATAGCTAGGGCAGCCTTAGCAGTATTCCTCAGTGAATTAATACCTTCTAAAGCTGAAATAAGCTCTAAAATTTTAGATTAACTATTTTTTGTATGTGGCAAGATTTTGGCTCTGGAGAAAATGGATGAAACAAAGTCACTGTTGTCCTATGTGTTCCTAAAAGGATACCAACAAAATAAACAAGGCTGGAAAGAACTGAAATACAATTTTAAAGAACTGGAGGCAGGAGAGGTGGTATGGGAACTATCTGCACCATGGTGAAAAGTCTGTACACTGACTTAAATTTGGAATTTAGTGGGAGCAGTGAAATTCAAATTTACTACAGACACTAGTAGTAGATCAGTTGCTGTTGTCACCTTTACTCAAGCTATTGGTTGAGGGTAATGTAGTTTTTACTCTAGAGCAAACGTGGGGTAAAACTTCAGACGTATTAAGCATGTTAAAAACAGTTGAGAAAAAATATGTGAAAGCAACTTGTACTGTTTTAGACCAAACCAAAATGGAAGCATAATATTAAAACATAATGTTTGAGAATATTTGATGGTTTTAAAGTGAAATGTTATCTTTTGGGGAAGAGGTGAAAATGGAGGAATGTTCTTTTTCAGGAAAGTCTTGTTATTTACCCAAATAAGGCCATTGAAGGTAAGTAGAGAGGGTATCAGTACACTAAAGGGAACTGCTTACCAAAGACAGACAACCAAGCAAGTACAAAGGGAGAACTCACAGAAAGAGCTGAGTTTCTGCTTGGGCAGAATCTTATCAGTTGATGGTTGACAGAGACTTGTGCACTTCTGTTGTCTCTTCAATTCTTACTAATGTAGTGACAAGGAGGAAAGAGTAAATTATAATGTAATAAAACAATCTCTGATCCTTGTTCTATCATTCTTCCCAAGGACAGGAGAAGCACAGATTGAATGGCAGAGGGGAAAATAGTTGAAATTTGGGATGCATGTCATTTATTGAACACAATCTGCACTATAGTTATTTTTAAGTTGAAAGATTCATTGAATACATCAGGTTTTGGAGTCACTTCCAAAACATTGAACTTCAGAAATACAACATGACTGTTTACAAAAGTAGTGAGTTAAATCTCAGCTCTCCCAATACAAATCAACTTTTTTAATGCTGCAGCTTTTGCAAATCAACTTGTGTTTATATCAGAATCACAGATGTCTTTTGAATTTTGTGTTATGTTTTCAAGCTAGTGAAAAAATGTGGACTTAATATATTTATAACTTAGAGGATATCTGAAATATATGCAAAAATATGTATTTAAGATAAAATATGTATTTAAGACAATGATTTTTGGAGCTGGATTCATAGTATTGGAATATGAGGAGGTGTGTGATGTGTGCAGAGGAAAATGGAAGAAATAGTCTATGCTACATCTTGTTTTCTGCTTGCATGGAAGCTGCATTCTTGATTTTTATCTTGAAGCTGCAGGTGAATGTTTAGATATATAGTGGCTTACTAGATTTACACACACTATGGGTAAGTGTATATGTCATAGATACGCATATGGATATGTACATAGTGACTATCAGTGTTCTTTGATATTTTGACCTGTAAAGTTTTTCCAGAGGAATGGACCACTGAATTGAAAATTTAAGTCTCCTGAGAGTGAATGTAGTTTGTAGTTAGATTTTGCAGCCCTCAAGGGCCTGGTCCGTGGCTTTACAGGCACTTTGGAGCCCGGATTGGGAACTAGTTCTAAATAGAAATACATGCGGTTACGCGGTGTGACCACCAGATGGCACCAGGACACTAGAAACATTTCAGTGCTAGTCTGCTTTTGATTCAGTGTGATGAGAAAATGGACAACAAAACTGCTTTGACCCTCTTGTTTGAAAAAATGCATTGAGTAGTAGGCACAGACATTCTGCTCAATGAACTGTGATTTTTCTGTGGAGGAAGACGCAGGATTTCATGGACAGTAGCTTATGAGGAGAGACCAGTTAGCAATTGCCTCAGATGTTGTTGGTTTTTAGTTCTGAAGGTGTAAAAATAAATTTTGGAATGCATTAGTAGCTGTATTAGTGGGAGCCTACAGCCCTTTCCTGTTAGCCACAGTCTTAGGAAACATGAAACAATAGCAAACACATTGGTTCTGTTCATGGATGTACAGTGAAGAGCTGCCCCAGAGGGCACTGCACAGGCTGGGCAAGAAAAGCATCACAGCATTTAAGAGTGCACCTGATCACTCGTGGAAGTAGGAGATGTTAGGATGGCAGCATGATGTGTTTGTATGCATGGAAATAAACACACTCCTACACATCTCAATGTGGACAGGAGTGAAAGGCTGCCCAGGGCCCTGGGGGAGTCACTATCCCTGGAGGGATTGGAAAAACATGGAGATGCAGTGCTGAAGGATGTGGTTTAGTGGTGGCCTGGCAGTGCTGGTTAACAGTTGGGCTTGGTGATCTTAAAGGTCTCTTCCAATCAAACAATTCTATAATTCTATGAAATGTTAGTAACTAATATGAAAAAGTCTGCAGCCTGCCATGTGTTAAAGTAGAACTGGTAGCAACTTAATTGGTAACAGCTTTCCAAAGGAGACATCTGGGTGCAATAGAAAGTTACCTTGAAACTACAGAAGCATTTAAGTTCTCTGGTTTAGGTAACAGATGGCAGATAGGAAGCTGTAAAAGAGTAAGGCTGAATTAAAATGCCTGTGACCTGTTTTGTTTCCTCTAATAATCTGTAAGACCTTGGTAGAGGTCTGAAAGCTTGTTCGATTGCAATAATTCTAGGTAATCTATTCTCTAAAGTACAATAGTGAAGACATTTTTCAGCATGTCATAACAGATTACACAACAAATAACAAGGCAAACTGAATTTAGCTCCTGGTGTGCAGGTTTTTTGTATAACACTCTCTGCTCTTCACAAAGCTTTTTCTGTCCCAACCTCTACCTGTAGGGAACTGAATCTCTCATTTACTAGCTGTACTACTACTTAACTGCATTGAGATGGTGAGAATAGTGAAATACTTTTCCTTCTGTTCCATCATACTGAATATTGTGTATGCACAGAGGATGTACCTGACTTCTGATCTCCAGTGAGCCATTCCTTCTTGCTGATGTAGTTTTCTTGTTAAACAGCCAGTTGTAGTGCATAAGGAATAAGAAAAACTAGAGGAAAGATCCTCTTGGCTTTTCTTTTTTTCCAAGTTTGCAAGGAAACTGATCTACATTAATGGTTCTTGTTTTTCTTCCTGACATTAATTTTTCTAGGTTTTTCTGGCAAAGGAACTACATCAGCATGTAAACTTCCCTTTCAGCCTGCACACTTACAGATTTTCTTTCCTTAAAGCCACAAGAAAACTGTACCAAAAAGTGGACTGGGGGTCAGTAGCATTTCTAACTAAAAGGTATATATGTGATCTTCTCTCATCTATTTAAATAGCTATGGAAAAATGTATGTGGCTACAATGGATTTGGCATTGAGGCACGTAAAGACTGAAAGGGGAGGAGGAGGAGGGTCAGATTTGCTGCTCAATTCTCTATTTCCATTTTGATTTATCACATCATTTTCACCTTCTAGTACAGGCAAAGCTAGGCCTATAGATTGATTATGATCAAAGGCTTATTATTTTCTGACCCCACTGTTATTAGAAGCATCTATCATCTTTGTGGCACTCTGAAAAATGTGTGCTATAGATTCCTGGTAATCTTTACTAAACGTGATAAACTGACTTCAATTAGAAGAGCAGAAAGGGAATTCCAGTGTTAAAGGATCTTTCCATGGCTAGTGCTACTGCTTGAACTTTTGGAGAAGTTGTGCTACTGTTTAGGAATATCATGTCACTTTAAAAACAAGGAGGCAAAGCTTCTCTTTAGCCAAAAAAAGGGCTATTCCTGCTGCCTTGCTTCCCAAATTCATGGCTCTCATTGCAGCTACTTGTCTGCCTTTACCTTCTTTTTATATAGCTAATCTGGACCAATAAGGGTTATTTTGCTGCCTTGCCTCCACTTTTATTCTGTTTCATATTCCGAGTTCTACATTATCATGTTCAGTTCTGGGCAATTTCCTGGAGCTGCTAGATGATGAAAAAATGACATTATCATAAAAGTGTCATAACAAATAAGGCAATTCAGTATAAAGCCTCATGAGAAGACAAGAAGCAGAAATGGACAAATAATCATTTAATGTAACAGGATTACATACAGTGTTACTCCAGATCAACCTTCTCTCTGATCTGCTTCTGAGTTTAACTGCAGGTTACATCTGTACAGTATGAGGAAGACAAAGCTAACCTGCTTGCAAAAGCAAGCTAGCCACAGCACTCTATCCCACAGCAGACTCATTTTTACTGTTAAATGTTGTTGAATTTCCTTGCCATCAGAATTTGCAGGGTCCTTTTTTTCATTTAGAAGATTACCTTGGCATTATTTTGTCAATATGATGATCTGAAAAGCTTCTGTGAATACTTTCTGGTCAGATCATGGTCATCTTCAATAATAGGTATTCCTTTCATTTTACAGATGGATGTGTGAGGAATAAACTTTCTGTTTTGTTACAAGCGAGGAGATCAAACAGGGGTCACCAGTATAAGGGAGTGTATGCCAAGGGGTTTCCTTCTACTAACCTATAGGCGTACCGTGGAGTTGTAAGATGCTTGGACATGTCTGGACAAGTATCAGGGAACATGCGGCCGGGAATGAAGGGATTGTGAAATATATGTAAATAAAGCAAACCCCCTGCCAGGTCGTCAGCCATGGAGGCTGCCATTTTGGTCAGGGCCCTGTCTCTCAACACGAAATAGCCAACTAGAGGGGAGGAAATGCCCCTTCTGATAAGAGGACTGGGTGGTACTTGGGAACCCTTTAAAAAGAGGGAAATTTGATTGCACGGTGTTCTTTTGGGATCATCAGGCAACTAGGGCACCCAACACGTGTTGTAAGTAATCTTCCTACTTGTTATCTTTCTATCTTTTATGGACTTTGTTATCCTTCTAAATTATTAATAGAAGGAGATAATTTTTTCTGAAATAAATTTTATAACAAATGTTTGAGAGATGTGGTTAAACAGCTTTCCTAAGGCTGCATTATTCATTGCAAAGCTGAGCCAAAATGTTGCATACCTAAAGCAAATAGCTTTTTATGTATATAATAGCTGTTAATTTCTCACAGTCTGTCGTTCTCATTTTAAGCACTTCCAATGATCACGGACTTTGTTGACATTATAACTAAGAAGTTATTAAGAAGTTATTTTAAGTACCCAAACAATCCCATTGATTTGGATTTAGAGAAGCGTTTTGGGTTCAAGGATAAAGATGGAATTGCAGTACTTCACAGAAAGTTTCCTAGGTTTGCTGTGGGAAGCACCACAGTTTAGCAGACAAACAGGTAAAGGGAGATGAACCTTCTGATACCTGGAAAAAACTTCAGTTTTTCCTCAATATTTTTCTTGCTGATTCCTCTATTTGAAATGTGGACAGGTTGCTTTGAGTCTTTGATTCTTCATTTTTATTGAGTATTTTTCATTCCAGAGGCTTCCTGGTCTATTATCTACCTTCCCTTAAGCTCTGAGGTGTTTAGAAAGGAAACAATACATGATGCAGTTTCTGAGTCAAGCATTTTTACAGAGAATGTTTGTTAGGTGTCTGATAAACTGAGCAACAGCCTCGGTTTTCAAGTGTTAATGTGATGATCATTCTAATTGTATTACACAGCCAATGACCTCAGGCCACACATAGCAATCACATAAATTTGCAGTTTTCATCGATGAGATATTTGCTAATCTAGCTTTTTCTTTGACCAGGACTATTGTGGAAAGTGAGAACAATATCCCCTAATAAATTCTGTATTTTGTGGCCACTGCCTTTTATGTGTACCACAGGATCAACTGTGCAATTAGATGAAAAGCAAATTGAAAAATGAATGAGAAAGACATATTAAGAAGGAGATAGTCAGGATAATGTAGCCTGGAGCTAAGTTTACAGTGTAAAACCAATACTGTACAGTGATAGCACCTGAGAGTAATGTATGTGCTAGAGAAAATTATATTGCAATATGCCTCGATTACCATCTGCTTGATTTTAATTAATTTCCTTAATTGGAGAACAATGCATTTTCTAATTACACATGAAAACACCAGTAGCTATTGCAGTCTTTATCTTCTGCACAAACTCTCCTGGTAGACCCACTGCCTGTCTAATTTATAAAGCCTCATCTCAGTGAACATGAGCTGTTTGGCAGGCTCTTGACAATTACTCAAATTAATCACATGTGAAGTAACATTCCAAACTTGTAATTTAGGTGCAATAAAATTCTAACTGTGAATAACTCGGCTCATACGGATTCAAGGGTGAAACCTCCACCAAATGTAATTAGAAAACAATACAGTTGAAGCTTGAATCAAATTTAAAGTGAAATGTACCATCTGAATAAATGCTTTGGAGATAATGGCTTTGACCAGGAGAATGGAAATTAGCCAAACAGAAAGGTGGTGCAATATAAAACTAACTTATGGGTAAATAATAAAATATTTAAGCCACACAATCAAAACATCAATCCCAGAGGACAAATCCATTCTACTTTGTAGCTCTATTGAGATCCAACTTAGTTTCAGCCAAAATAAAATTGGCTAAGTGATTTAAACTAGAATTTCTTCACGTTAATGTCCCTCTTTGATGCAGACTAATGGAATAAATCCATCAAGGTATGTCTATCTTGTGACTTAATCTTCTTTTGGATATAATCCATCACAGTTCAGCAAGGTACCCTTTCAGAGGTTGCCATTTCTCTGGCTGAGGCTTGAGTGTGTCCTAAATAAGAGTAAAGGATCTTGGCTCTTATCTGACTTATCACTTGCCTCATTTTTGCAAGATTAATTCCATGCCATCTATTTCAGTTTTATAAAATGGGATCACATTTAACTTTATTATTTGGTCCTGACTTCAAGGGCAAACTGTGAGAACTGGACAGTGCCCAGTGTGGGTAGAGGAAGCAGTGGGTCAAAGACACAGAACTGCTAGGGTTTCCTGTTCACCTTGGGAGAATGGAGTTCTCAGTGTTTCAGCAAAATACAGATGCTATCTAGTTACTCACTCTGACACATCCTTTAGATGTTCTTCAGATGAATTTGCCAACACCTTTCTGGAAGTTTGAAATGTGAGAAAGGGGGAAAAAAACAAACAACACAAGTTCATGATCTGTAGGAATACTTGAGGACTTTCCTTCTCCATTGGACATTTTATGACACTGATGGAATAGATCAAATTTTTACCTTCAGGTGACAACTATTCTTGATGCACTTTTGACAGAATCCTGTTACTGTGTTGGTAACGGCTGGTGGGAAGCCAGTTAGCTGTAAATTACAGCAGGAGGTTAGTTCTGGCTATTTGCTGGGTGGTCCTGAAGGAAAAATCTGCAAGTCATAGAACTGCTGTTTAGAGCCATTATATACTTTCAATGATCTGGGGGCTATTCTGGGTGAATTTCTTGTCAGATGCGGTAGCACAGTTACCAAAACCATGCTAACTTTGACAGCAAAATTGTAAATAAATGTCTCCATGCTTTTTTTATTTGCTGTGTGTGTATAAAACCTGCCAGCAGTAATGATGCAGTCCTACAGACTTGCCAATTCATCTTCAGGAGAACTGATTTCTTGAGATTTCAACCAAAGAGGATGATTACAGAATGACTGTTTTAAATGGCATAATTTGAAATTATCTTCCAGCAGCTTTTCAGGAGTGGTTTTGCAACAGTCAGAATATTGTCTAATCACTTTTTTCTCTGACAGTGCCCTGGATTTTGTTTCTAAGGTCAGTGTCTTCTAAAGATTTGCTGCCAAACTGTTAAATCTTTCTGACTTATTTCTCTCTGAAGGAACAAAAGATAAAATTCCAGGGTAGGCTGTAGAAGGGCTGAATTTCTGGAGCGCAGAGAGTAATGATGCTTGTGTGCAAAATGGCACTTGTGTCCCTGCACCCTTCCCTTGGCAGTTTCACTCAAGTGTCTGGAGGTTACTTCAGCTGCCTGAAGCTACCCCAATATCAAAACGAAGGAAATCTCTCCAGCCTGGAGGTATATGATATTTCATGTCAACAAGAGAAGAAAGTGGATTGACATGATTAGCTATATTTTGTATCCAGCGAGAGTTTGCCAGGAAGATAACGAATGTTATTGATGACCAATTAATCTTTTATTTTTGAAAGCCTAGGGATGGGAAAAGTCTCTTTAGAGTTGATTTGCAGGAACATATAGGCACTAAATCTTCTCAGATACCAGTATTTAGATGTCACTAGCATTCACAAAAATCTCAGCTCTTGGCTGACCATGGAAGCAGCTGTCTCTCAGCAGTGATGTTTTTGCTGATGAAGCCCCTATAAATTTTCCTCTACTAGATATAATTTTCTTCTGCTGCACACAAGTCAGCAATGTGCCCAGGTGGCCAAGAAGGCCAAAAGCATCCTGGCTTGGAGCAGCAATAGTATGGCCAGCAGGACTAGGGCAGGGATCATCCCCCTGTGCTTTGCACTGGTGAGGCCACACCTCAAATCCTGGGTTTGGTTTTCGGCCCCTCACTCCAAGGACACTGGTACTGGAGAGTGTCCAGAGAAGGGCAACAAAGCTGATGAAAGGTGTAGAGCACAGGTCTTGTTAGGAGCAGCTGAGGGAACTGGGGTGTTAGCCTGGAGAAGAGGAGGCTCAGGGGAGACCAGGGAGACTCCTGTGACTCTGATAAAAGGTTGGAAAGTGCACAAAAGGATCTGTATGTTAAGGCTTACATACGTCAGCTATAGTTTCCTTTCTGTCTATCCAGCTCCTCTTAGAGGCTTCTCCAAGAGTGTTTTTATCTTCTGGGAATGATTTTGAAATAGTTTAATTGCTTAGCATGGTCATTGCTGCTAATGGCAATCCTTCCAGAAAGACAGAAATCTGCAGGAATTGCAGTACTGCGAGGGAGAAGGTGACAATCTCCAGTCTGAAGGTTAGTGCTGTCAGTGAAATATTATGCTTTAGTACTCCATGATGCAAATTTAAGCAAAACTTTAGGCCTTATTTACCTCTCACTAACCTTTCATGCTCTCTTAGGAATAAATGCATTTCCTCTATGAGAAGTACAGGTGGCAGTGTTGAATAAATGACTGGTGCTGTATCTTCACAAAAGTGACAATTTAGGTTGCTTGAAGTATAACCTAAAGCTCAGTGACTTGTCTCACATTATTCAGCCAGGTCAGCGACCACTTCATTGTGTTACTTTAAATAATTAAGAAGGTAAAGCTTCTGCTAATACTGGAGAACAGCAAGGATTTTGTGCCCTGTATAAACTGAGCATGAGTGAAATGCTTGCCAGGTGGTTAATCAAAGTAAAGGGCTGCCTTTCAGATCGAGCTTTTTAGTTCATCTAAAATGATGTATTCCTGTTGAATGTGTTGAAATTATGCAGATTACATCAACTGGGAATTCATATTTTTCATTTCTTCCTCAAATGGAAATCTCTTCTCTTTTAAACTGAATTATTTTGTAGTTAGTTATTACCTGAGTTTAAAACCATTCAAGGCACTTGCTAGCTCCCCAGATAGTAAAAATTAGGGGCCAACATTGGCCCCTAATGCATTGTCGTTGGCTCTCATACTGCGTGTGAGAGTCACAATCCATCTGTGAGATGGTCACAGCTCAAGTTTCAGTAGCTGTGGCTATCAAGAGCCCTGCAAAATTATAGGATGAGTCCTACTGAAGCTTCTGCTCTAGGTTCAAAGCTGTTATCAATGCTGCAGTGCACTCAAAGGATAGTTTGGGGGTTTTTTTGAGCTGTGGATGAGGGAGCTTGGTTTCTTCTGGATTTGTGCATTGTAGCTGTGACTGCCTGTCATGTTAAAGACGACCTGACTGAAGTCTATGCCAGAGTAAAGATGTACTTGAAAAGCTTTATTTTGTGTGGGTTCTCTGGTGTCTAGCATGGAGTATTTTTAAGTCTTGCATCATATGGATGAGTTTCAGGGAAACTGGCCAATGAATTTACAAGCCACAGGCTGGCAAGTTTTTGTACATAGAGTAGGAAAGACCCAGTTTCCACAGAAGGAAACTAGGTGTATGTAGGTGGAGAGAAATGCTCAGAGTACGAGGGGGATCAGAACTGTAACAGCTCTGGTGCAGAGCTTTTCTTTTGTGTGCCTTCTGCTTTGGTGATAACAGAGGTATAAGAAGTCTAGAGGAGGGACAGGCAAGCTCTAAACCATCTGCACAGAAAGAGGGGGCTTGCCTTCAGGTGCTGGAGGATTAGCATCTGTGTCAACACTAGGTGCATTTTCTGTTCAGCAGCATCATTCTATGGCAATTCCTTCTTGTGTATTTTCTCTCTTCATGTCACATAAGCACATATATGCAGATAAGAGGCCACATAAACTAGCAATAGGGATGCCACGTATATGTGACCATTAGACTCTTATTTCTAGGCACTTTGTTGAGTACAACGCAAATACCTGCACTTCCTTTAATCTTCACAGCTCCAAATACTCACCTCTTTTTATAACCAAGGGAGGTTTAGGCCTTTCTCTTAAAAATGTATTGTTATTCTCCTTTGCTTAGTGGCTTAGTACTTGGTGCATGAAGCATTACTGTTTTCTAGGACAGGATATCATTGTCAGAAAGAAGGCAGCAAACAAAAGCAAGTATGACTTTGCAGGAAAGAGGTCCACCACGGTTTCAGTGAGTTCCAATGCAATTTCTAGGTTGAACAAGGGAGGCCAACTGGTCAGAAATTTTGAAGAACTAATTTTTTGCTTATACCCCAAATTGTGTCATAAATCTAGGGCTAAATCTCTCTAAGCTTACCTAGATTTTACAGTGTGCAGGTATTGTATTTTCCATGTTTTCACAGCAGTGAAATGGATACAAAGCTCTTTTGGGATCAGATCCATGCAAAATGTTAGCCAACCATAATTTCTATGAAAGCTTGTTATTTGATCAGAAAACATTACCCAGGTTGTGTGGAACATGTTTTCCACAATAGGGCTGCCAAAGGCTAATGGCATTTTCTAGTTCCCAGCACGATCTGTTTAGGTTTTGCTTCTAGACCTATTTTGACAAAATGTACTTCATGCAGTAATGAAGTGCATTAGGACTCGAGCTGCAACACTATTGCATTAGTTGAAAGTATATGGTGTCTCTGGTTTTTCTACAGAATGGATCTTCTCATCATATAATGCTAATCAGGGTTTTGGGGTGGTTTTGTGCCACTCTTCACCCCAGCATCTGCATTTGATGTGAACACTGCAGGATTGCCTTTCCCAGGCAAGGAGATTCCATTATTGCCCCTTTTATACAAAGGTGATGCTCTAGACTGAATTTGACTCCCTTTTTCAAAGCCTCAAATTATTATGATACAAAATCAAAATAACTTAATAACTTCTTCAACACAAGCAAAACAATATATTTTTCTTTAATTTTGTCTTCAAATTTGGCTGAACCAATTATGCTGGTGCATTGCCAAATTCTTAACTTTGTGATAATTTGTTTTGCAGGAAAGTACTGCTTGACTTTTAACATACCCAACACTATTTACATGTTTGAGAAATGATTGAAAACCTCAAAAACTATCAGTTAAAGGAAAATAGGTACTGAAGAAATGTCAGATCCTGAACTGCTGTGGATCAAGGGTTTTGCCCTGTGAAATGCAGTCAGACTAGAAGTATGTTAATGCTAGCAGAAATGTAATACTCTAGCTCCTGTTCATTTTATTTATCATCTCCTCTCACTTCTCAGCCTGTCCTTTCCTGAAGTGCCTGGTGAATTGTACTAGAGTGTCTCATCCACAGATGAAGTCAACAAAAAGCACATAATCCCATCTCTTTGTCAGGATGTGCTGAGTTCATTGTACTCTGCACTTCCAAGGGAAAGAGCAGGAAAACGAGTAAAGGCAGCAGAGTTATGAAAAATGGGTTTGGCTTCTAGTTTTCCTGTTATATGAAAGGTAGGCAGACAGGACAAAGAAAGGCTTGGATATTTTCTGTTTACACGAGGCACTACTGCTAAGACATAAGACTTCAGATTACTTGTCCTGTGGAGTACCTGGTGACAGGGGAGACATCCACAGAAGATCAAAGTGTTGCAATTTTTGCATGCAGTATTTTCCTAGGCAAGGTTGTTGTTTTCCTCTATAATTGCACTTGTTGGATAACACAGTCATGAGTCTGCTGGCTCACCTGTAAGTGTAATCACTGGCACTACCACAGTTATATAGAAAGCAAAAGGCTTTATTCACATATACATCAAAGCCTCCTTAGTCTTCTCGGGTGTTTTAAATTTGCAGTAAATATTCTTCAAGTTTCTTTACACTGTCAGAGTGAGATAAAAGACTTTACTGCATGTGAGAATCTGGCTGATGGTGTCCTCTCAAATCCTCGCACCCGAGGACAAGTCACATAATGTTATGCAGAGCAAAAAAATACAATGTAATTAGGACAGTATATTGTTTGTCTATGTAGTTATGATCTTTACCCCCATTTTCATATCTAAATGCCACTTTTTCTCTCAGCTCCTCAGTAATTTTTTGGTGTATATTTTATTTTATATTTTATTTAATCCTATGCCATTGTAACATAGAAATCTGTAGTATTGCTTAAGAAAAATCAGTCAGTTCCAAGGTCATTCTCTGTATAAGTGGCAGGTTGGCTGAAGGGAAGGGATGCATGCAGGAGAAACTGCTTATGTGGGCAGGAGAAGTTGGAAGCTGTGCCCTGTAAGTACACTAGAAATGATGCACATATTCAAGGAGGTGCTCTGGGAACTGTGAGTGTGTACTGCTTCATTTATTCCTGGAAATTAAAATGGAGAAGAAGATGCTATGAGGAGCTCAATATGATTATGATTTGTGATAGGCTGTAGGAATTAAAATCACTTCTGACTCTGCTTTAACTGCTAACGAGTAAATGCTTCCCTTCGTTACACCTCTGCTGCTCCACTGACTCCATGGATCTGGTATGGCAAACTGGGGGTGAAACTGGAAAAAAGCGCTTAAAATTCACTGCAGTAACTGAAACACTGATCACAGCAGTATGCATTTTTGGAGACGAAGTTGTCAGAAACAGGCACCTATGTTTTGTTTGCATTGCTGTTTTACAGCCCACTTTTCTTTCTCCTGTAAAAACATAGGCTGGATCTTAAAAAGAAAAAAATCATTTGTGAACTAAACACTTTTGTTCCTTTCTCAAGAGTCAAACCAGAGGGTGCAGGCACTGCTTAGCTGTAGGGATGCATTTTTGTACGCAAGTGTGTGTACTCTGGACCACAGTGAGATCATACTTTGGCTCAGAAGTTCACATTATAGGATTTGAAACATTTAAAGCTGAGGCTATGGCAGTTCCCTGCATTAACATGGATGTATGAGTTATAGCTGTACCATGTCCTGTTTAATCTTCATTTCTTTCAGGAAGCTTTTGTTGAAATTCTTGCCAGTTCTGACCATAAGCAGCACTCTAGTGAATGACATCTTTTAGGTAAAATATTTCTGCTTACATCACTTAATGGCAAGCTTTATGCCTGGCATTCACTAGTTTTTCCTTCTTCTAGATATCTTCTATGTATTTTGTTTTTCTTAAGGGTCATTCTCCCCACCTGAGGTCAGAGGCATTTGCAAACCTTCTGCCTTAAACCGCTCCAACGAATTCTCAGAGAATAAGCATTGCAGTAACTAGCTCTGTGACTGATGAGCTGTCAGCTCTTTCAGAGCAATAATACCTAGTCACTGGGACTAAGGAAGATGTGTTAAGAAGAATGTGTTTTAATAGCAGTGGCATAATAATTCGCAATTATCAGCATGCAGTGGTTACTGCAAGCATGTGGGGCCACTGGACATCTTCAGATACTGATAATAATATTCCACATAGATTACACAGTTGAATTTACCCCAGAGTAGAAAGAGCTGAAGTTGTGTGGTGTCTGCCTCTTGCTCTCTGCAGTATGAATAAGATGGTTTCCAGTGCTAAATACCACCAAATCTTGATCATGGGTTGTAACGTTGTGGCAACAAGTTAATAAGAAATACAGTGGTAATGAGACTGTCGTATTTAATTAGATATGAATTACTATGGTGGATAAAATGCTATTCCCAGCCCTGGAAGCAGCCATTCCAGAGCTAGACTGAAGCACAGCAGTACACAGGAGTTGCTGTTGCTCTTTGCAGTTCTGCTGATAGAAGAGGGGCTTGGATTCCTTATCTCTTGTCTGGCACTTTGCACAAGAATGAAGGAAACAAACTTGGCACAAAGGACATGGCCCATTGAAAGGAGTTTGTTGTATCAGGCATTTTCTGTAGCTGATGCTGTGGTTGATAGGGGAGTTACTTGCTGAGTTAACTCACTGTGAACCTATCCTGGATTACTGCTAAATCCATTTGATCTGCTATATCCCCTTATCAGATAATTCACCACTGAATCAAGTCTATTTTCTGTCAAATCCTAGCTTTAAGATAATGAATCAAAGTTGATTACAGTTAAATGTGTCCTGATTAGATCAGATGGTTGATGGGCAATGTAATGTTTTGATAGATGTATTATAAATAAGTAAACCACTCCTGCCTGTGACTCCTTGGCTATTTCCTTCTGGGACTAGTGCCAAGGGGACTCATTTTCCCTTGGCAGCACAAAGCTGAGCTGCCTGAGGTTATGAACTCTCATCTACTTTGGGCATCACTACTACATTTGCATTTTCTGTGCTACTCTGGTTGATGCTGCAGGAACTGAACCCATTTCTGAGAAAAGGTTGTGTGGTAACAGGAGTCCTCGTAGAACTGCACTGCTGAAACTTGTGTGTGCTAATTTTAATGAGGAAGCAGTGCTGCATTTCCTGACCCTAGACACTTCACCACATTTGCAGCCCTAGCCCAAGCACTCTTAGCATAGGGAAGTTTGAAACACCAGTGTCTATGTGGCAGGTAAGTTGCTGCAACCAAAATTCCCAGAAGTTTATTTCAATATGGAGTTCTGCAGTGGGAGGAACCTCCAGTGCTGGTGCAAGATGCATTAAGCATCCTGGGTAAGGCAGAGTGCAAAGAGCTTTCCTAAAGTGCAGAATCATTAAGGTTGGGAAATACCTCAGGTCATCAAGTCCAACTGTTGACCTGACACCACCATGGCACTAAACCATGTTGCAAAGTGCCATATTTTACACAGGTTTTAAAACACCTCCAGGAATGGTGACTCCACCACTGCCCTGGGCAGCCTGAGCCAATGCCTAACCACTCTTTCAGGGAAGAAATTGTTCCTAATATTTAACAGGAGCCTCCCTTAGCAGAACATGAGGCCATTTCCTCTTTTTGGGTATGAGTTTAGGTTTTTGTAGTACTTACTCACTAACATGGTTTGTCAGGAAGGGCAAAAATTCCTCTCACTGCTGTTTCTGTCTCACTTCCCTTAAAAAGAGTATCCTGTTTGAAGTTGATTGTCTGAGTTCTTCTGTTTGTCCCCACAGTAAGAATGGGATTTTGCTGTTGACCATGAAATAAGTTGGCCAGAGATGAATTACTGGATTGACATTGCTTTGAAACACTTGGATATTTTCTTTACAGTGTTCTTGTTGGTAGAAGTTTATTACTTCTGAATTGAATTCATTTCATTTTATAGCTAGAACATCTTGAATGCATGTTAATTGGGCGGTCTCAAACGAGCCATGGGTTTCTGTGAATGTGTTAAAATGAAAGTATATCCAAGAAATAAAATGCCTTATGTCCCTCTCCCTCTGTCATAATGCTGGCAATTGCCTAATATTTGATCATTGTTTCAGAAATTTTTTCCAAAATTACTATAGATAATGCTGGTGATAAAAGGCAGCTTCTTTCAGTAGGTTTTTCCAAGTGCCTGGGATGGCAGTTCATTAAATTACAGTTTTAGCATGTGGAAGGGAATTAAGTTACCTTCCTCTCTTCCCATCATTTATATACTTTCCTGATTAAAAATTCAATTCGTTTGATGATCAGTGCCTACTTTAATTCAATTTCTGCTGGTATTTGAACTAAAATACTGATCTCCCCTGGAAACCACAGCAGATATGAAGGTGAAAATAGAGCACCAGCTTACAGAATAGACTGGGACAGATGAGCTTCTTGTGAAGAACTACTAGGACTAGTTTTCAAAATACAGTGAGAGTCTTGCCAGGTGCCTTGGCATCTAACTGATGTGAAATAGTTCATTTTCTTTCTCTAGGACTATGAGGAAAAAAAATACTACTTTAGCACATGATAGCCCTCTTTGGATGTTAATCATCTTTGTCTTTAATGTAATCAGTCACAGTGCTGACTTGTGGTCACCACTGTGGTGGTTTGTTAGAAGAGGTAGGATGGAGCTTTATGGTAGACTGCACAATCCCTCCTTTTTCTCAGGAAAACATGGAGCAAATATGTCATTATGACCCCAAATCCCAAACCAAAAAAATGATCAGGAAAGTGTGCATTGATCAGATTTGTAATGCTCAGGAAGAAAGAGCAGAAATACAGCTGTTATTTAAATTTATGATGGCAAGCTGAATGAAGAAATACTGTATTTAGAAGCATAATTGTTTTTTGTGGCAATGTGGCCAAAAGAATATGTGAAGGATTCTGTGGAATAAGAAAGAAATGAAAGCACTGAGAAGAAGAACTGTACTCTGCTGTTCATGCAGTCATTGCCTTTAGTATTTCACCTTCTTTGGCATTTTTGCTGGTGGTGACAGGATGGAATGAATGGATGTTTATAGTAGGCAGACCTCTGATTAGGACTGTGGAAGAAAGCAGTATGTTTTGTCAAGGTGTTAATGCAGCTTGGTCTCTTGTCACAAATGTTTATGATGATGAGACAAATACAGAGCAATTGCCATTTACTGGGTAATGATTTGGCTACATTTAGAAAATGGTAAACAGAAGTAACTGGAGTAATATATGAGTAGGGACATCATCCCAACAACCTATCAACACTAATTACAGATTTGGTGCACCAGGTGATCCTTCAGCTGACAATTGCAACTCTGATGCTGGTTTTGTTTGTTTGTTTCCATGAGATGCAGTCCTCAGCATGAGACTGTAACTCCTCCCTGCCAGCCTTCCATACTGTGTCTTCACTACTTCCTTTTTGCACGTGGATTTGTCTTAGAAAGACAAAATATTCGGGAATATTTTGTAGAAAGCCAGTTGGAGCTCATCAGCTGTCTCTCAAGGATGAAAATGGCTTTGTTAATTGATGTACATGTTTGTGTTTCTAATAAGGACAATAAGGAATTGTTTTAATAGAGAATCGTACCCAGGACACTTGAGATCTGTTCTTAGCTCTGCCAGACTTTCTGTGTCAATATTGTTTAGTCTGTTCATGGTTACATCTCCCACTTTTAAAGAGGAAGAAGATTACTCTGTGAGGATAGTGAGTATGCTTGTGATTGAAGCCATATACCTCATTAATAAGGAGCATGTAAATACCTAACATAGATGTTACATCTTCAGACCATACTGGTCAGGGTTGTGCTTAAAGACTGGTTTCTTTGTCAAGTCAATATACCACAGTATATAAATGCACTGACATGCATGTATACTTAATGAATGACTGCAGGGGGACCTCAACAAAACAAAACCACAACTTAAAAAAAAAACCACTAAGAACCCTAACAAAAAAAAAATCTAAACTAAAAAAAAGAATATGCTAAGGTATTGAGAATGGCAATCCTTACATCAAACCTCTAAAGCAAAAACTTTCTAGAAGGCTAATCAATCTCACTTCCAGCCAGTTGCTTACTTCCTCTTCCCTCCAGAAAACCTCTTAGGTGCCCAGGTAAAGTTCAAGCACACCAGCAGTCCCACTGGAACTGGTGGTGGTCTTATGTAGCCAGGCTGGAGCTACACTGAGGTGAGGACACAGCTAGTAAATCTTCTGTTTGTTTTGTTCTCCTAGTTTCCTGGCACCTTGAAATATTTGTACCCTGAATTCACTCCCTTATGGAATAGGGATTATAATGGCAATCTGGTAACTATTCTTACATGTGATTTTAACACAGGGATGCTGTGAGAGGAGCTTTTGAAGGGTGGAAGAGATTTACTGCAAGCTGGATCTCCCTTTGATTGGGATTTATTTTCAAAAATAGTTCTTTTTAATGACTGTCATACTCTACTGTGTGTGGTGTTTTCTTTGGGAGTTTATGTTCTTGTACCTTGGTACTTCTTTTCTTAAATTATAGATATAATGATGCTAGTAGGAATGCTAGTGCTTGAAGGAGATCAAGTACTACTCTGGCATGTATTAGCTCAAGTCTTGCATGAAATCAGCCATGAATCAGGTCTGAGCTCTGTTTGATAAGTCTTCCAGTGTGATACTTCCCTTCTTCCGTTGTCCAAGGCCAGCCTTTCCCTCTTAAAATGTCACAGATGCTTGTTTTAAGGTTGTCCTCTCATCTGTGGCATTTCTACATCACTGGAACAGGTTCTGTAAGAACATTGTCTGACTGACCTCACATCATGTGATGTGCACAGTCTTATTAACTTTCTTATCAGGCCCAGTCCTGAACACTGAAGTCTGCAGCACTTGGCTGCACACTTTACCAAGGAAGTTGACACTGCATGGAAACATTATAGAGTCAAGTACCAGTGGATGGCTCCCTAGTAAATCTGCTAGGAGAGCTACTGTGATTCTTACTGAAGCTGAAAAAAAAAAAACCCATAACTAATAACAGGCTCTCAGAAGTTCATATTTTTTCTTTCCTTTATAAAGTAGGTAGATTTTTCTAGGTAAAAGAGTATTAGCTGGCTAGCCCCTGGATGTTTCTCCAAGCAGTGGAACTCTGGGGCTGGCAAGAATTTCAGTTTATGTTAATCAGTTAAGAATCTTTTCCCTGAAACTGGAAGAAGAGCTAGGCTAGTAGCCCAAGTGGTTTTCTTCTCAGGGTAGCTGAAGATGCTAAAGCCTTTGACCTTAACTTCACATTGCAAAATGCTTGTGGTGTCTTTCCACAGGTTTTTCAGGCAGTCTGTATTTGCTTGTCCTTCTGGAAGTACCTAGCTAACCCACCACTTGTGATATCAAGTTTATTTTGTGTTAATTTTAATGTTCTGAAACAAGTTTCAATATAAACAGTTGAAACTAGGCTAGTTGTTTTAAAAAAATAATTACTGCAATTAGTTGTGCAGTCACTTTTTGTGAATCTGAAGACTTTATTTCTCTAGGACTTTTAGACCTCTAGTGGCTCAAAAGGGGTAGCAAGATTCACTGATTAAAAAAGAGATTTACCCACTTGGTTTGGGTCCCTGTGCTTAATCTGATGTGTTTAAATAATTGACTTTGTTATGTCTGTAAAAAGTGACAGTCCTGTAAGTGCCTGAACTCTGCCAGTGAGTAGTATAAAGCATATTTCTGACTAGGAAAACTAGAGGTAATTATGCATTCCCAAATTTTTTTTTTTTTTTTTGGTGACTGCAGGAAATTCAGTCTGTTTCCATAGGTAAGGGTTTGGATAAGTGCACCTCTTTTTCTTGATAATCCCTCCTAGGTTCTGCACCTTGACAGAAATTCATCCCCTAGACTTGAGTTGTTTGTCAGACCTTTCTGGCTCTTACCTCTGCGTGGCCAGAGTTGTTGAGTATTATCAAAATACAGATAATATGTGGAGAGAATCAGTAGAGGAACTTCTGCTCTGGGAATTCTCTGTGCTGGATTAGAGCTGTTGTCCTGAATGTGCACCTGAGAGCAGAAGGACAGCAGTGATAGAGGTCCACAAATAAGGTTAGGGTGAAAGACAACCTCGGAATAATCACTTCTTGTGTTAAAGTGAATATAGGAGTTTTACAGGTTGGGATGGGAGTCTGAGTGTCCTAGAGGAAAGCAAGAAGGTGAAAGCTACTTGATTTTAAAGGAAGAAGTGGGAATGTGTAGAGAGAGGAAGAAGTGCAGCATTCAGAGGAACACAGAAGTGTCTTAGTGCTCTTTTAAGCAGAAGCTCAGAAGCTTTCTTTTGAGACACCTTGCTGATTTTGTTATATTTGCATTTTCATTCACAGTCATCCCACACGTAGCCTAGTGTTGCTTTGTTAATTGAAGTTTTAGCCATCCAGCAGATTAGCCCTGTGTTACTCCTTGAAAATTGCATGTCATGTCATTGAACTGGAGTAAACACTGGACAGTTTGTTGCAGAAAGTTAATCCTTTTGGCCTTCTCCAGATCCTTCGGGAGCCAACAGGCAAATTATCCTCCTTTATCTGGTTTTCAGACTGTAGTCTGCATTTTATTTTCTGGTGTGCTGGCAAGTGTGCATTTAATTCTCATGGTGCTACCTTTTTTCCTTCTGATACTCTGTGGCTATCACCAAATATGCAGCATCAAAATTCATCGAGAACTAAAGCTGCTAAATTCAGCAAGAGCCCTCTATTGTGATAGCACAAATTTGCTATTAACATTTCAGGAGCAGAGATTAATAAAACATTACACAATTAAATATTTCATGTTATCAATTGCAGCTGATTAGCAAGCTCATGAATAGTGTGGAAAAATGCAATAGGTTTAACAATCTTCTGTATTATATGTGATACTGGAAGGGCAAACCTATTACTTTACTAAGTCATAGTTGATTTGGTGCAAATCACACATTCATTTAACAAATCTATTCTTTTAACCAAACCATTCATAAATAATTGTAATGCCACTACTTGTCAGTAAAGCATTAATTAATTTACTTTAGACTTTAACTGATGTGCAGAATGCTGTATTTTTCAATGCCTTTATTCCTGTGTTATTTATTTGGATAATTTTCCTTAAATAATTCTCAAATTGACCTGGAGGGACTTTTTTCTGCAGGAAACCAGTATTTATTACATGTGGAAATATTTTATTAATCTATTCTGCCTTCAGAAGACCTGTTCCAGAAGAAGCCAATCTTGTATCAAGTATTTATGTGGCAATTAGATAGTATTTATTTATGCCCTTATGCACCAAAGGAGGGCAGTTTGTCAAAGTCTTGCTTGGGCTGCTGAGGAATGCTTTGCTGGAGTGGATTTAGCAAAGACAATCTGACACCACTAATGCAGCTTCTGGAACCTCTCCTTTCCCCAGTAACAGAGATGTTTCTCCTCTCAGTATTTTCCCCGTTCTCTTTGTTTTTCAAGGCTGTATTCTGGCAGTGGTAAAACTCTAGCAATAAAGTTATGCTAATTAAAGCCCAAGCTCATCTGAGCCCTCTTTTCCCTCCATCTTTAGCAGTGAAAAAAATGACTAAATCTCCCTAGTTCACTGTTCTCTCTTCCCTTCTTACTTTGAGTTTTCACTGCTCAAAAAGTAGGTATTTTAGTGGGTCATGTATTAGAACTTATCTATTATGAATTCGAAAGCTTTTTGTCTTCTCTGGAGCGTTCCCTGTAATGGGAGGATCTGGCTCGTCTTACAGCTTGGCTTACTTGGGAATTCAGCCACTTTTGTGGGATTTTCTGTGGTCCCATGTGGTATATGGTGATCATTTTTTAAACAGCAATTTATACTGTCTTTCTCCTCCCTGAAGCAAGTCTGTTCGTCCTAAAATGCTCTTCTGTCCTCTTTGTTGCCAAAGTTTTCAACTTTTCTGTGAAAGGGACTAGTAAAAAAGGAAAAGGGTCTTTCTAGAAATTATTCTTCTGTTGCCAGTCCTGCAGCAGCCTGGGAATCAGTGTGAGGGCTTCAAGGCTTGCACTTCAAGGCAACTCAGATCATCTCCTGCCTGCTACCACACAGTAGTATACCATAAGTGATGAGCAATACTGATACAGTTTGAGCAGTCATGTGACATGGTTGAAATAAGGCTAACAAGGGAAAGATAAAACTTAATGACTTTTTCTATCTTCTTCTTTGTTTTTAAATAAATTACCTTACACCTCGATAGGCATGAAGCCATTTAGAATAAGTGGTAAGGCTTAAACAAGATCTATGAAGTCATTTCATTTTCTTTCCAACACCTTTCAGCCAACCGGTAACTTTATCACAACTATAATCACCATCCAAATGAGAAATTCAGTACAGATGTTAATTCTCCTTGTTTACTTAAAACTGTGAAAACTGCAGTTGATGGGAGTGAAAGAAGGAAAACACCTGAAGGTAGCTCTTTCAAAAGCAATCATTTGGGAATATCTCAACTGAACGACTTGTTTGAAAGGAGGATGAGCAAACATTTACATATGAAATGTAAAGTTCATACACAGTAGGAGTGCCCACAGTTAGAGGGCTCAGCTGCTTTTAGGAGATAACAAAAGAAGAGAAATCATTTTTACATAGATGAACTACAGGAAGAGCAAACAAAGAAGGACAGAATTTACTGATCTGAGACAGGAAAAAGGAAAAACCGAATTGTTTTCAAGTCAAGTTGCTACAGCCAAGACCTTGAGAATTTTTTAAGAAGGAAGTGGCTGGCCAAGAAGTAAGAGTGAACTTGCAGAAAAGAACCACCTAGGGAATTTTGTCTGCTGCAAAGGCTGAGATCCCTTTCAGAGGTGAAAATAGAAAATCTTGGTTCTAAGAAGTCAGGGTGAGATCCTGGCTGTGTGAAAATCAGGGGCAAAACTAGTTACTAGTTTGAAAAGAGCCAGGATTTTCCTCACTGAGACCTGTTGGAGTAAGCATTGAACTGAGAACCAGAACATTCTGGATTCCAGACTTATGAGCATATGGGATGGTAAATACATTCTTAAGATGCTGTCCTCACTTCTGAACCTGCACAGAACAATGACATAAAAGGTCCTGTTCATGTAAAATTTAAAAAAATCTTGTTTATTAGGTTTAGGGTTTGTCTAGTTTTATTTTTTTTTAATAGAGGTTTATAGCTAAAGCTTTTTTAGTGCTTATTTTCAGTAAATACTCCAAATGTAAACCAAACTTTAAGATGGTAAATTATCTTCCTATGCAATAAAAGTGGTGTTTTTAAACTACCTCTGATTTGGAATATTCAAATAAGTAATAGTAAACTGTAAAGCACCTAAAAATAATAGAACTTTTATGAATATTTTAAAATCTTGGGAAAATTTCAGAGCCTGAAAGCATTTTGAAACTAACTTACTAAAAATATTTGGTTAGTTTTCCCTCAAACATTTTTATCGGGATTTAATTACTTTATAGTGATCTTGGGTAGAACACACATTTCTCTTCTGTATCAAAAGGCAATTGTCAGAGCTGGTTAGAACTTTTCAGGATTCAAGTTCTCTACCACATTTGTATTATATTCAGGATTGTATTTAAACCTTTTCTGTTTCATCAGAACTAGAGAAAGGCCTTGATGTGGTTATCAAACATTAATCACTTCCTGACACTGGCAGCCTGGTTCAGATTCATACCTCTGACCTACAGCTGAATGACACCATACCCAGTACAGGTGGTTAAAGATCTGCAAAAATATTAATCATATAAATGATTGATGAATTTTTCTATACTTCACTGAATAATTTATTTTCATGACTGCTATTCAATAAACTGTACAGCTAGTCTTAAAACTGCTCTAATAACTAGGTACCATCTATCACCTGCCAATGACCCATTCAGCCCTCCTTGCTGTTTGGGTCCCATAGTTCTCCATTTTAAGAGGGGGGAAAAAAAGGTAAGTATGATCACTTTTTCTTCAATCTTCAAAGCCTTTCTCAAAGTTAAAAAATGGGATGCTTATGTTAACCTTTCTGACAAGTGCTTTGTGACAGATTGCAGAATTCTGCTCCGGTGGAGATGTGGCAGTAACATTGCTTGACAATATAGTTTATCACCAGCTGTCAGAAATGGTGTTACTTTGAGACAGCTTAGCAAGGATGTTTTCATTCAGTCCACCTGTAAGCTGGTCCTCAGCTACAAGACTCTATAGGTTGAGTTACCGGTTACCTTCCTCAGAAAGCTGTATCCTTCTTGGTATGTGGCTGTCCTCTCCCAGCCCTCTGCCCCAAAAAAGTGGTAATGATCTACAATTCTCCTTGCTGACTTCCAGTGTGAATTTGTTTTTTGCAGATGTCAATATGTCAAAATGAGATAAACCTCAGTAAGACACTGCTGGTGTTTTTTTCTGAGACAATGTTTCAATTCCACTTCAGTTGTCCTGTAGAAATTTAGCAAGAAACAGATTTGGAGGTGATTTTTACCCAAATTCATGACTACATCAGTTTGTGGTAATTTCAGATGCAAAGATTGCTGACCCCCAGAAAGATTCTGAGAGATCTAATGTAGAGTATCATGACAGTAGTCTGAATTTTGATTTATTTCATTTATAAGGAAAAAAAAATAAATTATACTGGTTAATTCTGATTCCTTTGCATAACCATCTCAGCCAGCTGATGAACCAATAATTATGGATTTCCTCTACCTTGAAGTGTTCCAGCTGTCAAAGATATGCAAGTAGTTTTTTCATGCTGTGTGCCATTATCAGTTCCTCAAGAGCTGAGTCATCAGCTGGACACAACCTTCTATAATGAACTTTCTTCTCCACTTTGGAATCTCTTTTCTCCTTTATGGCTTTAAATGTTGGACTTTCAGATCTGGACATTTTATGATCTTCTTTATAAAACGAGGCAAAACTAAATCATCTAAATGAAGCTTAAGAACTTAATTTTTTTTCCCTAGTAGCCATTGCAGTTAGTGGCCCTGCTCCACCTCTTGCACATTCTCCTGAAGTAGTTTTTGCCAAATCACTGCCACCTTCCTAATAAAACCTGCAATAACTTCCTTTAAGCAACTGAAAGTCCTTGAAGTAACTGAAAGTCTTTTAAACCTTATTCTTAATTGCCAAGGGATTGCTTCTATACCTTTAAGACACATTGAGATTTATGGTTTTATTACTTCTGAACTGGAATAATGCAGTGTTCTCCTATCTGATCTGCCAGAGACAACAGTAAAAAATATGTCAATGAATGCAAAATGCCACTGCTGTAATTATAACTTGCTTGAAAAGCTGAAGTATGTTAGTGCTGTTCTAAAACCTTTTCCAGTGACTCCTGGTTCAAGCCCTTTTGACTTTGAGATTTCACTTGACTTACAAAAGACATCTTGTTGGACCTTGAAGTGCCATGATTTGTCCATACCTTCTCACCCTTGGTCATGTTTTGTTCTCAACCTTGCTTCCATGCTCTCCATTGATGTGCAATTCTGACGTGATGAGATCTGTTCAGTATAAGATCTGCATTCAGCTTACGCTTCCAGCTTCAGAGCTATCTTTAATGCAAAGCTGGCTATAATCTCATCTCAATTATAGCAGGGCCAATCCAGTGGAATTTCCCTAGTTTTTTATGTAGCTTGGAACTGCTTTTCATTAGTTATATATCAAAATGACTACCTGAAATGGGTTTATCATTTTTATTACTATTGCATTTGTATATTGATTTGTTCCTCCCAAGTGATGTGTTTGTCATGAAATGTGCAATATCCCCCACGCTGCAGAAGGTCGTAAATGTTTGTAAACTGCTTAGACCAAATACAGCTAATCTTGGGAGTGTATCATCATTCTTTATCTCAACACAAACCCAATTTGATTGCCTTTTGCACAACTGAGCTGATCTGTGGACAGCTGGCTAACATAGGGCTAGCTCTTTTCAGCAATAACCTGCTGAATGGCTGTGGAATGGCTACAGGTTTATGGGATGTGTTTTTCCTGATATTGTTTTGTGATGGGAATATTTGTTTGACTTCACAGATAGAAAAGAGCAGAAGCTCTGTGAGGAATGATGGTCTTTCCATGATCCTTCAGCGCTCAAGATAATTAGCATTGAGTGTTGCCTAGCTTGGTGGTGATGCTCATTAGCACTAGTTGAAAGGCCTGAAAGAGAAAATTGATTTCATGCCTCAGGAAAAAGAAAAAAATTCAACACTTTTTCATTCTCTAGCTTTCTGAAAAGTCTAATTATTTCTTTTTAGCAAACAAAAATCCAGTATCTCTTAGACATTCAAGTGTTTGTTCTCAGATATGGAAAACAGGAATTTTACAGGTCAGCAGAGGCCCAACAAAGTCCCCATCTGTCAGAGGTAAGGAATTGAGCTGAGTCTCCTGACCTACCCCGTACCTGTGTGAGGCACAGATTTAATGAGAGGAAAGGGTTACCAGCTCTGCTGCCCTTCCGCCTGAAGTACCACCTTGTTTATTCCTCCAGATCAGGTAGCACTGGAGTAATTGTGGGTTCAATGCAGCCAGAGCAGAGCTGGATCTGACCTCTAGGAACTCAAAGCTACCCTTAACGATAGCCAGCACTGACAACTCAATAATAAGAAGAAAAGTGATGCAGCTTTGTCATAAATGTTAATATGGAACAAAATTGGATAGCACAGAGCAAAACTTGGAAAGGATACAGCAGTGCCCTGTAAGATGTTGCTACCATCTTCACTCTCTCTGTTAGTCACAGTATTCAAATCTGACTTATCAAAAGTCATTCTGTTTTTATCTTTGGCTTTTTTTAGTAGAGCAGTGATATTATACCATATAATACACATTCATATTAAAACACTACACATTTTTTTCTTCTCATTTATTTCACATTCACTATCTTAGGGGAATTTTTTTTTTTTTCTGTAATTGGAAAAAGTTTCCTATATTCATGATTTGGACAAAGCTGAAAAAAACCCCTCAAATGGAACACTGACTGCTTTCATAATCTTTAAGGATTACTCCAGTTTGCTTTCTAGAATGGTTTCAAACATAAAAAGTATATCTATCACAATGATTTGGGTTATCAAAGCACACAGAGACCAAATATGATAGAGTTCTATAAAATTATGAAGGTTTGGGGCAGGTAAACAGAGAATGGTCATTCACTTTCCCAGTTTTCTAGAGCTAAGGAGCACCTGGAAAAACTATCAAGCAAGTGTAAACCAAACAAAAAAAAAAGGTGGGCTTTTGTGTGTGTGTCTAGGATTGGAGGAAATGGTGGAAGCTGACATACAAATGAGCTTCAAAAAAGTTAGACATCTCTTTTGATAGTTAGCAAACACAATACAATCTCCACCTCATAAAATCACAGTGTTTTACACATTTTTATTTTGATGAGCTTTGGAAGCAGAAAGGGCTATTTCAGCTAGGTCAGGTTTACATAGTTTCCTATACTTTCCCCCAGTCATGAGCATCTGGTCACTAGACCTTAGCCCACTTTCTCTATTTGGTGTTTTGTATACATTTAAGACAACAGACTTCTTAGTTCTGCTGATTACAGAACTACTTTTCTGTTAATGTTTCTTCTTTAAAGAGTTTACAGACCATTGAACCTGTCAAGATGATAGAAATGTCAGTTAAACATTTGGAAGAGGACAAAACTCTTCTGAATGATTACATTAGAAAATGAAAGGGCTGGATGCCAAATGACAGCAATGAAACAGGTAGTGTGTTACTTCAGGATGTCAGAGAATGAAATACTTGCAATTTCTGCACCCAACTTTTAAACACCTCTTCTGATGGTATCATCACCATAGTCAAAATGGAGTCTAAATTTCAAGAAAGGACTGAAGGAAAAATATTTTATCTTTGAAAGAAACCTTATCCAAAGAATTTAATTAAAAATAATCAGCATGCAGAATCCCAGAATGGTAAGGGTCGGAAGGGACCTCTGGGGATCATCTAG
Organism: Galbula dea; assembly: GCA_013399015.1. Lineage (NCBI taxonomy): Eukaryota > Metazoa > Chordata > Aves > Piciformes > Galbulidae > Galbula > Galbula dea. Next base: position 1,114,573 of record VWZX01006819.1, on the reverse strand, counting down.
TCCAATCCCCTATTAAAGCAGGGACACCCAGAGCAGGTTGCCCAGGATCACCTCCAGCTGGGGTTGGAATCTCTCCACAGGAGACTCCACAACCTCTCTGGGCAGCCTGGGCCAGGGCTCTGACAACCTGAGAGTAAAAAAGTTTTTTCCTTATGTTAAGGTAGAATTTCCAGGGTTCCAGTTTGTGCCCATTGTCCCATGGCCTGTCGCTGGGCACCACTGAGCAGAGTCTGGCCACAGCCTTTTGACCCCTGCCCTTTAGCTATTCATCAGCACTCAGCAGATCTCCTCTGGGGCTGCTCTACTCCAGGCTAAGCAGCCCCAGGGCTCTCAGTCTTTCCTCCTCCCAGAGATGCTCCAGTTCCCTCCAGCATCTTTGTAGCCTCCTCTGGACTCTCTCCAGTAGTTCCTTGTCTCCCTTGAACTGGAGAGCCCAGAAAAGAACACACTACTCCAAAATACCCTTTGCTTATCAGTATTTGAAGACTTTTAACTGCAGCTGGCATTGTACCTGAGCGTGCCTTGCTCTCTGCCACATCAGCTTAGTTTTTTGCAGTAGGCTTATCTTTTAGTCTCCACCAGTTCCTCTCATTCACGTGGTCTAATCACAGCTGTTTGTAGCACCATGGTCTGTGTAACCAGCTGGATGCTTTCCATTTGAAAATGCAGTTTACAGCTTATATCTGAGAAGGGTGTGTGTTAGAAGTGCTAGGAAGACCTTGTCTTCAGGTATCAGGTGGATGAAGATCACAAAGGGTTGCACCATCATCACATGCTGATCAGAGTTTGGCTCCACAGGCTCCAACTGTCAAATGCAATATATATTTTTCCTTAAGATTTATGTATTTTTAATGGCTTCGTCTTGTGGTTTCACACTGTCTAATCATATCACATTCCAAAAATGATGTAATACAATTCACTGGTTTATTTCTGCCTCTAAATTACCAGTGAAGAAGAGGTGTGGAAAATGCTGTACAGAAGAGCTTTAGCCACCTTCACCTTCTCCTTATTATCTTTTTAAAAAACTTTTGCAAGATTACTTTTGTCTTCCCTTATAACTGAACAGCTTGTTCCTCTGAGCCATTTCCTCAGGGAGTTTTGTGTCTTTTTACCTTGCCATTTATCATTATTACTTTCTTCATTTCCAAAGTTTCTTTTGCAATTTCTTCTGTTCCATTTGTTCTCTATCTCTTTGGTTTAGGGTGTTTGTTTTCAATTTATTCTTCTTTAAAGTTATACTTTGTAGTTTCAATTACCTTTGCTAGGCAGAGCAATATTTTAGGATAATCTTTTTTTTCTTCTTGAGAATTATTCACAGTAATCCCTATAGTTCCATTCTCAAGTGACTAATGTTTTGATCACTTATTCAGTATGTTTTTATTTTATCTTTCATTGTATGTAGCATTCTGGTTTGATAAGTTTCTCTGTATATCTTTGGTTTGTTTTCTGTTACCTCCTCCTGTGGTTTATGGTCTACACTCCTCTCACATGCTCAGTCNCCCAGATGGTAACCAGTTACAGACTTTGAAGTTGGCAGCTGTTGACAGAACCAAAATGCCTTCTGCTAGTGTCTGCAGTTTGACACCTCTAAGTGCAGACTGATTCGTTACACAGGTCAGGCAGCCACATATGCAGGGAGACACACACTTAATGAAAATACTGCTAAAAGCTTTTTCTGTCTCTGAGACAGAAAAACTTTCTGGAGACTTCTCATTCTCTACACTTGCCTGGAAGTTCATCTCCCAGGATGAGAGGAAATGGCCTCAAGTTGTGCCAGGGGGGGTTTAGGTTGGATATTAGGAAGAATTTCTTCCCTGAAAGAATGGTTAAGCATCAGCCCAGACTGCCCAGAGCAGTGGTGGAGTCACCATCCCTGGAGATGTTAAAAAAATGTGTAGATGTAGTTTGTGATGTAGTTTAGTGGCATGGTGGTGTTGGGTTGATGGTTGGACTTGATGATCTTGGAGCTCTTTTCCAGCTTGAATAATTCTGTGGTAGGAAACTGCTATTTGCTTTGTTCCTTGATTGTATCTATTACAGGTGGTTTTCTTTGGGGAGGGGGAGAACTGAGTAACGGAAAAGTGTTTGGGTTAAGTCACTAGATCCTTGGTTCTGAAAGAATCCAGATTTTATATTTGTTTGTGCCAGAAGAGCTCAGGTTCTCTTGATTTTGTTGCTACAGGTCAAAGGATTTGCTCCTTCATTTCCTTTTAGTTTCTCTATAAGTTACACCAGTAGTCACCTATACAGGTTTTACTTCTAGCCAAACCAGATATTATTACAACCAACATAAATTCATGTTTTTCTGCCTGTGTTTTAGCAGAATTTCACTTTTGCACTAGATGCAGGAATATCTCTGTGCATTTTCTCTCTGGCTGTCTGAAGGTCCTGGTTTCAATTTGATTAGGAAAGATTGGTAAATGGGGAAAAATAGGAGTTGAATTTGTTAGTGACAGAAGCAGAAGAGTTTAATGAAAGCTGACAAGTGGTTTTGTTTTAATTTTCTTTAAATGAAGACAAGGTGACAAATGAGTTTTGTCTGTACCAGAATACACAGGTACTTTATTCGATGCCAGTAAATGAGGAGTTTTTAGAACTGTGTGATCAGTGGTATTAGAAACCTACAAGTTTTACACTCTGGTGAAAATTGTTGTCGTTGATATGTGGTTGAATTAAGCTGCAAAAAAAATTCTTTATCCAGTACCATGTTTATTACGCCAAAGCTTCTTAGTATGAAAGCCTACTGTCAAAGTTTTGTGTCCATACTCAAAAGGAAGAGTCTGACTTTCAGGGGCATCCCTAGCCTTTTCCACTTGCTTCATCAAGGTAATTAGCAATATTTAACTTTAAGCATATAAAAGCTGCAATGTCAATTTCTACCCCAGCTAGCATGTAATTCTCAAAACTCCAGTCTGAGATGGTCTTCCTTGGCTTTGGATTTTAAAATCTAGTCTTTCCTACCTCAGGTTAGTTATCCTTTCTCTTACAGAGTTAGAGCTGTCTACCTGGGGGCTCATCTATCTCAAGCACCCTTGTCTTGTTTAGCGTCTTGAACAAGGGGTTAGCAACTAACAGCAGGTAAAACATCCCAGACAGACATTGTTTTGAACAAATGAAACCATGACTCTCTGAAGTGCTTCTTCCTTCATTAGTCTCTTCGTTTTGTAATGCACATTTGTTTTCAGGGGTTAGACATTTAGCACCTAATCATGAACTGACATCGCAGCCACATGAGGTTTTTTCCTCTGGGTCCGTACTCTCAGCTTATTCCCTTACCAGATACTGGATTCTGGATCACAAATATGATCCACACAATAATTTCAAATCATATCTTATCTTTTAAAGTCCACATTTAAAAGAAGGTTCTGTGTATTCTAACCTTTCCAGGTTAACTTTCTATTTCTTGTTTCAACTTTTCTTGTTTCAATCAAGCTTTGCTTCTGTAGTTTTCACATGAATATTTAAATGTCTTTGGAGACTTTGCTAATGTGTACACAGAAGTCAAGTACCTTTGCAAAAGGTGCTTAAGCATATAAATGTCTTTTGTTCTGTCTTTCCTTTTATTAATGTGAGTACAACTAGGCAACCTTCATACTGCTGACCTCTTTCACTTTGTTCTTGACACAGATCCTATTTGAGTCACAATGTCTAGATAATTGGTTTATATCTTTCTGGGCAAATAATGAATTCTTCAAGATGACAAAAAAGGTTTAGACCTCAAAAGAAAAAAAAAAAAAAGGAGCTTCAGGAACATTTCCCAGAGTGCCTTTAAGTGTTTGATAGTACCAGTATAAAATTCAGAGAACTTGAGACATTCTTATTGTCGGTTTGATACAGTCAGAAAAACTGCAACAATAAAACCAAGGGTAAAAAGAACCAGTACAGGAAAGGGATAAAATTACTGGAAAGATTAAAAGCTATGTTTCTTATTGGGTTGCTTTCCTGGAAGTAAAAACAGAAAGAAATTAACTATGATCAGAACAGGGAAAAAAAGTGAAGACCCATACCCCAATTTTCAAATCATTATCTGCAATTGAACTGACTGTGTTGTGCACCTTTGCATCTCAGTGTTGCAGAGTCACCCACAAAACGGGTAGCAGCTGCTTAACCCAAGTGGGGATTTATTGAACAAGGTCAATTAGCACTCCTGGAGACAAATTAAATAAAAGTTTGAGTGTCATTTGAAGATTTACTGCTGCACAATCAATTCCTTGACCATAAATAGTACAGACACGAGACAAGACAAACCACAGTTCCTCACCCACACACTCAAAAAAGGGGGATTCTCTGAGAGGATCTCTGCTGCTCCCCCATCCGTCCCAGGTGTGTTCCCAGGGGACACCCTGTCTCCTTCAGGCCTCAGCTCCTTTCTCCCAGGTGATGTATGTGTTTATAGGTTGTCAGTATTTCTGTGGGACATGGGTGCAGCTGCCACACACAGTAAGTTACAGAAGCTGCTCATAAAAAACCCCAAACTGTAGCAAAAGGGATTCTCTGCTTGTGGCAGTTCTGCAGAACCCTGACAGCACTTCAGCCTGTCCACAGCGGGACTGTTGTCCATTGTAAAGCATTTGCAGTGAGGCTGATGCAGCAGGTCCATCCAAGATAGCATGGACCCAAACACTGGCTTCAGGATTTGGCATGAGTACACAACAGAATTACTGGTGACCAGCTTTTGGTGATTAAAGCCATACCACTGCCTCCATCAAGTACAATGATTGACCCTTTTCCCTGTGTTAACAGCTTTACCCTTCAGCTAGCTTTTTTAGAAGCAGAGAGACAGGTGAAGTACTTTGGTTGGGTTTTATTTCCTTGGTTAGCAGATGTGCAGGGCTTTACTGCAAACCCTGAAGGAATATGTATCACCTTTGGTTTGCAGCTTTCACTTATCTCTACGTGTTAAAGGCCCCTATCAGATCCAACAGGGTTAGAAACTTTTGTGTCTGCATGTTTTTAAATATTTTTAATTTGCTTCATGACTTTTGGGGTTGAGAAAAATGAAAGAAAATATATTGGTTAACTGCTGCAAGACTGTGTTGCAATATGGCTTCGTGTTGCTCTTTAGCTGAGCTGTTTGTGTAATCTGCCAAGGAGAAGCACCTGGGTTAGGGGTCATGCTCAACAAGAGGCACCTGGGGCAGAGACAGGATCTAGCAATTCCCAAAAAGGGGTGCTTGGGGTGGGGGTGAAATCTCATCATGCTCAACAAGTGGCATCTGGGGTAGGGGTGGGATCTCATGCTCAATAAGGGTCCTGTGTAGGAAGAGGCATTGAGTACACTCGGGAGTTTTATGCCTAGGTGAAAGTCGGGGAAAAGCATGCTCCCAGAGACCTTCTTAGAAACAAAGGAGGTAAGGAACAACCCAACAAGATATAACAAATATCTGCTTTGGGTAATATTCTGATACAGGTGATTTGTTTAGATTGAAAGAGTTTAGAGTATAAGTTTCTTCAGAAAAATGTTGATGATAATAAGTGCAGGAAAACTTTGGTAATCTAGGAGCAACTGAGAGAGGAAGATATTTGTTTTCTAAGGGATAAGGTGGCACTGATAATTGTGCAAGTACATAAATTATATATATATCAATTGCTTGTAGTGTTTGTGTTCATTTTCAGGTGTCATTGTTGCCGTATCTGAGAAATAACAGTAGTTTCTCACTCTGTTAGCTGGGAAAATGTGAGAAATAAAGGCAAAATGCTTGGATGGGAATTGTCTTCTTCTAACTTGCTTTCCAGAATCTTCTGTTACTGGCTGTGTTTATATACTTTATACTTATGTGTAAGTCAGTTAAGAAACTGTTGAGTAATATGTATTTTGTGCATGAGTAATAAGTTTACTATCTGGCTAATAAATTGCTGCCATGATTTAAATTCTGTTGTGCATGGAAAAAATGAAAAGAACTCATATCTATAGTAAGCACTTAGATTTTTATCATGTATACATCAGAGCATGATACATTGAGGCACATGAAAAGAGGAAACCACTGCATTTATGTCCTTCTCTGTCTTTGTTCAATGTTTTGCTGAAGAGCAAAAATGAAAGATGGTTGTTAATTCAGTAAAAAAAAGTGTGATGAAGGTAGAATAAAAAGTACTAATGTCTTGTATAGACCAACTAGTGGTGTACATTTTAATGCTCAGGCATTACCTATTGTAATTAATTTGCCATTTTCTTATTCATCTGCTCAGATTTTTCTTTAAGTATGTTCTGTCTGCATTAAGTTTTGGGCTGTGTCTCTGTTCTTTTTCTGAAAATGCCTGTTAGTTACCTGCAGTGTCTAATATATTAACAGCAGCATACTGCCTTTTTTTCTTGGTCCTTGAGTTGTTCTAACTGTGATACTTACCACTAAAAAGCACTCTATCAGCCTCTCCCAGATCATAGATTCTTTTTTTTATTAATATATTTGTTTCTCTCAGTACTCAAGGCTCTGGCAGTAGCAGGTGATGTCTTCCAGAGTTACTAACAGGTGGTGCATGCTTAGCTCCTTTATGCTTTCTAGCTCCCAAGGGAACAGCTTCAAAACACACTGTGTGAAGTGACACTGTCACAGGGAAATTTGAAAACATGTTGCTTAGTGCCATGGTAATGTGGTAGACTACTAATAAGCAGGAAGTACACTTAGAGAAAGGCTGGAGAGATGAATTGTCTCATCAGCCAGGATGTAAATGGCCTCTCCTGGTTTGTTTGTAGAAGGCACTTGAGCCCCCACTAGCTTCAGATGTGTGGGTGAGGGTAGCTGAGGGCAGGTGGAGTTACTGTTGTGTAAAATACTGCCACGTGTTCACTGAGCTCTGGTAGCTGTGCTCGTAGCCCATATTATGAAAGAATAGCTCTGAGTTTAAGCAGCTTTACATTAATCCTATGTCAATTTTGTGATAGTTTGAAAGAATGCATTTAGATTAATAATCATATGCATAAAACAACATTTTACTGAAAATGATAGCAACTGAAGTATTTTCTGACTATTGTTATCAATGGGATCTGCTTCACGAAGTGTAGACTAAAATCCCAATTTTTTTGAGAATGAAGCTAGTTGTCTGTACTTTTGGTGGTGAGGGACACTTGGATTGTACCTGTGGGTACTTGTCTTATAGCTTGGTCATCCTCCAAAAGTGGATACCTGATGAATGCAGAGGTAGCTAAGGTGAATGTCTTTGAGTAAATCTTAACTTTCAGACAGTTATAGTAAGAGCCTCGTTCTAGGGGGACAGCAATTGCTGAGATGTCTGAAAATGCCACTTGTAAATATCTCTCTTCTTAAATACCTTTTGCAGCTTATTCATCTGAAGGAACCCAGATGGGTGGAAGAGCTTCTCAGAAGATCAAGGCCCTGCAGGAGGTCCACAATTTCTGTGTAAGCCCAGCAGGAAGAAACAGCTCCTGAATGACAGGTAAGGAAAGATTATTTATAATATTATTTACATAAGTTGTGACTAGTTAAATTGTAGCATAACTCTGAAACTGTTGATCCAAAAGTAAGGCTTTACAGAAATGGACTTTAAATGATTTATTTTTATGTTGAAAGTGTGTGTGATGTTCCATGCCACACTCTGTACTATTAGTCTGTCCCTGGCACATTCTCAGGGAAAGGATGAATTCCAAGGAGTGTGTGTTTCCAAGTAGCATTCTGATGAAGGAGGAGGCTAGGTGCTGTATTGCCTGTTAAAATTGCTAGTTCATGTAAAGATTAATCAGAAGTACGATTGGTCTCTAAAGCTTCTAATTGCTCCTTGATGCCCAGAAGTCATAGTTTTCTGCTAGTCAATATTGTTAATACTGGGAAATGTGTCTGCTGTTGGTTCTCAGAGGTCTTCCCAAGCATTTTGACTGACACAAATGGTTGTTGGTGGGACAGTAGGCATCAAGGTATCAATACAGAGTTCACTTCAAATATGCTTTTAATCACCATTAGGAATTTAAACAAGAGAGGATATCCACAGTGTCAGGGATATACAATCATGATTCAGTGCATTTCTCCCTCATGTGTTAATGAAATGAAAGTGTATTAGAACTCTCACAAGGTAAGTGAATTCTGCAGATCCTGTTTGAAGAAGCTTTGTGTTGTGAATTCCGTATCAAAATCTATTTTAGGCTTTTTGAGTGGCTGTTTTAAGAGGGCAGGTGAATAGAGTTCAGTACGTCCAGTCAACACAGGCCTCTAAAAGTAAGGAACATCCCATGGAAAGAAAAAGGAACTTTCATTCCTTTAAAATAATGGTCAATAATGGGTTGCAAGAAGCAGACACGTCAATATATTGTGCCATGATGAAGTGTGATCCATTCCTCCCAGAATAAAGCCTGTAAGGAACTGTCTTGAACTTTAGTGTAAGTTAAACTTTGCTTGTAATGACAAACTATTATATGCTCTGCTGGTGTAGAAAATGGCATTTTCTGTGAGCTGTGTTACTTTTAAAATTATTTGAGTAATGGTACACTTCTGCTTCCAAATCAATTTATTAGAATAACCCCATGCTTTTGAAACAAAGTTGACTTGTATAAACGTGTTTAGTTGTGATTGAATTTTATTCTCCTATTTAATCAACACTGTTCAGTCATGGTGTTCAATCACTGAATTAATTAACATGTCTGTTAATCTAATTGTTTACATATCAGTCAAAGAAAAGAAATGACAATCTGCCTGGCAAACAGTAGGCTTATTGTAGGAAGTGAAAGTAAATTAAAAAATGAAATGAAGTGTGTTTATCTACAGCAAACAGGAGTTCTTTTGCTATTTTTTCCTGTTTCAGTTTTTTTTAAATCATGTTTGTTCATTTAAAAATTACAGGAACTCCTTTATGCTTATCTTGACTGTCTGTCAGTCTGTGTCTCTGATACTTTGTGAATGGTTCAACACCGTGTAGCTTCTGATCTCTCTTATAGTAGAGACATAGTACTCCGTGGTTTAGAAGGTGAAGTCATTCTAATGAGAGGATGAGGCTCCTCAAAGATTATGACATGACTGTGATAACTTATGTGTGCTTTGGGACGGGGAGGGAAGTATCCAAGGAAACTTGTCTCATAAATTGCTTAATAAGAGGTTTCATTGGACTCTTCTGAATATTCTCCTTTTACTTTTGTGTTCTAATTTAATTTGCTGTATTGTGTAATAAAAAAAGGTGGTTTTCCTCTTTTCCTGCCCATACTGTAAGGGTATGCTGACACTATGAAGCCTATTTAGCAGCCTGTTTTAACAGTTGTCAGAGACAACCTCACAGCCAGACAGGAAAGAAAATCTGATATGGACTCATTTTATATTCTTAAAATATGAACTCAAATACTTGAGTTCAGAAAGTAACACTCAGATCATCGCATTCTGTCCACTTTCAGGCTGAAAATTCTTCCTCCATAAATAGTTGTATAGCATTAAGCAAGACAGTTTGATACCAAGCATTTACAAGAGGATGAATGCAAATATTCAGCCTCAAAATTAATTTGTATTTTAAACTAATTTAATGTCTCTCAAAAATGCTTCATTGCATTATATGGCCAAGACAAGAGTAAATGAAATACTTCAGTATACCATTACAGACAACTCCATGGAGATGGGAACCTATGCTATTGATCTTTTTATCATGACTGGGACATTACAAATTTGAGAACAAATAGGGCCAAAGTGTGGGCAAGAAAGAAAACAATTCCACATAACATCATGGTTTTGTTTTGTGTTGTGTTTTTTTTTTTCCTTATAACATTTTATTTTAGTTTTGGTGTTTTGCCTAAATTATTTACCTTAATCAGACTTGACTACTGCAAGCAAATCATAAAGGGGATTTAAAATGGCTGATTATTATGAGCAACGTGAACTGCAGACCTAGCATACTGGAGATACTATAACACCACTGAATGTGGCTGAACAAGCTGAATGAATGATGTTCTTGGTTGTGGTGCCCTTTGTCATGCTAAATCAAACACTTAATTCTGTTAGTGTGCATTTCTCACTGCAGTGACTGGTTCTGTTAAACTACTACTATGTTACACATAAGTGTGTCAAAACAGGTCTCCAAGGAGAAGTGGTCGTCAGTAAATTAGGAGTAGTCTAACTACTGTTTTGTTTTCCTTTTGGTGTTTAGAAAATATGACCTAAAGCTCATAATAATTCATCTTAAGGGCAACTGGAGCCCATTGAATGCTCAACAAAAGGCAAAAAAGATAACTGAGTATTTCTGCATACTAGAAACTTAAAACAATATTTGGCTTATGGACATGTCAAGCCTAAACTGGCTGTTGAAGGCAGCCAAACTTGAGCAAATGGAATGGATGAGAGTTCCCATAGGAAATGCCCAGGTGAAGATTTCTACAGGTGTTGAGCTAAGGTATCAGCTAGGTGATGAGCTGAGGTCAGGATCAGGTGGGAATGATGTTGGAGATGTTCCTCATTCTGTACAGGTGTTATTTTTCCTTTATAGCTTACAAAGCCTTAGGGGTGTAAAAATTGGTGAATTTTATTCTTCCAATAGTTTCTATAGCAACCTAGTGCCCAACAGTTGCTCTTCTAGGCAATGTTTGTTACCTGGCAAAATACAGTACTTTGTTTCAAAATGCACTTTTCCCTGTATCCTGAGTGTGTGAATAAGTTTCTTAAAGAAGGTGAGAAGTACACAAAGAATTGTGGATGAGAAGTTAGAAGTTAGTAGGTATTGGAAGTTAGAAGTTAGATGTGTGCAATTTAGTTTCAGGGTGAAGGTGTTTCAATCAAATGAAAAGCTAAGATTTTAACAGGCTGCTGTGAGGAGAACTGGTCTTTTATTATTGATCTGGTTGACCCTGTGAATGTGAGCTGTGGTATTGCAAATGATTAGGAATACTGAACTTGACTCTTTCTCTCAAATTTGATATTCTTGGCTCTGTGCTGTACAAAGATAATACTTCTGCAACAAAGAAATTTCAGTTGAACATGAGAAGAAGCTGAGTGGAAACTGGGGAGGTTTTCTTCCTAATTACTAAAAAAAACCCAAAAAAACCACAAGGAAAAAAAGCTTTATTGCCATCTACTAGCTCCTGGACTTTTCAGGAACCAGAAAAGTCAGAGTCATATTGGTTCCTTTAAGTGAAGGAGAGGTAAAATGCTTCATCACCACAGAACAGCATGTGTATACAACCAGTGAGAGTAGTTTCTCTCTGCTGGTTTCAGAGTAGCACATTTTATTAATGAAAAAATTTTGCATGCATGAATGTGTCTTCAGCCATTCTGTAGTTCTTAATTTTAATCCAACTTCAGCAACTCTAGAACTTCAAAAAGTAACACCTAGTTTGGAACAGAAGCAAAAAAATATTTGCTTTTCTATGTTGCTAGACTTCAAACCTTGCTGCATCACCACCTCTTAGTTGCAAGAAAGAGGATACTTGAGGATACTGGCAAGTAGAGAATGATTTACTCTATGGGCATTTTTATTCTGTGACATGTTTCCTGATGTTCAGGGGTTAAATAATATTCCATTATTGTCAATGTATTGTCTTTATCTGTTAAGAGCACACGGCTAATGCCATTGGACATGGCTTTGAGAATTAAAACTAAATACATCTCATAACTATTTTTTGGTACAATAAGCAGTGTAAACTTTCAGAGTGTTTCAACAAGATAAACAGTTAAGAGTGGATCACAGAAGTCACAATTAAAGGGAGCAAAACTAGGGAATAAGCTTACAGGATTCAAATGAAACTGTATAAAAATTACTTAGAAAGCAATAAACAATTATCTATCAATTATTAGGGGAAATGAAATTTCTGTTGACAAAAGAGGAATTGCATTTGTGCTTAACAAGTTTACTGCTCTGTTAAGAAGCTTCTGGTTCAGCCTAGGACTAAAATGCAGTTAGTGTTAGACATTTGTTTGGTGACATGAATACATTAGGTCCTCAGCTTGAGAACTTTTGGAGCACGCTAACACTTAGTGTAATCATCAATTTAAAACAACAGGATGCTAACCTGTATAGCATGTGCACATGATATATTTATGACACCTAGGAAAAAATAGCTTCATCTGTCTCCTTTCAAAAAGGATAACCAAAATAAAAATAAAGCAGGCCCAAAATTTGAATGTTAGGAAGTTCTGGTCCAATTCTGTATTGTAACTGCTTCATTTTGTGCAGTGCCAGTCACACGCTTTGGCAAAGAGATGGCCTGGGTAATGAAAGCAAAATGATCCATCAGCAAGCTGTTCCACCAGGGCTAATATTCCCTGGTTTTCTGCACTGTGCCTTGTAGACCTCCTTTCAGTGCCTGGGTTTGTATACAGTGCTGGAACTGTATTTAAGAAATGATTGCTGAGATAACATTTGTTCTGTGTCTATTGCTATTATCAGAACAAATATAGATGTTGACTGATTTGAATTTATGAAGTGTAATACTATTTATTCTTCCTAATAGCAAAATAGATATTTGCAATAAATAAGTCATGACATGCATTCCCTCTGTGCTTTTATGAGAGTAAGAGATGTTTACAAGGCACTGGCAAGTCCATAAGATAACATAAAAAAAGCTGTGCTACTGAACACAAAAGAATCCCTGAAGTCTCTACCACCTGTTCTCAAGCCTTGCAACCACAAACTGAAGGTGTCTAGGCAGTCCAACAAAACTTAATTGATCCCATTGTGCTTCCTTGGTGCTCTATAAGGCCACCATAAAACAGGAATGATGTTTCATAATATTTTTAACACTTTCCAAATGTCAATATGAAGAAGTTGCACTTTCTTGTCTGTAAACTGGGGATAATAGTTCTTTTTATGTACATGTTACTCTTGGTAGTTGCTTATTAGGTTACATGCACATTCAGCCAGGTCTGCCAATATATGAAATATCAGAACTTAATAACATTACTGTATGTCTACAACATGGTATGGATGAAGGACTGTGTCTGCATGAAAGCTTGACATATTTTAATTGATAGTTTATTACCAGTTAACACTTATTTTCAAAAGTCTATAGAAATGGTTTACAGACATCACACAGTTCTGTGAATATGATAATCTTCCTCTATCCCCTAACAACTTCATTGTCAGAACCAGCAAAACTGGCATTGGCATAGTTACATTTCTTGCTTGAAAATCTGAGTGTTTTCAGTTGTGACAAATGATTTAAGGTTGGAAAATGTTTTATTTCTTTGTAATTTTACAAATAATGCAGTTACTGTTCACTCATGGTTGCTCATATTCCAGAATATGGATGAAGCCTGTCATTATGTATTTGAGTAATTTCTTCATTCCCTTCTGTTTTCCAAAACCTGAATGCTTTCTTTGTACTACCACTATCTGTTCTTGCCCTCTGGCAAGAAGATCAAAATGAAAGCAGGATAAAAGGGAATAGAATAAGAATAAAGAATGCAAAAGAAAGATGATCTGGGAGAAGAATAGATGAAATGATTAAAGAAAGGGAAAATAAAAGATATGACAGATGTAAAGCTGATATACAGCAATGTTATGAATATTTTCATAAGACTTTTACAGAGTCAACCAAATGCGTTTATTTCAACTTGAAATTCTGTGTGTATTGATTCAACATGGTGAAAAGAGTTGAAATGCTTATTGTATGTCAATAAAAATCACATCCAGTGAGTTCTGTGCAGGAAAGTCACAGACTAGTTTCTCAAGGAAGAAATGACTAGTCTACCACTGAAGGTGTCAAGGAGCCTCTAACCATCTGAATGTCTTGGATTACATATATTTAAGAGGTGGATTTCTATGGGAGAAAGCATGGAAAAGGTATTGGAAGTAGTTTACTGATCTCAGTTACTCCAATGACTGTGTAACCTATGACTGCTGCCATTTCCCCAAAGGGAGTAAAAACACAGGCTTCAGCCACAAGTCTGACCCAAGGATTTGGGTCATGCTCCTGTGCAGATGTAATGCTTGTACAGTGCAGGGCCTAGCCTGAGTGTCAGAGATTCTCACTACCTGCTTTGAAAGATAGGTGGTTCTCAAAGCCTGAGATCAGGGAGGTCTCTAGAAGAGCTAAAAGGGCATGAGATATGAAAGCAGTGCAGTAACTGTTCCTGTGTGTTCAGAGCTCTCTTATTTGAGAGACTGCTTTCTTTGGGTGATGTAGTTAATGGATTTTGCTCTCTGTCATGCTAGTGAGCTCACACAGTCATGTTAGTCTGAAAGGAGGGTTGAAGGCATAGTTCTACAGGAGGAAACAGGCTCTCCTTTAACAGATGGCTGATCAAATGCACCACAGAAAAACAGGGCCCTCTGCAGAGAGCCTCTCTGGAGATGCAGAGTCTGGATATAAAAGCTGCACTTTGAGAAATGTGTATTGAAGCCATTTGCAAACTCATTTCCTGCAGGCTTTCTAAAGGGTCAGTCCTGGTCTAACCCTGTGCAGAGACATAGATTCATTGTTCCTGTCTCTTGAGAAATATGACTGGAGGAGTCTATGGGAGAAAACTATCAGCTGTGCTTACATCCTGAATTTCCTTGTGCTGCTGTTCATCAAGCTCAACATCAAACAGCCAGCTCTGTTCTGCTGTTGAGACTGCTGACAGATAAATTCTTTCACTAGGGAAGTAGTTCAGGTAAACCAGGAGCAAACTTGAGAAGGAGGAGTAGAACTGTAACAACAGCAGAGACAAAATAATGTGACCCAATTGTTTTGTTTTCATGTAGAAAACAGATTTGAGTTTTAGGCAGTCACTCTTGGCTTCATAATCAAAATGTGCATTGTAATGCCTTCTGCTTGTGCATTGTAATGCCTTCTGCTGTTAGCTCTGGCTGATGTTTTATGAAATTTTTGTTCCTCACTGGTAGTTTTTTTGCTCAAGAAGAGACAAGAAGTGGAATAATTAGGGTGTTTTAGGTCATAATGGGCAGAGGCAAACCTGTGTGCTGAAACTTGAACAGCTTTAACTTGTGATCTGCAATCCTACAAAATAAACACTTTATTTTCCAGCCCTGTTTAAAAAAAAATAAAACAAGAGCATTTGTATTGGTAACACTGTTACACCAGTGCTTGGGTGTAAGATGTACTTAAAACTTAAATGTCTGCAAGAACGGTAATCTCGTCTGTAGTGGACAGTGATGGACCGTAATCCTGTCTAGGAAAGGAGACCTAAGTCAAGCATTTGAGGCTTTATTTTAAACTGATCCTTCAAACAAGAATGAAGGAGTGCAGATTTTGGAAGTTCATTAACTCTGTGTAAGCTCAGTATTTGATCATGTGGAAACCAATTAATTTGTGCTCACCTGCAAATGCTTATTTTGTTTGTATGTGCTTCAGATATTTGTGGCCTAATGAGGCCACAGGGACTTCCTGTAGCAAATGAAAGAAACTGTGCAGTGGACACTATTTTTTTAAATTACTTTTCGGAGTAATGGATTGTGAGCCCCTTAGGAAAAGGGGGTTTGGTTTTGTGTTGCTGTGTTTTCGTAGTGTGTAGATGAAAAACTTGGATTTAAACATCCTTACATAGTACAAGGGCTATTCATCTGCTGTTAATTTCCAGCTCTGAATTATTTTCTTGCTTATTTGAACTCTTAAATCCTGCTTGGCCATCTTCCTTGAGCAGAAAGGGAAGAAGTCTTTTGACAGTAAAAGTCTGTTTGTACTATCATAACCCATCAGCAGCTTCACACATTTCAGTGACTGCAAGAGCCTGTCATTCTCTTATCCCTCTCTCCACCCCCACCACACCTTTCCCTCTGTTCTAAGGCTACGATTCCCTGTGCATCTGCAGCTATTTGTAGTGCTTTGTGGGAAGTAAATCCAGTCACAGAGGCAGGAACAAATCCAACAGTTTCCTTGGCAGAGCCCCAGTAAGCCTGGACTCCATTCTGCAACAGCTGTGTACCTATCACTGACTTGTACTCAGAATGCTGGGGCCTGAGCTGTATCTTCATAACCTTAAAAGTTTTTTTTATGTGCTGCCTGTCATTACAACTACAGAGAGGATAATTCTCTCCACCTCCTCAGAGATAATGCACTATTTGAGAGGAAGGCAGAAGGAACAGTTGTCTCCAACTCTTTCTTTCATCACCTTGAAAACAGGAAACTGATGATTACAATTAACCAAAGATGTTGCCCCTTCCTCTGTAATGATCCCCTAGTAGGTATCACACATGTCTGTACCACACTGAGAAGGGTTTACCAGTATTTCCTCTGTCAGGGATGTTAAGGGCCCTTGGACTCCAATGCACATTAGTGATTTTTAGGAAGGTAGAGAAGAGGTGGTTTCACCTTTTTTTTTTTTTCTTGTTTTCTGCATTTGATGTCAGTGTTGCACAGGTTTTTGGCAATTGTATCCCCATAAATAACATAACTGAATAATTACAGAAATAGTGACATGAATGCTGTCGTTAATCCCCAGGGTGCTTCAACACCCTCTGAAGTGTATAACTTCTGATACAGCAAGGAGAGTCTATCAGGACATTTTGAAGCATTATGGCAATCTCACAATCTGGCTAGATTTTCCTGATGGTTACTAGCCCTCTTCAGGAACATGCCTTGCTCAGCAGTGTCACATTTTACCAGTGGCAGTGCAAAAATGTTCTACTGCTTCTCTGAGCTGGTAGAGTTCAAAAATATGTAGTGTTACTTTTTTGGTTGTTTTCCACAGCTTGGCAAATTTACAGTCTATTTACTGACCAATGCTTCCTTTTCCACTCAAGATTACATTGAAGGAAAATTAGCCAAGGAGATTTGAGATGTTGCTCTTTTCACCTTGAATTGTTTCATTAGATAACATAGGAACTCAAACTGGTGTGGCAAACTGGTTAAACACTGTTCTCCCCAGAAATAGTCCATTTCCTTAGTCCATATGGCTTCAAAGAAAAACTGTCTAGGGTTGTATAAAGATAGCTGCAGTTCCTGAGAGGGATGTCTAACCCACAGTTTCCTGCCTATCTCCTGTGGGAGAGATTTTGCAAGACTTTTCCTTTAAGTCAGAAGGCAGCTGGTTGGGTGGTTTTTGTGTGTGTTTCGTTTATTTTTTCTTAAATGTGATTTTCCAGTTCGGTAAATTAATGTGCAGGACATTCTAACCTCTCACCAGTTTTATACATCGGGTCTTAATATCTGTGTCTAGCTCCTGTGTCACTTAGTCACATCAGTGAGTGGAATTTGGTACTTGATGGCCAGCATGGTACAATTAGCAGTGTGTCCTAGCAAGGTAGTTTAATTTCTTCTCTGCTTCTGATTGTTCTGAGAAGAGCCAAACCTTGACTCTGTCACCTTACCACATTAATCTGTTACCAGCCATAAGCTGAACTTGGTTTCCACAACTGCTGAACTCTTGCAACTGCAGTTGAGGAAATTTACATCTAAGGCACTTAGTGTCTGTGAAGAAATTAGTGTTCAGGGTTTTTTTCCACACTGCTTTGAGGAGGTCTTTTTAAGTTAGTTAGATTGGAGCTGAAGAGTCAGAGCAGTGTCAGGGTGCAAGAACCAGAAGTGCTTCATTATGACTGCCCCTTTCAACTCGGTATCTGAACATTAGAAGAGTAATGAGAGAACCTGAAGTTCTGTGGCGCGAATAGTGTAAGTGGGCAGCAGAGGTGCTCAAGCAGTGCAGAATACAGCAAGTATAAAATATGAGGTAGCATTTATTGTAGTTGAAATGTATTTTACATAAATCCTAGTACAGCATTTATTAAGAAGATGTATTGATCTCCAAAGAGCTATAAAAAATATTTGGGTCACAGAAGATACATGCTGAAATTCTATGTAAGAGGAGATCATGCCATTCTCCTCTGGAATGCACCTAGATGTAAAAGCACTTTGTTATATGCCCTCGTCCCCTTGCAGTTTGTGGTAAAAGTTTTGGTGGCTCCTGAGATGATCAGGATGAGGATGTAAGCACTACATTAAGTGGTAAAAATTAATGTGTTTTGCAGTGATCCATACCTTTCCTTACTCCCTAGAGAAGTGATGTATTGAGCCTTGTGTTAAAGGTAAAATAGGAACTGAAGGCATTGATCTGCTTTTGTTCATATTAATATTCCTAAATGCTGATGTACTGAATCAAGCAGTTGATATCTAGAGAGCCATGCTGTCTTATGCTATATTTTGGGCCTTTTATCTTACGTAGAACAATTCCTTTTAAAATTATAACTGAGCACCAGCTGCAATTTGTAGAAAGAATAAGCATTAGTGCATTTAGCAATATTAGAAGTTGTGCGTTTGTCTTGTACAACTATGTGAGTGCTATGAATAGAGAATGGCAAAGATCAATGGTGTAGTTAATAATGTACTTAAAGGTGAAAAGGTAAAATAATTTATTCAGTGGAAGGGAAGGGCAAAGCTGGTACTCCAGGAGTATCAAATGTTCCTTTTAATAAAGGACCTGTTTAAAAAATGGCTGCAACCTAAAGATCAAGTCACAAAATGTAGATCTATAATCGTGTATCTTCAAGCACCTTAATTTGAATAGATACGTTTAGGCAGTTGCCATGTCTTTTTGTTTTCCTCTTGTGTCAGGGCATTTCTCCTGTCTTTTAATATGAACTTCACTTTTCTCATACAGTCAATACTATGGACAGATTCCATTGTGGGCAATTTGAAATGGGAAAAGATCCTAAGCCCAAAAATAGACAAAGTTGATGCTTTTCCTAATGGTATTTTAGTATTTCAGAGTGCTTGTTGTAGCTGAAATGGGTTAGCTGTGTTTCATGTACCCACTGTCATTACAAGTTGAGCTGGATGAATATCACCTGATAGCAGTCACTGTGGTCATAGTCAACTCCAATGCTGGGATGAAGCATCAAGATTTCAACAGAGTTCCAGTTGTGGAGTATACTGATTTTTTTTTTGCTATACTTTGAAATTTAATTTTAAACACCCTTTTGGTTTGACTGGTTGGCATCTTTGGCTGTAACCTGCAGTTTAGAGAGCCTGAGACAGAAGAGAAGAACCTAAATAGCCAAGGCAGCAAATGAAATGACAGCATCCTGAAAAGGTCAAAGCAGTGCAGCTAGTAATGATAGGCTACAAAATACATGAGGCATTCAATTTGAAATAGATCATTTTTCTGACAGAAATTGCAGAGAGCACAGCAAATGATGAGAAATGAATCCATAACTGTTGCAATGAAATTGGGAAAAAGTTCAGACTTAACATGTTCCAGAGAAAAAGTGACCATTTGTATATTATTCTCTACAGCTGCACTTGAATTACAAGGAGTGTTGGTTCCCTACAGGAGACCTCTATATTGGTCTTCAGTGTGAACAACCTTTCTCCTGTTTTGCAGTAAAAAGACAGAGGTAAGAGTGTGTGGCATCAAGGGTAGTTTAGAAAGTGGAAGTTGTTCTAGGAACATAGCTAGCATTCCCAGTGGAACTTGATTAATTGGGGAGGGAAATGGTAAAATCCTTATTAGAAAAAGAGAAGAAACTGAGCTCTAATGCTAGGGCTGCTGGACAGAATCAGATCGTGTAGGTCATGCTGTAGTGCTGACTGATCCTGTCCTTTCAGCAGACTGCATGTCCCAGGTTAATATTTGATACTCATGTTATTTTCCTTCGCAGCTCATTTTTCTGTGACTGGTGAAAACATATGAGGTGTAAAATGTCATTTCCTTTTGGGGATACTTAGCTGGTACAAAGAGGAAGTGATCAGGTCAGGGAAGCACCATGAGCCAAACTGTTATGGGGAGAGAGAAGAGGAGCGATGCTGAGAGGTTGTCGTGAGCCATTATGCTTTCATAGCACAGAACATCTCCTGAGAGAGTGAACTGAAGAATGTTGGCCAGTAGGGATTGCTGACTTTTAAAATATGTAGTGAGAACTCTGTGCAAAGGGAACCCTCCTTTCAGTGGTGTCTAATGCAGAAGGACAGAGTGCTTCAAGCAGTAATAATTGCCAATCCCCTGTGCTCACAGAGCTTAAACTGAGATGGTGCCTT
The DNA here is from genome assembly GCA_013399015.1 of Galbula dea. Taxonomy (NCBI): domain Eukaryota; kingdom Metazoa; phylum Chordata; class Aves; order Piciformes; family Galbulidae; genus Galbula; species Galbula dea. The sequence goes on along the minus strand of VWZX01006819.1, from coordinate 1,094,742 downwards.
TGAAGCAAAGCATTCCAAAACACACCTTTGCATTTAATTCATCTCATCTCCCTTGGCTGTAGTGGTCCAGGTTCTACTGTCAGTGGGCATATGATTTCCAGTTAACTCCATACTGGTGACAAAAAAGAATGATATGTGATGTTTTGTTATCCTTGTTGTCTTTTGCTAATTCTTTATTTGATAAGCAATTCCTTCCTTGGGGCTACATAAACAGGAATGGCCTGTGCAAAGTAGTAAATGTGTCTTAATAATGTTTGTCCTTAGTGCATGATGATGCTGTGCTGGAAACACTCAGCACCCAAAGAACTGACTTTTAGAAGCAGACTAGGCCAGACTGCTTTCCTCAGGGAAATATTTCCGAGCTGTTTCTCTTCCTAAGAAAAACTTCCTGTTTATCTGTTCTGTAATAACTTTAGGACTGCTAGGGGCCAAACCCTTTCTGCTTTCCAGTCTTTACACCAGATGCATGCCTTTGTTAACTTGTGGGATAGCTTTTATATTTTAGTGATTTACTCTTGAGCCTGTTCTGTGGTTTACTATTTGAGTTCAGCTTCCAAACAATATATCTTGGAGTTAAATGGCATAACTTCCAAAGGTGCATTCTGTATGGTAATCTGCATTGGGCTTGCTTTGATTTTAGTGTTAAACATGCTTTGCAGAGAAGTAATATCACATGTAGGTTACTCCATGGAACTTGCATTGCTTTTGCTTCTGTGGTGAGTCTCCTTGTCTGTTCTTCTCTAATTCAGCCATGGGGAATGAACTGCAGCTGTATTTTTGTACTAAACAGAACACAAAGATCACAAATCAGATGGGTTAAATTGTTCAATACTTTTCCAAGGGTATATTAAAGCTGGAAATCAAAAGGTTCTTTGTGATTGTTAGACAGATGAAGTTCTGAACAGCCTTTTAGTTGGGAGGAAAAAGCTTAACTAGTTTTTAGAAAGAGCATGATCAGTTTATGGAAGACTACATGATGTAATTATTTGTGATGGTAGACACACCTTATGGTCAAATCTCTTCCAAATCTTCTGTTCCAGTAGAATTAACTTGTTCAAAAATCTCCTTAGCCAGCATATTGTTTGGAAAGATGGAGAGCTTTCTGTCATCTGTTTTTCCTGGTATCTAAAATGCAAACCTAAAGATTTAACAATGTATAATTTTGCTGTTCCTTCTCACTTGGTCAAAACTTTCACTTGCATCAAAGGGAGTTGTGCTGAGTGAGAGTGTCTGGATGTGTTCTCTCATAATAAGTTCATGCCCCACTGTGACCGAGTTTTCACTGTACATGAAAATAAATTAGAAACTGTTTTTTGGTAAATGAAAAGAATGTCAGATGCAGGTGGTTTATTAATGCAAGTGACAGTCACATTCTTAAAGTGTGGGGTTCTGGGAAACTTACTCCAAACTAATGGAGTCACTGTTCTATTGGGAGGCCAAAATTTTCAATAGCTGCTCTAAATGGAAGTGAGAGAACATAATCCCATCCTTTGTGATTGGAATATATTAGGCTTAGAAAAGCTATTGGACTATAGATTGTGGTGTTGTGAATGCAGAAAGTGGAGAAAGGATGAAAGAGGCAAGATACTGGGTTTCTAAGAAAAAGATGAAGTTAAAGCAATTATAGGTTACTTCTTTTCTGCTTAGTTTATTTATGCCCAGGCATTGTAGCAGTCTCACTGACTTCACTGCAGTCTTTTAGGGATTCCTCTGTGTGTGTGCGTGCAAAGCTGAACTGGATCTTCAAGCTGTTCTTGTATCCAAGAGAGGTTTTGGTTGCCAGTGGTGTTTAATCCCAACTTTGTAATGCCTGTATCTGCATAGTTGTCTTTCTCCCAGTTTTCAACTTCATTGTTTAAGGCTGGTTGAAATAAACTTATATGTAATATTTCAGATGTGATAATTCAAGTCCTAGAGTGTAATGCTCATTTGACTTGAAGGTTTTTTTTTTACTGGCTAAAAGATGGAATAGAATAATTCTTCTGGAAGCAACCTAAAGTGATCATCCAGTCCAATCACATGAGCAATTCAGGGCTGAACAAATTAAAGCATTGTTGTTAAGGGCATTGTCCAAATTACCTCTTAAAACACTGGCAGGCTTGGGGCATTGACCACCTCCCTAGGAGCCTGTTCCAGTGTTTGATTGCCCTCACAGTAAAGAAATGCTTCCTAATGTCCAGTCTGAACCTCTATTATTTTTTCTCAGGAAAAGGAAGATTTAAATAACTGCTGTCCCATGCATTGTGCTTTAAAATTCTAATTTGAACCAAAGCACTGAAATCAAAGTGAATCTTTCTGGTTTTGTATCAATCCCAGGCTGCCTAAGGGTCTTTTGAATGCAAATCCACTCTGGAGGCTGGAAAACTTCCCCCAGGTAATTTGGTTGTAAATGATAACTTAAAACTATACTGAGAAAATATTCAGATCCAAATTTTCTTAACTCCTTTTTCTGTGATAAGATTTTAAATGCCATGACATGAAGGGGGCAGACACAAGCATTAAAACAATTTGAGTCTAATTGCAGGATAAAAGTAAAGCTGCTCTGCTTTTGCAAAGATTTAGGTAATGTTGGCAGCTTCTCCTAAGTATTCATTTGTATGCACAACAATTTCTTCTAGAGTCACCTAAGGGGTTCTATATTTTAAAATTTGTCCCAGGCTGTCACTATGAGGTAGCATACAATGAACTTCTTAAATACTTCATATTGCAATAAATGGAATGGTAAGTGAAGATCATTTATACATTATGTATGGTAATGCCTCAGGAATGTCATTCTGGAGGAGTCAGGAGTGCAGTAGAATACTGAAAAACCTTTTCAGATTAAATTCAACTTTGTTACTTGTGGGAGACCCCTCCTACTTAGGTGAGGAATCCCATCACATCATGGAATTGCTGTTTCTGCTGTTCTTGAACAGAAGTGCTCATGTGATTGGCGTAAGGCATCTCCTCTTCTGTATTTATATGTATAACTTTTGCCCATACTTTGAGAGAAAAATACTGCTGAGTGTGTGTGTGGGCAATTGATTCTGTAAGATCTGAGACCATTGTCTTCTCTTTCTGGCTGTAGCCCTACTGGCAGGACATCACAGGGAGTTGTTATACACTTGAGTAACTTTCTGCAAACTTCTAGGTTTCACTGATTTGGTTCATTTCTACCTTCAGGACTTGTCAGTTCAGATATTTATGAAAGGAAAAGAAAGTCACAAAGGTTAACTGAATATTGTTAAGCTTGTTACTTATCAATCTTTCTATCTGGTTAGCTATCATATCTTCTGTGGAACACAAGCACATAAAAGCAAGGGAAGGGAAGAACGTACATTAACATTCATTGTTCCTTTCCTGGATAAACCAGTGTTATAGCAATCCCTGTCTGCAGATGTTGTCTCAGATGGTCAGGCTTTGCTTCCATCTGTAATGGCAAAATAAATTATATTAGGGTGAACTAGGAAAGGGAGATGGTCAAGGACCACTACAAATCCCTGCCAGGAGAAGTGGAAAAAAACAATTATTCTGTTACTCAGGGAATATACTTGTGGATTTTTATTTTAAGGTGATCTGTGTTATTGATCCATAGACTGACACATATATCTTACTAGCAACTAATTTTTGTCTACATATTAAGACTACTTAAAGATGTAAATTCCAAAGTAAGTGAGATGGAATGCTGTTTGTTGATATTTACTGCTAAAACTTATTGTTGTTAACTCATTTGGTATTCTTAACTCTGCCTGACTTCAAGTTCAGATGTGTGGGTTCATTCTAGAGATTACATAACGGACAGGAATGGCAACCAACCATTATTGATTTGCCTCCTGTTTTATGAAAGGGAACAGGCTTATTTAAATGATTTCATTAGAGAAAGACTTGGTGTGAGTCATTCTGCTCTCTTCGCTCAACACTGCCAGCCTTCCATTACAGAGAGGCCTATGTTCCTCCTAACTCTGCCAAGCCTGCTTAGAGGAGAACATTGCCCAAGCAATAAGCTGAAGGAACTTAAGTTGCAGCACTCATGGAGAAGGGGGAGCTGGGAGAGCTCAGCTTCAGCAAAGAAAGATAAGGGAGGTGACTTTCCTAGATGTTTTGCAGTCAGGGGAGAAGTTCTACTTTTCCACATTCCTCCTTACATTACGAACTCTGGATCTAATTTTAATCAATATTTCTACTGTACAGTTTTGGGCCTCTGTTTATAAAGTTGTGTCAATCCAGGACATGTATCTTGTGCTTCTCATTTGTTTCACCCCTCTTCCCTATCTGAGTTTGAGAAGCCCACTGTGGAGGAACAGATTTTTATATTGGTTTTAATATCTAAGATGATATTTCTGCAGTGCTGGTTCAGATGGGGCAAATCTAAGAAGCTTGACACTATTTCAGGTGAATTTTATTGCTGTATGTATGTTATATTTTATTACATTGCTGTATGCAGTGGATGTGCTAAACTAAAGCTATTGCCCTGTCTAGGGAAGGTTACAAAATATCATTTCATAACTGAGGTACACACTATCTCAAGGTAATATAACTTTTTCCCTCTGAGGCAATGCTAAGCTTCAACTTCTAGCTGTGGCATGATGACAGTGGTGACCCTTTGCTTAACTCTCTTGACATGGGCAGGTAGATGCAAGTGGTTCAAGGGTGGAGCAGCAACAGCAGCATCTTCTGGAGCAACTGCAGCATTAATAGGTCCCTCTGGGGGTACTATAATGGCAGAGTACTCCAACCTCCATGAGGGCCATCACAGTTGTCATATCTATCATACATATATTAATAGCCCCTTGATTTTACACCTTTACTCAATTCAGTAAGTATTTAACTAGTAAGTAATTAATATTTGAGATCATATACTTCTGCAACTGGAGTAAATAAGTGATATGGGCACTTTTGAAAGTGCTTGTTGGAGGTTTTGTACCTAAATATACATGATGTATACACACATATCAGAAATTAGGAAGGAGACTGATACAGAATGCTTTAGGAAACATTTATGGTGTTGAACTCTGACTTGCAACCCAGTAAATTAACTTCAATGTAAAAACGTTGCTAGCAGCTAGCAGGTGCTGCAAGGTTGGGTGCTCAAGCCCCTGCAGGTGGCTGAGGGCCACTGACCTATGATCAGAGCTGAGAGAAGCTGGTGCTGCTCATGGCTGACCATTTCCCACTTCTGTTCTGCTCTTTGGAAAGACAAATGCATCTGTCTCCTGTAGGTCAGTTGCCTTCCTTATCAGCACCACTTTGTAGCAGCAGCAGACAGCAATCTGAAAAGTTGCTGGAAGGAAAGGCTGAACCCAAGGAGTTCCCAAGTCATTTTCCTTTAACTGCAAAGTAGGACACAGGCACCTTTTTCCAAATGTTTGGGTACAGAGGCAAATGTTTACACTAAGAAACAGATATTGCCTTTTGAAGTGGAAAATTATTTCAACACATTTTGAATACAATATTTCACTGTACCTTAGAAAAAAATCTCTGCTTCATTTTTTCCAGCTTGCTTTGCAGAAATATTCTCCTTACTATTCAGTGAAAAGTCAACTATTTCAGCAGGGAGTTTCATTTTCCTTGTTTCCAAAGGGTTGCTCTTAAAATGACTTGACCATCAGTGTTGTGATAATTACTGCATAGGAAGCTACGTGGAAAAAAACCTCGAGCATTCATAAACCAGAGTACGACCAAATTTATGTGACTAATAAAACAGTTTTGTTTAGAACTTTCTTCTTAATCATCTGATGTAATGTTTTCACAAGGTTGAATTTGCACCTAGTTTAAGAAAAATCAATATTTGTTAATAGAAGCTCTTGTTTGTTTATCCTTCAGTTAGCTAAAGGACCAGCATGGAGCTGAAGCAGTTGAAAAAGGCTTTGGTCTACATCAGTTTATTCACGAGCAGTGGCTTATCTCAACTGGGAGAACATAGAGATAAAAGGAAAGGAACACAATAGCATGAAGAAATAAACAGAATCTTTTAAAAAGAAGTGTCAGCAATGCAAGTTGTATAGAATTGGGTTTTCTTTAACTCCAAAGCAGGAGTAAAACAGGAGGACAGTCATTGCATTGCTGTGCGCAAACTGTTTTGAGAAGCATATTCCTCTTGTCTTCCTTCCTGGGGGTGAGGTGTTAGATATTATTAAAAGCACTTTTTGTTTCTAATGACAGTGGCAAGTTACTGCCTAGCTTAATTTCTGTGGTTTGTTTCCTGCTTCTGATTGTCTACTGCTGCTCTATAGTCAATGCGTAGAATGTGCTTAGGCACAGCTAATCTAAACTATGCCAAAAAGATGACACTATTGCCACAGTGTCACTTTGGGTATTGTTTGAGTCCAGCACTGACTTCCTTGATTTTTCTGTTTTCATAGTGGTTCAAAAATATTTTATGCTATCCTCAAAAATCAAAATGGTCAATGTGCTTGGCATTTTGCACGTCCCTTCCCTACTCTGCTCCTTGATGTCTTTGCCAGACTGTTGTCCCATATCCTCCCTTCAACTTTACATTTTTGAGCCCCTTGACCTCAAGCATATGGTGAATTTTGTACTTGTTATATGGTGTTTTCTCAAACTGGATGCTAAACAGTTCTGAATTTCCTATTCCTATTTAATTTCTTTTTTAAAAAACCCCAAATAATCTAGAGAATGTGCTGTGCTTTCATTCCTTCCCTCAGTATTACTTACTATTTGTAGTATGGGTTGACTGATGCTTGAAATCCATGGATATAATCATTCAGCAGGTGAAGCCGTAGCAACTCACTAACTGAACTGTTAGCTGCCTGTGTCTTTACTACTATTCTGCTGTCTTCAGTAATTGCCATTTTAGTGCTGGTCAGCAAAGAACTCCTACTAGGTGGTGTAAATCTACTTACATTCTTAGAGCTGTTGGAGGTTCCAAGAAGAAAAACAAACCTGGGTCCTATTTTTTCCTCACCTCCATCTCCTATGTACATGAGTACACAGTATCTGCTTAAAAAAAAATTCCTCAGTTTGGCAAAAAACTTTGTGCATCCAAGAATAGAGAACTGCTTTTGTGCTAGATCTCAGTTAGTAGAATTGTGGTGCATTTGTAGCCTAAGTGCTAGCTTACTGTTGCATTTCATTTTAAAACCAATATTAACTACTGAAATACCAAAGTTTTCACTGCAGTAGCTCTAATGAAAAGCATTTTAAGCTGTTTTAGGGGGAGAAAATAAGAAATGAAGAAAGATGATAGGCTTCAGCGTTATCTTTATTTCACTGACAAGGATTCCTTTAGTATTCAGCTCCAGTCATAAATGAGATGTGAAAGATGCTTCATGAATAAAAGATACATAAATATTCCCTTGAATTTGGATGGTAGGGTTTTTAAACGTTGCTGTATGTTTTGCATTTGATTTAACACTGAGTCTGTTAAACAATTATAATAATACAGCTTTGATATCACATTAAAAATAAAGCACAGTAGTAAATGTGGAGTGAAAGGAAAAAGTGAAGTCTTTAATCATAGATTGAAGTTCAGACAGTAGGTGATTTAAGTCAGTCCCTAACATGAGAAATAATGGATTGCCTTTGAAAGTGTTCAAAACAACTCTGAACTGTGCTGAACAGGATGTGACCTTTTGCCAAACAGTTAGTAATTCTGACTTAATTCACCAAAACACTGCCACATTTTGAGGTGTATGTTCACAAGGAGGCATATGTTCATCAAGGAGAGAGAGGTCCTGGCTCCAAGGCCGGGTGAACTTCTGTGGTGACCCAAGGCAAACAGTGGTGATGATGGAACTGCTCATGCAGAGAAATATGCCTGACAAAAATCTGTGTTTATAATGACACTCAACAGGCTAACAGTTTAAAAAGCCAAATAAGCCAACTGCTGGAAGAACATGGAGACAGAAATTCTAGGACAACAGGAAATTGCATCATTAGGTTTGTCTGCCAAACCTCAGCATTCTACCTGTGCATGAGAGTCACAGCAAAGGTTTTTACTCTCTCTGTGCACTTTTGCTTGTTCTTGGTGGCCTACAAGTCAACTAGGGCTCCTCCATCCCAAGCTAAGTTGAGAGACACAGTATCATATATTTTAACAGTATCATGGATTCCCTTTGGTATCTGCAGTATCTTTCCTCCTGTAAAAGTCTCTTTCTCTGAGCCATAAGATTTGAGTCCTTGCCACAGAGCTTCTGACAGCGTTATTGCTGAAGACAATTCCAAAAATAAAATTAGACATATGGTACTTGGTAATGATGAATGAGCATCCAAGATTTCAATTTGGTTTTGGTAAGTGCTCTGAAATCTGGGTGTTTATCCAAAATAGAATTAGGCAGATGAAAAACAGGCTGGAAATTTTCCCCAGATGAACTGTACCAGACACTTTTCATCTTTTCTGGACTCGCTAGCAAGAGTCATCTTTTATTTTGGGGTCTTAAATCACTATCAGCTAGCCTGTGTTTTGGTTTTCACTTCCTTCTCTTGCACTTTGAGCAAGTTACTGTTCTGTTCTCTGCACCTCATCTATTTTTAAACAGATAATGTTCTTTGCTTCATGGGGTTATTGTTAAAGACAAATCTCAGAGTTCTGAGCAGCAAAGTGCTGCAGTTCTGTAGAAGAGGTGGTGGATGTTTTTAGCTCAGATTTGATCTGAATTCCTGTGAGAATGTTTGCTAGTTTTAGTGTTAGCCTGGGTTTTCAAATTCTAGCTTTTCAAAGAATCTTCTATTGTATAGTGAAAGAAATTAAAAGAAAATAAATGGACCAGTTTCTGTTTAAGCCTATGAAATCTTATGGTTTATTCATGACCATTTTAATTTAATCTAAATTAGCTCTTTTACCCCAAATCTTTAGTGCATACCAATCCAGTAACTTTAAAATCTGTCTTGTTGGCTTTCCTGTACCATGCCCTGGACTTGATATTGTTGTTCATCTAGGTGATGCACTAGCATGATTGCAAAACCAGAATTTAATATTGGATCAGAGATTCTCCCTTTATTATAATAGATGTTATACCACATGCTATCTGTATGTATATTTTGGGAGTATGAGGAAAAGGGAGAAAGAAAATACCAGGTCAACATCAGTTTAGTCTTTATCATTCTGGATGACAGGAGTTGATAACGAAGAATAAAACCAAAACACATTGAAAAAGTTTTGTATGAAGTGCATCAAACACACTAGGATGAAAACAAAAAAATGATCAACAAACTGAAGTTAGCAGCTCATCCAACCCCTGCTTGTTTGCTTTTGGCTTTGGAGGGTTTAGTTAGTCTGATGGCATCAACTAATTTGAGTTGAACAGAGCGGGGGAAAAAATCCATTCAGTACTGAAACTGGAATTGTGACCTTGCAGAGCAGTGGTACTTTATTATTCTTTTATTTCAGATTTACACAGAATCCTTACGGTTGGAAAGGACCCTCAAGATCATCTAGTCCAACCGATAGCCCTACACTACTCTTACCCCTGAATCATCCCCTGAAGAAACACATCTATCCGCTTCTTAAAAACCTCCAGGGATGGTGACTCCACCACCTCCCTGGGCAGCCTATTCCAATTAGTTTCAAATATCTTTATTTTTTCCCTAATTGTTGCAGATTGTTGATTTTGCTATGCCAGTGGTATACAATCCTTAGCTCTCATGTAGAAATTATGTTCTGCTTGCTTCTAAGTTCACATGAACATGGGAATAGTTATAAATGTTGTATCATAAAAAAACCCCAACCCATTACTATTTCTTTTCCTGGTTACATTTTGGTTCTCATTCACACAAACTACTGAAGGTGTTTAATTGGAGTACGACTCCAAGAAATTTCAGGTTAGATAAAGTTAGTATTTCTCAGACAAACTTAGTGTGTAACAGTCCATTAGGCTAATGTCCAAAATAATCAATGGTATTTCTTGTGGCTCTTGGGCATTCAAAAGACCAAATAATAGATCTTTTTCAAACCTCTTTCATCTTTTCAACTGTACTTTAATTTGGCTAATGATACTCTCACAAACCATTCAAGTCATTAAAAATAAGTAAAAATATGTGGGGATTTTTAAAATACAATTAACTTCATTCTCATTGTTTCTGTATCATGCTAATTTGTGACACAAAACAACCCAAAAATCACTGGGGGACAAATGCACATGAAGTTTAGACTGTTTTTCTTTCTCTTCTTTTTTATCCCCCTCTCAAAGTGCAGGTGGAAACATGCTCTGGAAAGGTTCCAAAATGCCTCAAGACTAACGTTTTGGGCTGTGAGAGATAAGTGAAATATATGATATCTTCAGGGCTGACACTTCCAAATGCTTCTCTCTAAATAAATTGCATTGACATTGACCTCTATAAATCCTTCTTTACACTAGTTGTTCTGGAAAAATCTGTCAGTTTAAACAGGTCTTTTTTTATTCCCCTAGTAAGATATAAGACAAAGCCTGTTTTGTGTTTATGATGAACGTGTCAGTGTGTTTGGAAGGATAATTGTTGCACTGAGGTATTGACAGTCTGAAAACAAGTAATTAAATCACAAGCTCATGAAATATTTTGATTGCTTTTTGTATACGATACTTGTTGCTTGGAAATCCCCAGTTTTACTTTCTGACCTGGATTAGTAATTTCATTTATTCCCTCCCTTCAGGAGGGGAAATAGCCTATATCAATAAAATACCAACTAGCTGTAAGAGAAGCCTGCTTTGAAGACAACCGTGCGAAGTTAAAATGCCAAGGGATTTACTGGCATAGGTTAGGCAGATGTTTTTAGAATTGCAATCATAAAAAATTCCTACAAAGTGCTAAGTGGTTATTAAGTTGGACAGTGACCAGTGAATGTGATGTGTGCTGTGTAAAGAGAAATTAATTAGAAAGGAATTCGCATTCGTTTCTCAGCAATGGGCTAATGCTATTAGCTTATATAACAACATAAACTCGGTATTCTTTTAAGTACTGATTTCCTATTTGAAAATGAAATTAATTATGCCTGACCAGAATGTAAGAGTCCAAGTTGGGTGAAATTTGAATGTCAGTGAATGCTTCAGAATTTCTCTGTATATGACCTTCACTCGTTGTGAATGATCTGCTCTGGTCGAGATGAGCATCTGTTGGAAAGCATTCCACCCATCCAAAGAGAAGGGACCAAAGGCCTGTCACACAAGTGAGGTTTGTACAGGAGAATAACCTCAGATCAATCATACCTACTAAATTGGTGCTTTGTTCACCAAAACTGAGCATCTGTTTTGGTATTGAAGTGGACTGGAGCAGGTATTTTGCCCTGGGACGCTCACAGGACATAGCAACATACAAATCCCACATAATGCCTTCTGAGAACTGATAGCATAATGTGTCAAGGATACTGGAGAATAGGTAAGGTCAGCAGAGTCATGTGATTGTTGTATTCAGCTCATCATTGTATTTAGGAGTAAGGAAAGAATTTTAGCCTGTCTCAGTTGTCACTGATCATAGGACACTTTTTTCTTTTAACCTTTCTGTGTATCATAAGATTCAGTTCACTTTAAGTTTACTGTGGCATCTTCACTCAAAAGTTTCTTTGTGCTTATAATAACTTAGAGAGTTGGACATCTCATTGTCTCTCCTGCTGATTTCTTGTGGTATAGTATACTTCCAAATGCAGGAATAGTGTGGTTTGCACATGTGCTGGAAATTAATTACTTTTCAAAGAGCAGACTGGAATGGTAAATTGGGATAGGAAACAGTGAAATCAGAAAAAATAAATTTGCAGAGTGTATTTCCAGCAATGGAGGTCTTACTCCAGCTACAGTATTTTATTTACGCTCCTGTGGCACTTCATCACTTAAGGGCTTAGCTTTAATTTTTTTTCAGTAGCTAAGCTAATATTCCAGAGTTGCACAAACATGCCATGGTTGAGGAAATTACTGCATCAGCCAACAGATAATTCAAAAAATTCCTTTAAAACTAACAGGGACAGTTGCACTCAGCTTCTGTGTGGAAGCACATCTCTGATATCAGCCTTTGGCTAACAGACTTAATCTTGAAGGAAAAAAGAAGTCAGTGATAAAGCTGATCAAATAGTTTGCTCAGGGTGGAGGAGAGCAAAAGCTGTCTGTATTGCGAGCTAATGAGAAGCACTGCACCACAACTCAGTGCGTGGGTCTGCTGGGTATCAACTGTCATGAAAGGATGTTCCTATTGCATCTGCTTTTGGAAGAAATGGGTCAAGGGAAATAAAAGATTGGTGCAAGAAATGGTTTATTAAAGGTTCTTTGAAATCTAATTCATTCCAGCTCATCCACTGAGATCCATCTACAGTTAACTGCTGCTTCTTGTTGTTGTTGTATTGGAAATGTCACGGTTTAGAAGCCATGCTGTGACTAAGGGAAATGTAATCACTATAATTGCTAAGAATTTCTTAAGCTACATTTCAGCAGTCCTGTCTGTTGGTAGTGGTGGTTTCCTTTACTTCATTTTGTGAATTAATATGCTAGCAAACCACAAATGGCTACTGTTGAGGACTTTAACTAGTCACCCCATGTTTTAAGCAAATAGAGAATGAACTATGAGAAATTCATTAAAAACCCAACATTTAGTGAATTGGGACACTTTTCTGTTTTTCTGCTGAAATTTATTTGTTGAGATGTTAAAAAATATAGAAGATACTCTTGATGAAATGTTCTCTAGAGTAGGAAGCAGAATTTCTGCAGATGAGGGAGAAGTAGAGTGAGTGGTAAGAATCAGGATAGCTTTAGGGTTCCAAAATTCCCCTTTTGGAAAAGGCTTCACTCAGGCTATATGAAAGTATAAAGTGGCTTCAGCTCATGTTGGATATTAACCAAAATTTACTTGTTTGTTCCAGACAGAGAACTGTTATGGTCAGTGGCCAGGGCATCAAATTAGGCAGAGTCTCCATGTATCATCTTGAGAGCTTTTATAGTCAGGCTGTGGGTGACTGCATTGTCAATTTTGATATCTTTCATAGAAAAAGAACTAACAAAAATCTCAGTTTTTCTGATGCTAAACAAAACCATGACAGAAACATCACTCCCTTCTGTCCCACAAATCCTTTCTCCAAAGTGCTATTTCTGTTACTCAAAGCCAATATGAGCAGTGAACACAAGGGATTAGTCACTGGTGTGCGTGAATGTGTTGCAAAGTTTTAGTCAGACTCCTCCTTAAGTGATCTCTTCCAAATTCAGATCTGGATTCTATATCAAAAAGAGCATCTCCGTTCACATGTGTTATGAAATTTGCAGAGGCTTCTGGGATTACATCAGCAGAAAGAGATCATTTCCCTGTAATCTGCTAGGTAAAGGTTAAAGCAAGGGAGATAATCAAATTGTCACACTTTAAGCACAACCATTGATTTAGGAAAGTATGAACACAGGACCCTGTACCCATAAAGCCTTGGACTGGGGGTTTCTATTCTGATGTTTCATCAGTGACTTATCTAGTGCCCTGCTGAAATCTGCATTGCTTCCTTCCAGTATGGTCAACAGCTAGGAAGCTGAACTATCATATCTGTTAGTAGTAGTAGCAGAACTTGCAAAATGCAGTGTTTATGAACTCTTGACAATTTTACACAATAGTTACTAGCTCACTGTTTGCAAATCTCCTCATGCTTGCAGAAATAATAAATGAACAAATGCCACTGGATGAATTATTTGCAAGAATCTGATATTCCTGTTCTGTATTTAAGTGTATAAAATTCCTCAGCCATATACTTTAGGAAATATTTATTCAGACAAGTTTATGGAAACCAGGTATGGAACTTTGCCCCAACGTGAAAAATGACACTGTCCTATTTGCTACTATTTCACTAAGTAATAGTCTGCCAACTCTTTCTCAGGTAAAAGATGCTATAAGTTACTAGCTCCTCTTTCATATCCATTGAAATTTTGGCACATGAGAATTTTGTTGAGAAACAGCATTTTCCCAAACTCCACCCACATGGTATCTGTCAAGATTATACCTTGTCACACAGAAAAGGTTAAATCCAAGCATGTTGCCAAGCATTGCTAAAGGGTATGACCTTGTCACATGGCCAACTGTTCCTTCTCCAGCAAAAGGCTCTAGTCCTCTGGGAAGAGAAAGCTCAGGTTGGCTCTGTCACTGATTCCTGGATGGCAATGCTGCCATGCTTCCTTTAGGAGAATACTGTGGAATACAGCACACAGTTGTCTGCTAGGTTGTGGGAAATGGTAAAACTGATTAAGAATAGAAGGAATAATCCATTCACAATAACAAACCACTGACTCCATAGATAAGCAATACATTTTTCTAAAGAATTAAAAAGTATGTAATGATGCTTCATGTGAAACACAATATGCTATAATACAGACAATGTAGAAACCATAAGAATAAAAAGTAGAAGCAGAATCTCAAAGGCAAATGTCATGGCAATTATCTGGAAAGCTGAGACCTCCTGCTTTTTTCTCAAAAATGCTGTTCTCTTGCCCATTGACATACTCATTTGACTGCCATTTCTCATTTTCCAAATGTTTTCTCTCTGTATGCTGCTGCTACTTCCGTTACCTATAGCGGGAAAAAAAGGTGTTGACTAGGTAGTTACTGAGTTGATTTAGTTGGTGTAGACATTTAGGTAATTACCAGAGGAGTTTAGTTGGTATATTGAGCTCACTGATCATCACCACTACCATTCCTGATCCCCTCCAAAGCTGCATAACGATGTCCTCTCTGATTTATGGCTTCTGTTCCTTGCTTAAAGTGATGACCAAGCTGCAAAAGAGTAGTTCCTGCTGCCCTGCAGAGTTAGCAAACCACTTTCTGTTTGTGAGCTACTCTTCCTTTAGTTGCAAAGTAGGTATTTGTTTATCCTTTGTCCCCACACTTCTGTCATCCTAATTTCTTGTTGTGTAACTTTCAGAACGGCTTGAGGAGTAATGATCACAGTGTAGTCCCATAAAAAGGGTCCTTTGCCACACAGAGCTGAGATAATTTGCTGTATTTTAGTTCTGCAGAAACAGGTGTGAACTGATAAATAAGAAACCCAGCAGCCTGTCAGCTCCAACAGCAGCAGTTTATATACAGTGCAAGTAACCAAAAAGCTATATAGGATTGGTTACATGGTTTTACATCACATAAATCTGTGTGCATGCTCAATCAATTCCCTAATTTATTATACTGTGACCTAATTAGTTATATTAAGGTGGTCTCACATTTACATTGTAAATTCTTCTCACAGAGGTGTTAAGTTTAGTATTAAATTCTCCACAAGTTATGGACAGGACACCTTGATGTTTTGCTCTTTGCCCCAGTCTGTCTCTGATTTCTGTAAAGAACCATGATAAGAGACCATCTACCGAGGTTGACAGAAATTTACTGTCTTTAGGTACTGCTCTTAATTACTGTGTCTTGTTTCTGATTATTTTAAACTTTGAGGTGATTCTGTTAGCCTTAAGGGCCTTCCATTCTTGTTGTATGGCTTTCAGGCCACTCCATTGTATGCTCTTTCAACCTACAAGTTTTTAATTCTATTCTTCTGACACCAATAGGAAGGTAATTAGATGCCATTATTAAGATCTGGGGCTTTCTGCTCTGATGTGAGGAAGCTACACTTTGATTCACTTGTTGAAAGGAGGGATGAGGGTAAATTCTGGTATATTTTATTTCACCAAGCATTAAAGACAGTTTTAAAATGAGGTCAGTTGGACTTCCACTTCCTTTTGGCCAACAGCCATATAACAGGGAAATGCCATTTTGCCCAAGGCCTAGTTTCCCTCCATCACTCCCTCTCTGCTGAGCAGTGCTTAGCGCTTTCTTCAGCACCATCCCCTCTGAAGGGTTTGGCTGTGACCATGGTGGAGCTGCTGCAGAGGCAGCCTCTGCAGCCTCCCCTGCCACCTATACCCCATGAGGTTACCTGTTATTTTTTCATTTATTGTTAACAAAAAGTTTTCATTTATTGTTCATAAAAAAAGCACTATTCAGTTTCTTCAGGGATGAGAATGGATAAACAAGGAAATTTTGTTTGGAAAAACAGATGTCTAAATAGACAGAAAAGGAGAAAGATGTTTTCCTCTGAGGACTGCTCTGTGGAAAGAGGAGTGTTATATACCAGTAATTGTATCATGGCAGCTCTGGTTTGTGCCCGTTAAGGGGAAGTTTTGTGGCTTCACAATTTCTAGCAATGTGCCTACTGGAAAGCCCAGTGGAAAGCTTCTTTCCTAGGAAAGCTTTTGTGCCAGGGCTAGTTCTCATGCTGTCCCTCACCCCTTGCTCCCAGGTGGCTTTTGGCTCCTTCTTAAACACAGGACACTGGCTCCTTTGGGTTTGGCTGTGCCCCGTGGTGGTGGAACTACTGCAGAACCAGCTGTGTCCATCTCAGGGTGGCCTTGTATTCACCTCACAGAGGCAGCCCCTGCAGCATCTTGCCACCTACACCTAGTGCACAGTGGAAGATGGAAGTTTTTTGTAGAGTTCAATCACATTTGGTATTTCAGTAGTATCTGGAAAAGTCCTGGCATATAGCTTAATCTCATGGTGCCAGGTGCTGTGCAGGTGACCCTCATCTCAGCAGCTTATGGTGACCAGCAGTGGTTTGCAGAGCCCTGAGCACCTGCTGGTCTCCTGAGAGTTCCCCTCAGGCCTGTGTACTGCTGCCTGGTGAGATCCAGGACTACAGTCTGTCCTACCTATTCTTGGGAATCAAGTTAAAGACAGCTAAGTAGAATATTTGACCTGTTAGTCTGTCATAAAACCCAGTGCTGCTTTTGTCTGCTTTATCTGGTGATTTAGAGCATCATTTGGAGTACTGCAGGAAAAATGAGAGCCATGCAGCAGACAGCAAGCAGCAGACATCTTTCAGGCTTATCTTTCTAGCCACAGGGTGCCACCATCGCTCCAGCAGATCAGAATTGTTAGAGCGACAGAAAATGTGTCACTTGGAGATTAATATGAGTCTGAACTACTTCAGTCTGGGTTTTGAGCTCCTGTTTATGCATTGGTATATTATAATCACACAATTTTCTACCTTTGCTAGCTTGGAGAAGCTCTAAAAGATGTGTAATCTATTTAAATTAGGGAAAGGAGTCCCTGGAGAATTTAACAGTTCTTGGAAACCATGCTTTCTACAATCTATCACAGAGGGCTGAGTTTGCTACTGCTCTGTGTCCATGCCAACTATAGGAGCTGCTAGATTTTTTAAAGTCCAAATAATCAGGCAGTTAGAGAAGTGTTCAGATATATGTGAAGAAATAGGTATGTCTCTACCTTTTATACCATTCTCCATAGGCAATAGGAGCTGCTAGAGTTAGAGAAACTAGTTTGGATCTTGTGTGGCAGCTCTGCAACATGATAAGCTGCAAAACAGAAGATGAAACGTTGCTTTAACCGAAGCAGAACTTGACTTTAGCCAGTGGTGTTCTGAAGCAATAACTGCTGTTTTCAGGTATGCTGAGTGAAGTCTGGGTGTTCTGGGTTTTTTTCTGGTTTAGTAATATTAGCTCTGAGTGCACACTTTTTCTCCTGAGAATAACAGAATAGTGTATGTGAGTCTGAAGGAGGAAATCTTCAGGTCTCCAGTTTGTTCCCACAGAAGAAGACAAGATTCTGTGTATCTGGGAGAGAGAGATTCAGTTTGAGTATTTTACACTGAGCTTGAGTTTGGTTTTGGAATCCTTGATTTTTTGTTTCCAGCCTACAAAACTGACACCAAGAGCAGTTGGTTTAAAAAAGAAAGAGAATATTACCACCCACTAAACCCATAATCAAATCTCGGGTTGTTTCAGCAGAAATAATCTCCATGGCAGACTGTTGTGGTCTACTCTGCAAACATCTAACATTTGGAGGCAGGTCTGGAATCATACAAGTCTTTTATACATTTGAAAGGTTTTAAAATTCAGGTCTTTTGGTTGCAAGATTGGTAAACTTGTTTTATAGCCACTGAAATGTCTGGAGCTTTCTGGAAAACTTTCGTTTTGCCATGTATGAGTGTGGAAAATGAGTGTGTTGGGTCCACGGGCACTATGTGGTCCCAGTTTAGAGTTTGCATAAGTGTGTATGGAAATGACAGATAACCTGAAAATGAGTCTGGAAAAAGACCACACTGAGGATTTCCTTAGTTGCCTGTCTGCTGCAACTGAGTTGGTTATGGAAGTTCAGTTGAGCAATATGTTATTGCTGTGATTTCTACTAATCTTTTTAATGTCTGAACCGGATCTTAGACTTTAAGAGAGAACCTGAGTTTGAGCTAAGTCTCCATAGTAAAGATTGGGCCTGGAGGAGTTTTTCATGGCCAAATTATAAAGTGCTGGAAAATAAATTTCATATTGAAAGTGTGGATTCAGCCTTCAGTGCCAGAGTACTTTGCTTTTCCCTTTAATAACGTAGTGACCTATATGTGCAAAGTTTCTTCAAGTATTTCTGGAGGCAAGTTTTTTCTGCTTCTGGCTGTGATGGGATTTATTATTTTGTGTAAGTCACTTGGCTGCAGTGAACTTTTTGATTCAAGACTTTTGTAACAGTAGCAGATGCTCAGGAATAAAATGGATAAAAGCAGGAAGTTGTAGAATTGCACCAAGTTTAGGCATGGGCAGGATTTTAATTGACCCATATTAGTCATCCTTTGTGTGTCTTTTTCAGAATGGGTCTCAAGGGTAACATTGTGTCTTCTGCAGGAAAAAAATAATCTCCAAGTCTCTGTAAAATGGAAGGTGTTTATGGTGAGGTGAAATGAGAGACATCCTATGGGGACAGGTCAGGCCAGAACAACTGCTTTTACACAAGCTATTTCATGAAAATAAAAGTTAAATTAGTCATTGTCTTCCTCAGGTTGGTATGGGCTGTAGGAAGATACAAGAATCTCTGTTCTCCCATATGCACTTAGTTATATATTATGTAGTGCTTTTTGGATGCAGCTCATTGACATGATTGAGAATCTTAAAGGCATCAACATATTGCGTTTAAAATAAATATATATTTATCCATTTCCTTTAAGACAGAGATGAAAGGATGGGATGCATGATGTTAATAGAGGATGGTAATGTATGAGCCCTTGCAGCTTAAGGGTTTGGCCTGCTTAGTTAGCTAGTTCATGCAGAAAATGATAAATCATGTCAAGATGGAGAAGTCATTTCATTGCTTAAAAAAGAAAAGAAAATCTGATTTCTAAAATCTGTAGTTTAGGATTTATGAGCAGGATTCCCATAATCAGTCATTCAAAATAAATTGTATTATCCATGATCTATTTGCAGGCAGACAAGCTGAAAATATTTGTGTGTACAATGCCAAGTAAGTTTACACTCTCTCTCACATCTAAATTGCTTTGCCACCCTACGCAGACAGAAACACATAGACACAGACTGTTAGTGCAGAGTTGCCTTCTGAATTAGTTATAAACTATGACAACAGTGCAGAACACCAGAAAGGGAAGAAGCTCATGGATTTTCCTGTGCTACCAACAGCGGTTGCAGCCTGCTGAAGGTGATAGGAACAGTAAAACCTGTTACAGGATTGTCCTAGATGATATTTATTAGTGACAATACTTAGAGGGCAACCAGCTGTTGGGGATAGACCCTAACAAATTGGCCTTTGCTGAGTTTCATTCCAGAGTGTACCATAGAATTTGAGTTGTGTTTGAAGCCAGCAACTGAGGTCTTGTTGGTTGTTTGCTTTGTGAAGAGCAGCAAGTGACAACCCTGCATGAATGATACTGTCTAAGGTAAATAGTATGTGAAGCTCTAGGGCATCCTGTTTGTTGCCAAGACACTGATGCTAGAAAACATAGCTGCCAAGTCAGATACAGTTTATTTAGGAGTCTGGAAGTATGAGTCCGTGGCAGCAGCATGATGTAGAAGCTCAGTTTGGGTTCATTTGTACTAAGGGGTAAAAGGGAGAATAGCAGCACCTTAATAGAGCCTTCAGCTGTCAGTAGGAGAGAGGCAGCAATCAAGAATGGGATGGGGAAGGGGAAGGAATTGCTGGATTTCGAAAGCCTTTTAACCTCTGACTTCAGCGCTGTGTGTCAAGACTGATGACACAAGGAGACAGCTCTGGAAGAGCCTAATGGTGACGCATTTATAAGACAGCAGAGAAAGCAGCTGTCTTTGCTGAATGGAAGCTGACAGTAATTTCTCGTTACACAAAAATGGCAACTTGCTGCAGAAGGAAAATAAAAATGGTAATGTGTAGTTATCTATACATCAGATCCCCCTGACTCCTGCAGCAGAGCACTAGAAAATGGTAATGCTGGTGGCGTTCCATCATTTAGCAAGTCTATCCACAGGGTCTAATTTTTCCCCCAGCTTAGTGAATCTGTTTCACAGCACCGCTTCTCCATCAGGATCCTGCAGAACATCTCAACAGGGAGAAGCTACTCCTACAGAATAAATGGCCTGTTTTAAGCAAAGTATGCATTTTCTTAAAACAGAGGTATGAGTAGGTGATTCCACTTGCAAATGACTGACATTTTACCTGTTCATCATCAACTGGGCTTGATTTCCTTCTTTTCACCTGAAATTTGGAAAGCACTAACCTTAACATAATTGATTTAACTGCTCAGTTGCTTTTATAAAGTTGGTATTTATTTTTTTTTTCCTGGGCTGCCAAGACTTAATTGCTATTAAGCAATAGAATTGCCTATGATTAAATCCATTAATATCAATATCTATATTGAAGCACAAGAAACATTTCCCATATAGTTAGTCTTTTCAGCATTCTCCTAGTTACTGTACAAAGAGCATATTAGATTCTTACAAATGTTGCCAAAATATTGGCTTTTAAAGGCTTAATGCCTAATAAGTGACATCTTATGTGGACTCAGAGAAAGGAGATTTACAATCTAATGTCACAAATATGGAGAATATGGAGTCAGCAACTTCCTGCATATTTTAGTTGCACAATGGGTAGGTAATACATTTAGAACAAGAGCTTTCAGTTGGAACTGGTTAGATAACTTCTCAATCAAAAATATCTGCAGAAAATGCTGTTTTGTAAAACTGGAAGCTTTTCTCAGTGGCATATTGTCCATGAATCCAAGGTGAGGTCTGAAGGGAGCTCTGCAATTGTAGCTTATTGATTTGCTTTGAAATTCTCTGCAGACATTAGAAACAGCAGTTCCTCTGGATAAGATCAAGCTCTGAATAACTTAGTTTACCTCAGTTTTGTTTTTATTAGTTAGCTGCACAATATCAGAGAGAACAGTAAGAAAATTCCCTATGAATTTAAACATCTTGAGGATCAGTTGCTTTTACCCCCTCTGCTCTGGGGCCATGAGCGAATACAATCCCACGTAGAAATCAAGGGGAAGTGGTGTGTGGATCATTTTAATTCTGGATTCTGATTTTTACTGGGCACTTTGAAGCTGCTTCTATATAAAATAGAGATGAAGTGAACAAGGGATATAGCCCTTCATGATACAACCAAAACACTTCAAGTGTAGAAATTATCTAGCCAAGTTGAATTCAAGAAGGGAGAACAATCTGGATATTAATGGAACATAAGATGACACCTAGGTTGTTAGAAGGCAAATCTGCGTTCTGGAGGATTATTGGACTCAACAGAAATAACAGTGTATTCCAGCATAAACAGTGTTTGATCACTAAAGAATATGATGAACCAGTCTGGTCTTCAGGGGAGAGCTTTAAACAGATTTGGAGTGATTTCTCTAACTAATATATCAGGATGAAGTTTGAGATGTTGGTATTCTCTGTACTTTCTGCTGCTTGACAATCTGCAGGGACAACTTAAGGTTCTTGGGTTTCTCCTCCTGAATGTGTGAAGCAAGTGGAGAAGCCACTTTTAATAAGATTGATAAGTAATTAATATTAGATACTGTGGCTGTCTTCCCTCCTCAATTACAATTGTGTTAGAGGAAGCTTAACCAAAGTTAAGCAAAAGGAGATAAGTTTTACGGGTGCAGGAATGCTATCCAGTTATGAGAACAGAGCTGAGGCATCTACATTCTCACAAACAGAAATTGGGAAGGGACCACAAAGCAATAAAGTGTGTCTCACACACGTGTTCTGTTTCTTGGTTATCTTTTCCATTTAAGACTGAGGGTGCAATATTAATGAAGTTCATCAGATGCTGCTGCTGGTAGTGGTGATTTACAGGTATCTTTTCCTGAATGCATACTTTAGATTTTGGGGTAAATATTTAATTGCTGCTCATGATACTTTTTTCTTATTGTTGGTGTATTGTTGCCCTAGTAGCTATGATGGTTCCAGGTCTTGGGTGTTGCTGCTCTGGCTCCTTGCACATGAGGCAAGCAAATACAATATTAAAAACCCCCAAACCTCCCAAACAAATGCATAGTAAAATGTAATGTTTACAGTAAGCAGAAGATAGAGAAACCAATAAACACATCCCTCATGTCTGAAGAATCAAACCACTTGAACTTCGTCTTAATCTATACATGTAATTTTGTGATTAGTCTTGCTTCTGCTACAAGGAGTTTCCCAACCAAATGCATCATACTCTCACCAGAAGTGTATTTGTTTTAAAAACACTCAAGATTTACAAAAAAACTTCTGGAGAGAGATTAGTCACCACACAATTCTGAGAATTATATATTACATAGAAAGAAAATGTATTTGTGTGCCTGGAAAACCTGTTCCTAACAGGACAGGTCTGGCATGCTCTTTGCAATCTGTTATTGATTATTGGTGCACTGATATATAATGAAAGCTGCTACTGAAGACATTTTAATGTTTTTTTATTTTCTCATTTGAAAGAAAATCTCAGTCTCTGAATAGTTTGTGAAGATAACTTCCTCCTACTCTGAAGTAAATTGTCTCAACACAGTTTGTAATTTTGTGTCTTAAAGGAGAGGCAGCACTCACATCTAGTTGACCTCTGCTGTATGTTTTGTGTATTCAATACCAGAAGAAAGGTTCTTCTCAGCAGTGCCTCTCATTACCAGCAAACAAGCTTGTAGCAAAATTGAGCTGCGAAAATAATGGAAAACCTAGAAATTGGAAAGAATGAAGTTGACCCTAGCAATGTTGTTACTATCTTGGACTATACAGATTCCTCTCCTTCAATCAGACACTGTTTCATTAATGAGCTCCAAATTCTCCTATCTTAAAGGGCTTCATCCTGCTATGTCTTAGAAGATCTGTGTTATCACCCCACTCTTATTCTTACTGCAGTTTGCTGGTCTATTACTTCTTCATTTGTCCTTTAAAGGAACATTTCACAGAAGCAAGTAGCTTTGCTTGATAGATGGAATATACTTCATCCTTTTTTATTGATACTGGAGCTCCTTAAAAATACCTTCCCACCCATTCACACTGTTTTAGGGATAAAACATCAGGCTCCAAACCAGCTCTGGAGAGTGCATGACAGAAAGCAACATGTAGATTTCATTTACTGATATGTTATTGTCTGGACTTTCACATTTGACCTCTGTCAAAGAAGAGAGGATCAAGGAAGGTGGACTTCTGAGTAATTCACTTAAATCACCATTGTGTTTCTGTAGCTTTATAACACAGTGTTCAAGAAATAGAAATGTATTTCTTGTGAGGAATTATCAATGAATGGATTGCAAATGTCAGAAGTACATTTACCATTCAAACATGCTTATTCCCAAAAAGTGCTTGAGCATTGAAGTTAATGTAATCGTAGGTACCTCAAATGCTGCTTTTTTTGTTGCTGCTTCTGGGGCCTACAGTGGCCCAAACTACTTGCAATTCATCAGTGGTGTCTCAAAAAGGTTTTATCAGGATTCTGCCAGAACTTCCTAATTAGGTGTAATTAAAATGTTCCACAGTGATAGCTAAGTTAAAAATGTTCTTTTGTAAGCAACAGAACTAATGAAGCTTAATTTTCTGGAGATTTGTCTTGCCTTCCTATGGAACAACTTCATTCCTTCCTAAGTCCCTTCATTGAATTCTGATGCTGTCTACTCTACTGCCTTCACACCCCCTCACAATGTTCTCCTGGACATGCCCTGATAGTATCATCTAGTAATATCTAGTATGATACTTTCTGCTCCTTTTCATGTTCCACGTTGTTCCTTAGACAGGAGGCAGCTGTACTTGACTAGGGTCCTTAGGAACATGCTTTAGTGATAGTGATAGGTCAATGGTGGGACTTAGTGATCTTAGAGGTCTCTTCCAACCTTAATGGTTCTGTGATTATGCATCTGCTGACAGGCCAGGAAGTCTTGGAATGGTATCTGGGAGCCTTCATTTGACTACAGGATTGGGTACCACCTTTATGGCTGATCTTTACTAGGTCTTCTCACTGCTGATAGACCTATTTCATCTTTTGTGGTGTGATTAAGAAAAACTGCAATAGAAGGCACCATCTTTACTCCTTGTACTCTAACCCAAATTACGATCCAGTATCCCATTTATACCTCTGAAGGTTCATAGCTTCTAAAAGCTGAGAACCATCAGTCACACTTATCATGCTGTTTGTAATAGAAGGGAGGGTTGTGATTTTTTTTTAATGACTATTATAGACATAAACAATACTATTTAATGAGCAAGTACTTCATATAGGTCATCTTTACCTTGTCTCACCCTGCAGTACTTATCTTAAATAAAATAATCATTCCAGCTCTGATGTCTATGAATCACATCTTACATAATTTGTGCTAAGTATAGAGCTGCTCTCCATGTCTTCCATTGAAAATATCATATCTCAGCATCTTAATTTAAGGGAGGTTGGAAAGAGAGAGCAAAAAATCTTCCATGCAGCTAAAAAGGTTTTTATCTCCCCATAGCTTTATTTTTATTAGTTTTTATCTCTTCTCTTTGTTTCCATCTATCAGCAGCAGTATTGAATAATAATGTGCTATTAATAATGGAGACTCAGGCAGCTCTCAACGTTAGGAATGTAGGCACTGAACTTTCTATGTGTGTGTGTGCGTGCATGCAGGAGGCCAAAGTGCTCTTTCCTGATTATTAACTGGTGTGTTCTTCTTCCCCCTGGCTATAAAAGTTAAGTCAATTGTTTCTGATTCTTGGTAGTTAGTTGTTAGTCAGCTCTGCTGGTTGGCAAAAATAAAATAAAATGGTGTGCTGGTGGATTTTCAATGGTAACTTAGAGAATAACTCTGCTCTGGTAATAGTGCATGTCTTATTATGCTACTAGAAGCAGAGATAATTTAAAGGGGATCCATTCCCACAACTGAAATCATCCTATTACCCTCATAAAAAAAAAAGTTTTTTATAGCATCACTATGGTTGGAAAAGAGCTCTGAGATCACTGAGTCCAACCATCCACCCAACACTCCCATGCTCACCTCTAAGCCATGGCCCCAGACACCACATCTGCATGTTTCTAGAACTCTTCCAGGGATGGTGATGCCACCACCTCCCTGGCCAGCCTGGGCCAACGCCTGAGAACCCTCTGGGGGAGGAAATTCTTCCTAATATCCAATCTGGTGCAACTTGAAGCTGTTTCCTCTTGCCCTATTCTTGTTACCTGGGAGAAGAGACTGAGCCCCACCTTTTCTATTTTATCTTTTCTTCCTTTAAAAAAGTCTTCCTAGATGTTACCTGTGAATCACCAAGAGATGATTTCCCCACCAATGGATTTGGGTTTCCTTTTAAGAAAACTGTAACTTCAGTACATGAGGGAGAGCAAGAAAATGGCATGTCACCCTCTGTGCTGATACTGCTATCTTTTGTATATTTGGACAAGGAATTCTCTCTGCTTTTGGGACGCATGCAATAATTAATTCATTGACCAGATCATGAAATTGGGCTCAGCTGAGCATCTAATGATAATGATTGCAGTTAACCCCTGCAGATAAGAGCAGAATTTAGTCTGGTGTTTGCAGAGCACTTAGACATGTCCTGTGAGCTCTGTGTGTCTTACTTCTGTTGTCTCTGAGTTACAGAGGCTAGCTGGCCACTACAATTGCTTCTGCTAGTGAGGTTTGGGTAATGCTTTCCATTAAGCCAGAACTGTGGGAAGTATTTGAAAAACAGTTGAACAAGTGTGGATAGCATTTTTATTTCCCTATTGAACTTCTGATTGTATTGATTAGGCTGTGATTCACTAACACAGTTCCTCAGGGCATGATTACACTTCATTGCTGCTTACAGCCCCCCTTCCCCCCGAGTTCTTTAGTGCATGTAGCAATAGATTTCTTAGATTGCAGAGGGCAGAAATAGTCACAAAATAGTTGTGCCATGTAAAGGGTGTGTGAATTCAACAGCAGGCTGCAATGAAATGCTTCTATACTTTGGGAGTAGCACATCCCCAAACAGTAAGAAGTCCTCCCAAAGTATAAATAGTAGTGATTATAGAAAAGCTTGGTGCCAAGGACTTGAGAAAGGAACAGTGAGGTTGTTCTGGCTTAGAAAACAAATTTCATGAGCTGCAGTTAGGAAATAAAAAATGTTATGGGAAAAAAAGTAAAAAAAGGAAATCCATATTAATGTGAACTTGCAGCTTTATGATAAGAAAATAAATGCTTATACATTTTCCAGGAATATTCCCTGAATTTCATGTGTTAATTTTTAGTCTTAATTGCAGCAGCAAGCTGGACCCAGAATTTTCAACCTGAGACTGTAGTGATATTACAGATAGAAGAAAAGAATTTACAAAAGAGGTCTGGACATTTAGTGAAGATCATTGTATCAAGCATGAGGGTAGTTGACAAAGGGCAAGGAATAGGCAGAGAGCTGTAGCTATCTGAAATACGACTCAAAGATTCAAAAGATTTGATTCTTCTCTTGTCTGGCTACCTCTTTGGCTAGAAATTCAGGAGTCTAAAATTGAAGAAGATTGCTTTTGCTGATGCTTGCCTTTGATGTTGGAATTAGAGATGGGTGGTAAACCTGAATCTGGCTTTAATTTGGATCAGGATTGATGTTTTTGAAGCAAATATCTTAATTATCTCTGGTGCTTTTGTTTCAGAGGGTGCCAGCCAGTGTGCTCTCAGATAAAACTCAATTAGATGATGTGTTCAAAGAGCTCACCTGATGTGCCCTAACCATTATCATGAGCACTCAGGCCATAATGGCAGGTTATAAATATTCCAAAGTAAAATCCCTAGTAAGGTTTCCAAAGTAGAATACACAGCTAGTCTGGATACTGCACACTCAGCACCAACAGCTCCAATGTGCACTAACTGCTGGTGGAGACCTGGCAATGAATTTTGAGTTTGTGAGTGTGCCAGGGTGTGACAAGAGGGAGAGGGGTCTCTATTTTTTTCTCCTCTATTTAGAGTATTTCCTTGAATAGATTTTCAGTCTTTTCACATATGAAAAACATATACATCCCCACAACAGAAAAGACTGGTTTTGTGAGAGTATTTGGAACATAGGCACAAATTTTTCTCACCTTTGCATCAGTTAATATTTATCTAAACTATGCAGTGTGGCTCTGAGTGTTCTCTGACTACAGAAGCTTTTATGTTGCTGTGGGATTGAACTCCATTATCTCTCTCTCCATAAATGCAAAGGGTCAGGGTGTTTGAGAACTTCTCGTATTTCCTGCCCTATTTAAGCTGCCTAAAAATGTCAAGCTTTTAAAAAAAAAAGTTGGAGCTTCTAATGTCAACTGTTACTCATCTTAGTTACAAATGAGAACCTGGGGGTGAGGTCTTAATAAGCTTGGAAGCAAACTACAGACAATTTTTGGAGTTGACACTTTGCTAAAGGGCCACAAGTTTTGAGGTCACTTTAAAGTATGCTATGCTTCCTGATACTTCCCAAGTCTTACTAATAAGAATGAAAAAGTGCAAGTTTTTTTACAGATTTTCTTTTTTTTTTTTTTTTTTTTTTTTTCCTTTTTTTTTTTTACTTAAATCTCAAAGAGAAAAGGCTCAAAGTCAGAAAAGATTTGGGGGGGGTGGAGGGTTTGGCAAGAAGTTTGTAGGATGTGAGATGCTATCCAGTCTGAAGGGAAGAGTATGTTTCTTACATACTTAAGTTCCTGTGGGTGATATAGCTAGGTATTTGTTTTGCTGTTGAGTGTTTTGTGAAGAGACTTGGTGCTGCAGTGGGCATTCTGTTTTCTAGGTGATTACTGATTGTGGGAGATGTCAGACATTGGTTTTGGTGTTACTCTGTTGAGGTTTTAGTTATTTTTAGAATTGAGATTGAGTGCATTCAAATCTTTTCTGAAAACTCATGTTCACACAGTGAGATCATCTGCCTGATATTCTCTGTAGCCTGGAGATTTCCTGGTCTAATCTTTTAAACTCCAGTGTTAATGCTGTCTTCCCCGGTCCTTCTCACAAGCTTAGCTAAGCCCAGCAGAGAAATGAGAGAGAGGGATGGAGAGCTGCTAAAACCAACCAAAAATTCACATGAATGAGTAGCAGAGCTGTCACAAAGTGAGATCCTGTCATAACAGCTAAACAATAAAACTTGTGATGCTGAACTGCTTTTTGTCAGTTTCTGTATAAAATCACCAATGTTATCATAGGTGCTTCCCAAAGTAGGAACTATATCTTCTTTACAACTGGCTGCAGTTGTAATAAAGTTTTGTTGTTCCAAAAGGAGGCAGCATTTGTTTTTTGTTTCCTCTAAGGGTTTCTTTTAGTGTGCCTTTGCAGACTATATTTTATGGTGTGTACAGGCATTATAAAAGGTTTAAACAATAATAAACAATGTTTGCCAAACTCAGAGAAATATGCTAGTCAAACATTGCCCAAATTTCTCAGAGTAGAATAAAGTTAGGAACTAGACAATGAAAAAGTATCTTTTTACCAAAAAGAAGCAACTTTTCCTGTACTGCTTCCTCACAATTCTCTTCCAGATGAAACCTTTTTAGCGAAATGCCAATGCCAAATTCTCCAAACTGCTGAGTGATTACTGAGTGAACTAATGGCATCAAATGGATGTAAGAAATGAATCATAATACATTGCTCTAATTATGCCTTTTTGTTAGTGCTTGAACTTTGGCCTAACAGTGCTGAGAGACTGAAGTGTTCTAGATGAATGTATCACACCCTCTCTCCTTGGCAGGTTTAGCTGATGTCTTTTAATTTCTCACTTTCTCAAGTAACTTAAGAGGTTCTTGCATCACCCATTGCTGCCATGTCCTAAGCAAGCAGCCACTGAGCAGCACGTTGGGATATCTTTCCATGCTAGTGGTAGTATTGCTATTTCACAGACTGGAAGAAGGCAGCACATGCAGGGTGAGCTCTCTAGAGGTTTGTGTTGGCCACTTCCAAGTGCTCATGAAGCAAATCTGTGAGCAAACTTAAGCAAGATGTCACAAAGCTAGGTCTAAAATACACAGAGACTTAGTCCACCAGTATTCACTCATACACAGATAGGTAGTGACAGGTATAAGGAGAAATTTCTTTACTGAAAGGGTTGTAAAGTCTTGGCCCAGGCTGCCCAGGGAGGTGGTGGAGTCACTGTCCCTGGAGGTGTTTAAGAAACATTTAGGTATGTTATTTAGGGACATGGTTTAGTGGTATGTTAGTGATTGGTATGATTGGACTTTATGATCTTAGAGGTCTCTTCCAACCTTTGTGATTCTGTAATGCCTGTTATTTTTTGCATATCTGATCAACAGACAATACTTAACAGTACAAGTGTCTGAAGATGGGAAACATTCCTACTCCAATAACCAGATTATGCTGCTTTTTGCACCATCAGAAAAATAACTGCCTGATCATTGTTTCTCGTGGTATATTCTAGACATCAACAAATTCTCTTGTTCCTTAGTGAGAAAATCTCTTCTCTCTTCCTTAATTATTTTACATTACCGTAACTTCAGACTCATTTTATGAATGACTGCAGAGAGATATCAATATCAATATTGCAAACCAGAGATGAATGAATCACCCAGGCTAATTGTTTGTGAACTAAATTTATGAAGGTCATAACAAACTAATCAGCCACTTGTTTTTATTTCTTGTTCTCTTCAGCATCAAAGCTGGTCTGGCAGCAAAAAATTAAATGTGTGGAGAGACAAAAGTACCTTTATAGATCTTTTAACAACCTGATTCCTCTCTGATAAATTAGATATATCCATTATGTCATATCTATTGCACTCACTGTTGGAAACAAGCACAAGGCAGGCTAGCTGTAACATTCATGTGAACTATAAACAAAACACTGCATGTTGGTCACAGGAATATTCTGGAGGCACTTGAAAGCTACAGTAACCAGTAGAAAGTGCTCACATTTACCTTTCAGACCAGAGCAAGCATTGCCAGGGAACACAAGCCACAGTTCAGATCCCTCACCTGTATGATATAGTGGTACTGTAATTAGAAATACCCAACTCCAGAGCTTTCTCTCTCTCAGGGCATCACAGATCACTATTGTGAGCACCAGCAGGGCTGTATTCAGGCTCTGGCTGGCTAGGCAGCTCTGGGATGTCTTTGCATTACATGATCCAGGGATTCTTTAGGGCAGCAGTACTTCTAGAGTGTGTGGGGAAACCTGTGCAGGAACCTGGAGTTTGGCAGGAGTTGCAGTCTTTCAGGTTGCAGAATCTGGTATGTAGGCTGTCTGCTGAGCTATTAAAGCAGAGATCAGCTGCCCATAACCCAGCTGAGTCACTGTTGTCTGAGGGCACTTGATTTTTGTGAAATGTCAGCATGTCTTTGCCCTCTCCAAAGGTGCTGTTGTGTGTATAACCCCAGGTACATCTGACAGGAAGCACTCCCTAAAATTAACAGGATAAAATAAATATACTTCTGCATTGTTGTTAAATTGCTTAAACAGTCATTAAAGTCCTAAGTGCTGCCAGATTCCAAGCACTTTCCATATCCTAAAAATGTGGTCCAGTGAAAAGGAAACTACCACAAAGTTTTCACACCAGAAAAATCTCCAGAGGGCAGAACTCCAAGGAAGCAAGTAAGGAAGGTAGTTTAACCATCTTCTTTTGGACCTTCTTAATACTTTTCCCTTTTGCCTTTGTCCTGGTCCAATTAACAGATGATGTTCAGTCAGGTACCTCTGTAACCTTGAGGTGTCCTGAGTGCATGTGGGACTTTCAACTGGCTTGACTCTGGCAGTTATGTTTCTGGTTAAACACTATGTGAGCAAGCTTTGAGACAGATTTGTTTACAGTCCAGTCTCTCACAGCCTTCTATTGCAGTACTGAAGTTTTTCTTTTCTAGTAGTTACCAGTTCTGTTACTGGAAGAAAAATCATGAACCCAGTACTGAGACAAGCAAATAAATCCTTGAAATGGTTGGAAGTCAAGTTGCAGCTGTTTTCTCTATTTCTTAATGTGAGCCTGTATCTGCTTGCTGTAATATTAGACAAATATTGTGGCTACCAGGTCCATGCATTCAACTGCTAAGACGTTAGCTCTGTGGCATCCAAGTTCTCAGGGACTTACCTTACAAGAAAATGGCATGAAAATATTTCATGCTATTGCATTTAGTTGCTAGTACTTTATGGATAGTTGTGCAAAATCACAGTTTAAGCCCAAACCAAACCTAAAGAAAAGCTTTACATCACTCTCTTATTCAGGGTGTCCAAATGCATTGAAGTGTCAAAGAAAATGATCAGTCATTTGGATGTGCTGAAGAGAACAAGTAGTGAGTTAAATTACTGCTTCTTGGCTCACATCAGCTTACTGTAGCTGAGCAAATTCCTCAACCATTTGCCTAAAAGCTCCAAAGTTAAAGGTGTACAAAGGATGAGTAATCTGCCGCACATCTATAAAAGAGACAGTTTTCAGTGCCTCTCAAAGGGAGTCTGATAAACGACTTTAGAATCATTTCTAGTGTAGTGTAAATCAGATTATCTACCTGTTATCTGAAAAATGCTGGGAGGGTACAATCTGCCAGGGCATTAAAAATATCTGCTACTTGTGTATCATTTAAGGAAGAACCTTCAATCATCTGGGGCCTGGAAATCTGCACTAGTAAAAAGTTTTCATCCAGGAACCCTCAGAAGCTAAAGCATGTTGTTCTAACTGCTGCACACACAGAAAGAACCCAGCAGGGCTTTTCACCTTCCTGCTCCTGAACTGATTAGCTATTCAGATACTGTCCTGCTCCTGGCTTCTGCCTGTGATCATTTGTCTGCTTTCTCACTCTGAGTATTTACTATGTATTCCTCTTTCCCAATGCCATCCATTCAAGAGTGCTGACAGGAAAAATGCTCCACCACAGTGGACATCAGTGCCTTAGGAAATATCCTTTCAATTAACCTGTGTCATGTGGGTTGTGTTTATTCTAGGGGTAGGTAATTTACTACTGAAGAAAGGCTTTTAAACTATAATTCACAGTAAGAAACGAATGGGTGTGAGGGTTCTGCCTTCCAGCCAGTAGCAGATAAATACAAAAGGCAATGTCTGTACTAAGAAAGCTGCTGGGGAAGACTCCATGATAAGGTTGATGATTACATATCTACAATTCCAGCCACAGCCTAGAAAGAACTGTGTAGGATTTTCTAATGTGTGTTATGGCTTTAAAGGCTTGTCTTAACATCCTTCTCCCCCCACCACAGTCTTATACAGATAACATTTTAAGAAAAGGAGCAGAAAGTTTGCACAGGAGATGGTTTATCTGATAGAATTGGTGGCAAAATCTGAATTTTGTGACTGACCATTTTTGTATTTTTTTTCCCCATTTCTGGAATGAAGGGAAAATTAAAAGCCATTCTGTTAATTCAGAATCTATTCTTTGTAGTTCCTTGTCTGTTCTCTCTGTGTACATGTATAGTGTTCTTGATTATAACAATTCTCAAAGTATTCTCTGTTTCTGAAAAGATTTATTTGAGTTTCTTGGTAAAATGTTTTTGTTTGGTTGGGGTTTTGGGTGGTTATCAGTTTTACTCAACCCAGACACAATGGCATTTCTCTTTCTGAAGGCTGCATTTTACATTAGAAATATAGGTAAAATTTGCATGTTCAGAGCAGTTGTCTGAATGTCTGGCAATGTATTCTGATCAGTGCACCATCTTGGCAGGTTTCTGGCAGGAAGTGGAAGGAGGAAGTCTTTGGTATTTTTTTTTTTTTGTGGATTAGTAACTTAGACAAGTATAGTGTGCTTCCTTTATGACCATGAATGGGCTGTGTTTGATCTTTCAATTTCTAGAGCTCTAATCACCACGTACTGTACAAAAATCAGTGCAACCTGCTCAGGTTTTTCAGGAAAAAAAAAGATTGATAGCTACTAATATAAAGACAAAAGAAGAGAAGAATTTAAAAGAAGTTATAGTTACTCTACTCTTTAACATCTATATAGTGAGTTACTTGCTGACAACTTTGTCTATATAATTTGCCCTGCACAACATGGAAAATAGATGCGCTTTTATCTTTTGTATATGGATTTTATGGACCTAAAAGAAAGATAAAATTAACACATGAAGATTTTTTCATTGTCAAAATAACATGACTTTGCAGGGAAGAATTTCAGAGTGAACATTTCTGCCAAGTAAGTGACAATTTTCAACAGTCACTACATAGGATACACATTTTGTGATCTGCTTCATTTTTAGCCTGGGAAAAACAGCATAGGTGAAAAAGAGAGACACTGGCTTCCTTTGATTAACAAATTTATCTTTATGTGATAATGCTGCTGCCATGAATCCTGGCAGTAATGTATAGCCATTTTAATTCACTTCAGTTCTTCTCAGGCCTCAGTCCAGTGTCTCTGTCAGTGAAAAAACAAGGAAAGCAAACCAACTTTCCTAAAGGTTTCTTTAAAACATGCTATTTCTAGGTTAGCTTGTTAGCTGCAAGCTTTTGGAATGCAGAGATGGAAGACATTTCTATCTTAGTGCTTTCAGGTAAACAAGTAGCACTGACCATGAGGAATGCTGTAAAGAGGAGGAGAGATATGGATGGGGGGGTGGAAAGAGGAAGAATATATTGGGGGTGGGGGGATGGGGGAAATCCTGAAAGTGGAAACTTGATTACTGTAGGAGTTTCTTCCTGTTCTGTGACCTCTGAACCTCACAGGTATTTGCTTCTTGTTGGAAAAGAATATTCCAGTCAGTTGTCCAGCACAGCAGGACACTAGCCCAGCAGGCAGTTGTCTATGAACTCTATCCTCTGAGCATGCAGGCATTCTTCTTTTTTAATTTTTTATTTCACACATCATTTAGTGCCCACTGCATAATGCTACAAAATGAGTTTAATGCTGGTGACAGTGATAAACTACCTCAAGTTCTCAACAGAATCTGATTCAACATTGTTATCTTTTCCATTTAAGAAAACCAAACAAACACTTCAGTTGTGGTATATACCCTTGGGGAGAAATTAGTCAGGTTCAACAAGTTGTATTGAACTGTAGTGTGCCTCGGCAGCTCTTTGAACCCAACAGAGGGAGGAGCTTTCTTTACTGGATTCTAAACTGGCTTTTTTCTCTAGCCATGGCTTACTTTGTGGTATTGTACTTTGTGTTGGTAGAACTTCTTTGCAAGAAGAATGAAAACACCAGCCTGTTTGTATTTTATATGCAAGAATGATAAATTTTAAATCTCTTAGAGCTTGTGTACACCAAGACAAATCACCATGGGTCACCTTCACCTGCCTTTGCCCTGGAAGATACATACAGACTCCTTTACTCTTGCTTTTAAAGAACTTTGGATATTTGAACTGCACATATGCAGTAAGAATTATAACTTCTCGAGCAGGAGACCTGTTATCCTTTTGCTTAGGCAGGGTAAAGATAGCTATGCTATTTCAGTTGACAAAGGGAAAAGGGTTCTCAATTTATTTTGCTTCATTTTTATTATGAATCTTTTATTTGTTTTGCATTTTTTCAGATGTTGATGATTTCACATCACAGTTACGTCCCTTGCATGTGTTGTGCAACAGACTGAGCACATTCTAAATATTTTACTGGTTACACAAAGTCCTCCATTAGGAATCAGACACCCTTAGTGGTCTCTTCTCCCCTCTTTCCCACAATTTGTCAGTGAAAGATAGGATTTACCTAATAGGCATTAATCATATCACCTCAGTGAACTAATGCTGCTTGTTTGTATAGCTTCTACTTAAGTTATAGTAAATGAAGCCTAGTTCTAAGGAATTGCTGTAGGAAACAGGATCTTATTCAAAAGGGCTCTATAAATATAGCTAAATCTGGCTTCTGACTATGCCTTCTTATTCACAGTGGCTCCTAGTCTCTCTCTTGTGAGTATTTTTGTTCTGTTTTGTTTTCTTGTCTCATCGTTTCCACACCCCACTCCCCAGTACAATTGCAAACCAGAATTTTACCATCTGGCCTGGCCCAGCAAATCTCTCTGTAGCACAGCATGCTGCCACTTGCAGGGCCTTTGCTTGAGCCAAATTTAGTGATGTCATAAATGGTGTAGATTACACATCAGTAAATCAGTGTAAGTCAGCATGAAGGCAATTGAGATGCTAGAAAATGTAGGTTAGATGAGGAAAGGATCCAACTGAGGCATGTGATATAATGGAATGTTGTGTGACTGATCACTTTGATATCAAAGTTATGCATTTAGGCTCTAAACCCACCATTTGGAAGGCTACATCTGATAGCATTAATAGAAACAAGATTTTTTCCATGCAGAATCCCTAAAAGCTCCATAGTAGCAAAAAAAGGAAGACTTGTTTTAGTGATGACCACAGTGATGAACATGGACCAAGGGAATTCCATGGGAGCTGCATGCTGATGTGTGTGAGCTGTCTGTAAGAGGAGGGAAGCATTGTTCCATGTGTTATTTTTAAAACTCAGCAGATGGTTTGACATAACTAATTTGCTGATGAATTCTGCCTTTCATTTCCTTTAGAAAACTGTCTCAGGATACTGCTTTATGCTCTTAATTCCCCCAATTAAGCCCATTGCTTTTGGGTATACATCTAAATGAAAAAGTTACTTAAAAAAACCAGGGATTGAAGAAGCCAAATTAAGCTTGTTAATTGCTTAGGAACCACGTTAAGATTCAGAGACAAAGATTTTAGACTCTGCGAAAGGTGGATGTATTTCACTTAGCTTTAGGCACCTATTCCCTCTGCAGGCCCTGATGGGAAATACATGCCTTCCAAGGGGGATTTATCCCTCCTGAATGCAGCTGCCTGAAGCAGACACTTCCTTGTGACTGAACCCAGCTTGCCTTCTCTCTATTCACTTGGAAAAAAGCTCCAGTTGCTACACCTCACTTCTTCACAGAGCCTTTCACATTTTCAGCCTGCAAAAGCCTATTCTAATCTAGTCTGTGTTATCTGTGACAATCTGTTTTATGGCTAATCTACTCTAGGCTTTAAGTACTGGTAAGATAACAGTGTGTTAGGACATTGTTAGTCTCAGGTTTTCTTCCCTGAGCCAGAGGTCAGAAGCATGATAGAGGCTGTATCTGCAATAGCTTGAATGTGGCATAATGAGAGCAGATGTGTGGAGTGAGGCTGCTGGTACCAAGGATCCAGTGATCACAGCATGTCTTTTGAAAGCATTTCCCTGGCTGTTGTCATGACCCTCAGGCATGGTTGGGGAGAGTGGGGGAAGTGCTCAAACCAACCTGAGAAGAGGAAGTGGTGCTGGTTGGTTATACCCAAGATCAAGCAAGAGTATTTGAGGAGGGCTAGAACTCTGAATGTTATAAACTTTCTTTAATTCACTGGAGGCCTTGTATGCTCCTCTTGATGAGGAAAGTTATTGAAACATCATTTTTCTGAGTGGTTTACTCTTTGGCAAGGTGACTATTTCACAGAATAGGATTCCCTCCTGCTTGTGCTTGTGTTCAGTGCTGCACCTCTGCCTCTGGGTAGCACACATGGCCTCCAGTTTGCTTTATCTCCCTGTTTCTAAAGCTATTTGAAAAGATGGGTTTTGGGAAACACTGCATCTTTTTACCTCTTGTATGTATGATTTAGCATCTAAAACTGAAGATAAAAGCCTGCCCTTTGGGGCAACCAGCTGGCAAGGGGTTATCATAGACTATGCTTTGGGAACTGCTAGCATGTAGAAATGACATTTTGTGAGGGTTTTTTTGGTAATTTTTTCTCATTACCACTTTTTATCACTCTAACAAACTACAAGAAATGTATGTTTGTCTTCAATACTTGATGACTTTTCCAATCTCTTAAGTGGCACTTTCAGCAAATTGCCAGGCAGTTTAGTCTGTTTATGACAAGGTGATGGAAGAGGAACATGGTTAAAGGCAAATAACAGCAGGGGTCCAACTCAGGTGTCATTGCTCTCATGTCTGTCTGGGTGCCTACTCAAAAAGCCTGATTCATTTTTGGCATTTAGTTGTTCTGTGAAAGTTCTGTGTGCGCATTCATAATAAATGAGGCTGAGGTTCAACAAATGTTAACCACAAGGGAAAACACAATCTTGCGAGTCAGAGCCCAGCAGCAGGTAAAGGTCAAGGAGAAAATGTGCTTTATTCTGAGACCTTTGCACCAACTGGTTTCCTGGAAGTCAAAATAAGATGAAAACTGAGGAGAACAGCACTGAATAAGGTCAAGGTGCTGCTGCAGTGCTGGTAACACCAGCTTGAACTTGTTGGCCCTTTACTTGTATCCCTAACAGATCTTGTTTCCCTGTTCAGCACACATAGGCCTGTTATAGCTACACACAGTTGTATTTGTTTCTTCAGTTTGGTTGTTTCTTAGCTGCTTTCTCCCAAAGCCAGACTTTTGTGTTAGATGTGTGACTGTCTCAAAGGTCTGTTACAAAGCTGCAATATTCTCTTCTATCAAATCCATGTTTCATGCTTTTGGTGCCTATTAGAGACTATGTTTTCTGTGTTTTTTTTTCTTTAACTTGGTGTCAAAATCATGAGAAAACCAGTTAGGTTATATTGATTTTTTTTTTTCTTTTTTTTTAGGTAATTAAAAATGTACCTTGTCAGTTTATTAATATGGGAAGTAGATAAAATCTAGTTTCTAGTTACAGAAACAATGAAAAGGCTGAAAATATAAAGTATGAGCAGAAGTGCTGAATGAATGAATGTAGGCAAATAGATTAAACCCAAGTTCTCTATTCCACTGAGTGTTGATTTACAAGGCTGGCAGCAACTTAAATGTTGATCCTACTGTATGCCATTGATAATTTCAATTCAAATGGAGTTTGGCTGGAAAGAAAGAGTATTGCTCTTAATGAAAGATGTGGTTCCAGTACAACCATAGTCAAAATAGATGCTTTTGTATTTTTTGACAACAAAATTAGCACTTCTCTCACAAAATATTGAATAACAGAGCAGAAACTTGGACCTCCCTTGCATATCAGAGTGCCTAAGCTATTAAATCTTTTGTCTCCTTTGAATGTCTTCCTGTTCTAAATAAGTCTGTCAAAACTGATAATTCTTTGAAATACTTGAATAAAAAGCTATATTTCAATAATGAAAAGCTGTTTTTTAAAGAGCCATCTCTTGATGCAGCAGAAAGGAACAGGTCAAGGTTGTTAGTAATGCAGACACATTTATGTCACAATTTGCATTTTTTCACATTTTCAGATGCTGTTTACTGATTGTTACGAGGTTGGAGAGGGTTGAGCTGAATTTTCCTCTATTCCATTTCTAATTTCACCAGTCAAGGGTTTCAGTGATTTAAATAAATAGAAGGATTAGCTGAAGGCCTTATGCTGCTTCATAAAGCTTTTACAAGTTACTTAAGATTGATTCCTGAAATCATTTCAAATAGGTCACACTGGCCTTTATCTTCTCATTGCTGCTGCATCTGTTGAAGTATTTAAACTAATAAAGAACTTATTTGGGCTTTTTCTGAAAGAAGGCACAACTTCTAGCATTTTAAATGTCATTTTTAGATTTGCCAGGCAGTATTTCAACTGCTGATCAATAGTTGTAGGTATGACCTGAATTGAACACATCTACAAGCCTAATATAAATTGCTTGGACATCTCAAGGAGAAATTTTACTTTTCAGCTGTGTCCCAGTCAGTTCCTGTGTGATTTTCCACTGAAGATTGCTGGAAAATGTTCTGTTCTGTTTATGCAAGATTAAAAGTGTAAATCTTGTTACCAGTCTTCTGCCCAAACAGTAAGAATGTGGTTTGCTACTGCTCTGATCCTGTGTGTTCAGAGAGCTTTATTCCTGAGTGCCACAGAAATGTGAATAATCTGCCTTGCTTAAAGGGTCATGGGCCAGGGTTACAGTGCTGAACACTATCTATCTTGTCACCATTTAATCTGTGTTGATTTAAATGGTTTATTATTTATGGCTTATTGAGCACTCTTCATGTATTTAGCATTTGCTTTTTGGCTTATTACTCATTTTTAAGCACTGTGTTGAAGGGCACTGTAATTGGTCCACTCAAAAACTGCCAGTTATAGAAATGAAATAGCTGTGCAGGACAATAAACAAGCTGATAATGTTTAGTTAAGAATCAAAAGAATATTTTTCCTATCAGAGGCCTAAAAACTTGCTTTTTGTTTGTTTTGGGTTTTTTTTGTTTGTTTTTCTGAACAAGATTACTGAAAAGAAAAGGTACCTAGGAATGTGTGTTCTTCAAGCAAAGTTACACATTATCAGTTGGTAGTGGCATGGGCTTTGCTAATTCTTTGATAATGGTGAAATAAATAACCTCTGGCATCCTTCTTGGAAACCTCCTGTGGCTAAGATGTTACACTGATGCTGTAATATCTCTAGAAGTTGTAAGTATTTCTGAAAAAAAAAGTTTATGATCCTGTTCTGTTAAGATGTATGGAACTCTTTAGCACACTTGGAAATGAATTTAAGCAGAATCTGCTGAGAGGATGAATCTGTTGTTATATTTGCAACCACTTCTAGCTAGGAGTTCAACCAACCCTTTCCATTTATGGCTGGAGTAGGTTGATCTTTTCATCTCCTTCTGAAATAAACTGTATCAGATAGTGCTGCCTTGCATATCTCCAATCTTTCTCATTTCTGGCTATTCCAACCAAAAAAACCCAAACACCTTAACTGACTGGATATACATCCCTAAAAGGTTAAATGTAAGCTGGACACCAGAATTTCCAATAGATGATTCCCCCAAAAGTGCTGAGCAGCAGGACAGAGGGAAAAGGTCAGAGAGTTGAGGAAAAATGTAATCACCATTCTCAGATTTATTTCTGCAATTGCAACCCAGTGAAGAGGAAATAAGTTTGCACAGCTCTAGACATTTGAAATGGATTTAGCCAGAATTCACACATTCTTCAGTCAGTTTTTTCCCATCTACAAATAAGATTCGAGTTTTTTTGACATAGAGAATAGAACTATAGTGATTTCATCAACTGCTTTAATATTGCTGCCAGTCACAATGCCAAATATGCCTTTGGTTGTTGTAATGTGAGTGATTATCCAGTAAGGGCACTGAGGTTACTAGTTAATTGTAAACAATAACCACAGAGCTCAGAGACAGTGCAGCTGCTGCTTTTGATTTTTCTCAAATTCTCCACAGACACATGCTGAAAACAGTTTTCTTCCACAAAGACACTAAGGATGTTTATTGCCATAATTTCTGGGCAGCGTGAGGTATCTTGAAGACTGTTTTTCAGAGGTGGGATGCTCAGCACCTTCCAAAATTCACAGGTCTACAAGATGATCATTTGATGACAAGTAAAGCTGCTGGCTTACAATCAGGATTTTAATAGGGATCTGCTCAACCAAACATAATTGTTTTAAAAGGTAATTTAAAAAAAAAATCAAAGACAAACTATCTTTAATGTGTTTGTTCTTTACCATAGTTCCATATGTTTACCCTCTTGGTCTCTTGCTCTCTGGATTTGTACAATTTAACCTCTCCTTCAGTTTTGCATCAGTGACAGCACAAGCTACTTTATGGTGCAGAGTAACTTCATTAGTTTTTCCTTCTCCCAAGGCCCCTTAGAACACTACACTGTGCATTTAATGCTTCAGTGATGAATCCTTTTCTCTAGCAGGAATAGTACCTATTACTGTGTCAGAAATGGGCTAGCTCTGCTAGGGCTTGTTATTGGCCACTTCAGTGAAGTCAGATACTGAGCTTTGACATCATGTTGAGGTGAGCTGAGACCAAAAAAAAGTCTGACTTGGCTTCTGACTAAATGAAAACAGTGTAGAAGTAATACTGTTCCTATTAATTGAGATTTTGAAGGAACTAAAATTAGTTTTAAAATTAGATTTGCAATGTGTCACGCCATGAAGTAGTCCAGAGATGCCAGAAATTAAGTATATTGCAGTGTTAAAGTTTTCTTCTCTTTTGTTATTTTGGCTCCTTGCATCCCTTTGCAGTAGGAAATCTGACTGGTTAAAGAAGGAAGTAACAAAATGTTTACTGCTACTTTTTGTCATAAGGATTTTGTTTAGGAGACTTGAGTGTTGAGGCACTTCAAAAAAGCATATGGATGTGGTACTTGGGGAGATGGTTTAGTGCCATTGTGGTGATAGGTTGAAGGTTGGACTTGATGGTCTTAGAGGTCTCTTCCAACCTTAAAATTCTGTGCTTCTGTAACTGTTATCAGGGTTACTGTAGGCAACTGGAATACACTGACCTCTGACCTGAGTGAAAGTCCTTGCAATGGATTGTGTCACCTGTCACTATTCTTGGTGCCACTGGTTTTGCTGAGAGAGAATATTTCTGCATGCAGTAGAATTTCTTCTGGCTTTCTGCAGTATAGATGAGAGATGAATTTAACACCCTCAAATATCAATTAGTGGCTGACATCCCTTGCTAGAAAGTTATCAGTAGCTTTTCTTTTGAAGGTGACTTCCTTATCTGCTCTATAACTCTTAAAACTTAGGACATGATGACCATTTGGCTAGATCTTTCAGAAACTTTATTCTTGATCTCAGAAGGTCTTTTTTGCAGACATCCTGGTTTTGCTGCTTGTTGGAAGAGCTGCTTTGTCTGCCTGAGCAACAATCAGATTAGGAAATGTGACGCTGCATTGCTAAGGCCTAATTGAGGGCATTTTGGGCGAGTTCCAAAAGAATCAAAATGCAGCAAACAACCAGGTTATAGAGCTCAAATCACAAATGAACATATCCTCAAGTGCTGAAAGCTTGCTGCTGCCTAGCTTCCCACTGAACAGATTATTTCTTCCAAAAATTACACTTTCAGATCACACTTTGATATGCTTCTCTTTTCATGTTTGAATAGTGTTTGCTCTTCCCTCTTTTCTCAGCTGGGCCTAACCTTGTCTGAAATCTTTTATGCAGTGATTCTCACCTTTCTCAGGAAATATGCCTCTTAATTTTTTAACTGTTAATTCACACAAAGTCCTGGAAACTCTCTGTGCTCTCACCTCAGTCGTGTGAATTTTTCTGCTATTATGATTCAGTAACACTAACGCTGCAGTCTGTCTGAAGTTGCAAATTTACCAGAGACCTGCAAGACTGAACATCAGGCCACTCCAAAGTCTCCCAGAAATGTATCATGAGTGGCTGTGTATCTCCTGTCAGTTTTGATGGGTTTGCTGTGTTCCTTGCTAATACCACCAGCAACAGCATTAAAGTTTTTTTCATTTTAGATTAAGTGAGGAAGATTTCTACCATAGGCAGCTATAAGCACAATTAACTGCTAGCCAAAATTTGAATTAGAATGGTCTGATAACTTTGTTCCATCAACTACTGTCTTGAAAGTCTTCCATTTCATGCCATTTCTTACCAGATGGACAAGTTTTGTGTATCAATCTGAACATATACTTTTGCCTCATTACTTTGTGTATCAATCTGGGACCAGTCTCAAAATTTCCTTGATAAGGTAATTAATAAGCATGTGAACAGGTTAGTTGATACTTCCAAGAATGAGGCAGGAAAAGGGAGGCTCAGGGGAGACCTTATCTCTCTCTACCGCTACCTGGAGGTTGGTTTCTTTTCCTGGGTTACCAGTGATAGGACAAGAGGAATGGCCTCAAGTTGCACCAGGGGAGGTTTAGGTTGGATATCAGGAAAAACTACTTTCCTGAAAGAGTTGTTGGGCATTGGCCCCGGCTGCCCAGGGCAGTGGTCGAGTCATCATCCCTGGAGGGGTTAAAAAGCACATATAGACATGGTACTTAGGGACATGGTTTAATGGCATGGTGGTGATAGGTCGATGGTTGGACTTGATGACCTTAGAGGTCTCTTCCAACCTTAATGATCCTGTGATTCTGTGAAGTACCTCCTGGGTTAAGAGTAGTGTAGGGCTATCGGTTAGACTAGATGATCTTGAGGGTCCTTTCCAACCATAATAATTCTGTGATTCTGTAATTTATACTCCAGTGTGCTGGGCCTTTATAAATAATTCCTATTGTAGTAGATATAAGTGAGTTGGACAAGATACTCCATACAGCACACAGGGTTCACAAATAGCTTTCCTAAAAACCAAGTTCAGCTGAATATATCATTGGAGTGCACTGATGTGGTGCTCTGCACTTCATCACAAATGAAGTCTCCTTCAAAGCATGCAGTCAGCATTGCCTCAGCAAGTTACAACTTCCAGTTTACACCCTGCAGCACTTGAAGAAAGTGTATATTTAGACAGTGACAGAATAGCAGTTTCAGAGAAGCAACTTCGTCTTGGTTACTTCCCTGAGGCACCAGATTTGCCAATTTGTTAATGCCCTTTGCCTGTAGCAATTTCATACTTGGGTTGTCAAGCACATTTGTTATGTATGTTCAAGCAAAGACTGCAATGATGAAAAATACCTTATCCTGCAAGTTCTTCCATTTCTTCAGTTCCAAACTCAGAGCTGAAGCTTTTGCATACTGGCTGGAATTGATATTTAGCTCTTGGCGTTTTTCATCTAAAGATCTGGGAGACTTACAACAGAGGAAAGCAGTGTTACTGAAGGAAGGAGGAGCAGAAGTAGCTAAGGTGAAGTGTGACAGATCACAGGAGAAGGCAGCATTAGAGGGAAAAATACAGAACTAGAAGAGGTAAAACCAGAGAGGAATGTGTTCTCAAGTTGAAATAAAGGTTATAGAGGACACCAGTGCCTGCATGGTCAATAGGAATTGTGTATCAATTCATGTATATATAATTTATACATATATATATAATTTTTACATATTAAAATGTGTATATATTAGAATAAATTCAGATTGCAACAGCAAGATTGAAAAGTTTATTTTGGACTGACTACGAAATATTAATTTTGTCCATCTTTGTATTCCAAATGAAGTGGGTGGGGGAGGGGGAAGCAAGTAAGTAATATGTAATTGCATCTAAAAATTGACCAGTTTTAGTGTAATGATGCCAAGGTTGTAACACAAACTGAACCCTTACTGATGTCAGAGAATAGGTAGGAAAGAAAACTGGAGAGGTGTGTTTAAACTGAACCCATTGGCCTTCTAGCAAAGAGCTGTGTCCACCAAGGGTCAGCCTACTCCATAGGTTTGGGAAATTTAAGAAATGTATTAAAATGAGTTGCTTCAGCAAAGAAAACTACCTAATTTTGTTAAATCTTGGGCTCAGAAAGAGTAATTCAGTACTGAAGACCCACCTTGGTGGTACCTTCCAAGAAGTTAAAATGGATTAGGCTGTCCCTTCAACACTGCAGAATGGCTTTCTCCTAGAAGGCAAAATAA
This sequence comes from Galbula dea, assembly GCA_013399015.1. NCBI lineage: Eukaryota > Metazoa > Chordata > Aves > Piciformes > Galbulidae > Galbula > Galbula dea. The sequence continues at coordinate 1,050,553 of VWZX01006819.1, read as the reverse complement.
GGCTGTGCTGTTTTCCAGGAGTTTTTCTGGTAGATTTGGTTTGTTGTGGTTTTTTTCCCCCCAGATTTCACTTCTGGGTAAATTGTCAGTGTGTTGTCCTCAAAGAAAGTGAGTGACTATTGAGATCATTTGGGAAGAGGATTTGGAAGCTGCAGCCTGGCAAGTAGCTCTCCCTATCCCTGTCCTAGCAAAATCCAGGCATTCCTAGCATCTTGTCTGGATTTTGGAAAGTTTGGAATAGTTTGTTGACTTAGTTTTAGATAAATTCCATCACTAGGATTATCCCATCTGACCTGGTTAACACAAGCCACAAGTATTTCTGGAAGCATTTTGCAGTCTGGTTTAAAACTATGGATCTAGAGATACTTTAAAATGAGTTAATCTAAATTGAACCTTTTCTGCTTAGTTGTCTGAATATATTAGGAATATAATGACTAGGAAAACTATTTATAAAGGAAGGAAGCAGAATCACTACTGTATAAATAGACCCAGGATGCAGAAGAAATATTTTCAGTTCTTGTAGCTCTGCTATTGCTTTGTTGTTTCCTGTCTGTTCTATAACAGTCTTGCTTGAGGTTTTCACTATCCTGTAAGGAGTACAAGCATCTCCCAATATTCAGCACCCATGTGCTTCTACCTTCAAAAAATGAATTTCTGCAGGTAAAAGCATGCTTTGAAAGCAGCTATTGTTATTGACTGACATTAGTGGATTTAAACCAGTAGCCCATGCTTTAAAGGACACAGTAATAGTACCTCATCTGCAGCAAAGCAGTATAGCAATGCTTTGAGAATCAGTGACATCCTTCAACAAGTAGTTTCTAGATACATTGTTTATTTTGGGGGAGAAAAATAGCTATCTGAACAGCTCTTGGGTCCAGTTCTCAGGTAGTGTTTTTAAGCCTCGTTCCATTGACCTTAATGTTTCAAAGGGGATGGAAGCTACCAGACACTGACAATATAAATCATCGTATGTGAAGAATACTTCAGGTGTAGCAGGTGTATAAAACAGGTATGTGAAATATCACATACAGTGGTTAGTTTTTCTGTTTGAAATCCCTATTGTGTCTTGCAGGTCTCCTCACAATCACTTATTTAACATGCTCCCTCCCACATCCCTCCCTTATTTTCTTGACCTACCTTACATCCTGAAGTAAGTCTCTTATGAAGGCAGTCTTGTGGAATCAGAATAATTGCCTGGATCCATGCTTGTGGTCAAACTATATGCCAGTAAGAAAGGAGGATTAAAGTGCTAGACAAGTGATTTAACAGTTCAGTGTTTTCAACTCTCATTTTATACCTTTGTCACGTAGCATGGGCTGTACTGCACCAGCTGAGAGCAACCTCTGAGGGAGGAGAAAAAGATCTAGTGTGCTGAACTTTATTTCTTACTACTTAATCAGTGGAATATTACCTCAAGCTAGAGGAGGCCATTGTATAGCTGTCTTGTGTGGGTTTACCATTTCAGTAGTCAGGAGACAAGGCAAAATCCTGTTACAGGTTGTTTTGTTTGCTTGATTTTGGTTTGTTACTTTACACACTTGCTTGGACAGTCAATACTAAAAAACCCTAATTCAAGGTCCACAAAATGCAGTGTGAAGATGTCTGACATTTTGGCAAATATTCAAATGAGACCCAAATGCAGCTGCCCAGGTGTTCAGTGGCCTGATCAACTGCTGTTTTTCAAGGATATTTGGAAAGCGTTAGGAAAGTCATTCAGCATGGCTAATCATGTAAATACTCTCATCTACAAATGTTACAGGAAGGAGTTAAAAATAGCAACTCAAGTAGTACAGTTTTCTAATGGAATATGCTATTAGAATCATAGAATCATTAAGGTTGGAAAAGAGATCATAGAGTCCAACTGTTAACCTAACTCTGCCAAGTCACTGCTAAACCATGTCCCTAAGTGTCACATCTACGCATCTTTGAGATCTCTCCAGGGATGGTGACTCCACCACTACCCTGGGCAGCCTGGGCCAATGCCTAACAACTCTTTCAGTGAAAAAAGTTTTCCTAATATTCAATCTAAACCTCCCTTGGTGCAACTTGAGGCTATTTCCTCTCATCCTGTCTCTTGCTACCCCCACCTTGCTCCAATCTCCTTTCAGTATTTGTAGAGATCAAGATGATCTCCCCTGAGCCTCCTCTTCTCCGNAAGATCATAGAGTCCAACTGTTAACCTAACTCTGCCAAGTCACTGCTAAACCATGTCCCTAAGTGTCACATCTACGCATCTTTGAGATCTCTCCAGGGATGGTGACTCCACCACTACCCTGGGCAGCCTGGGCCAATGCCTAACAACTCTTTCAGTGAAAAAAGTTTTCCTAATATTCAATCTAAACCTCCCTTGGTGCAACTTGAGGCTATTTCCTCTCATCCTGTCTCTTGCTACCCCCACCTTGCTCCAATCTCCTTTCAGTATTTGTAGAGATCAAGATGATCTCCCCTGAGCCTCCTCTTCTCCGGACTAACCAACCTCAGTTCCCTCAGCTGCTCCTCAGAAGTCTTGTGCCTCTAGACCTTTCATNCAATGCCTAACAACTCTTTCAGTGAAAAAAGTTTTCCTAATATTCAATCTAAACCTCCCTTGGTGCAACTTGAGGCTATTTCCTCTCATCCTGTCTCTTGCTACCCCCACCTTGCTCCAATCTCCTTTCAGTATTTGTAGAGATCAAGATGATCTCCCCTGAGCCTCCTCTTCTCCGGACTAACCAACCTCAGTTCCCTCAGCTGCTCCTCAGAAGTCTTGTGCCTCTAGACCTTTCATTAGCTTTGTTGCCCTTCTCTGGACACACTCCAGCACCTCAATGTCCTTCTTGGAGTGAGGAGCCCAAAACTGAACCTTGAATTTGAGGTGCAGTCTCACCAATGCCTGGTACAGGGGGGTGGTCACTGCCTTAGTCCTCCTGACCACACTGTTTTTGATAGAAGTCAGGATGATTTTGGCCTTCTTGGACAACTGGGCACACTGCTGGCTCATGTTCAGCTGCTGTCAACCAGCACTCCCAGGTCCTCTTCCACCAGGCAGCTTTCCAGCAACTCTGTCGCAAGTGTATTAGTGATATATTAGAATATGAGCTAAATGTTGCCTGGATCAATCGATTGTCCAGTCTGTGGCCTCATCATTTTTGGGTATGATGAACCGTTTGTTTTGGAGTAGACAACCTCCGTCAAATGCAGTTATCACTTAATCAATCTGGAATGATATAAAATGTGTAATGGGCTCCTGGATCAATTAGGAAGTTAGATCACTTTATCAATGTAGCAGTACAAGATTATTTTTAAAACTGATCTCTTTTTATATAACAGCTTTATATGACCAAGGCAAAACTGAGGTCAGGCCTTAATTATGCATGAAACTACTTTATTATCAAAACAGCAGTCCTAAAATTGAAATTAGCTTATTATTGAGTCAGTCAAATAAAACAAAACACAATACAAACAAATGCCTAGTGCATAGTGCTATTCTTTATGCAGGATTTAAATTAAGCATTTGTCCTAATTCCTAAATACTTTATGAGCAATTGCTTGGTACCCAAATTCACCTTTCTTATCTCGAGTTTCATCCCTTAATTTGGATAAATGCAGTTTATCAAAGAGTGCTAGAGCAGGCCAGTACTGTGAAAAGAGAACATCATTTGTTGGTGAATTAATTAGAAGAAGATATCTACAATTGCAAAATATATGAGGAAAACTTCCAAGTGAATGTAATAATGCTGAGTGGGGAAAAGATAAACCATTCTGGAAAAAGAGATATTTTAAATTAATGGGGTTTGTGGGCTTTGAAGCTCCTACAAATAAGTCTTTGAATGGCCTCTGGAATTAATACTGATACAGTATGGTGTGGTTTTATGTGATGTCTTAACTATAGTAATTAATCTTATTTTGAAATCCTCTGATAACAATTCTGATGTTCTTCAATTTGAAGTCACTGCAAAGAATTTTTTAAAGATAAGAAGTTCCAAATGAAAGGCATGGCATGTGTGGCTAGACAGATGCACCAAGAAACCTGCAGGAAAACATCTCCATTTTGATATAAACTAGTAAACATGGGGGCAAAAAAAAAAATCAGTCTAGGCAGCAAGAGCTGCTCTTTTGACTAGTGGCATGGAGTAAGTTGTGGCAAAGGGATCTTAGTACATTGGATACTATCCTATGACCTGATTGAAAGCCTATTTACAATGCAGTGGGGACCTTTCCGTGGCCTTCCCAGCTGACTTGGAATCAGATGCAGTAAGTTGGGATGTGTTTCTTTTTTTATCTAAGTGGTCTTGTGCTAGCCTGTCTTAAGTTTAACTTTATTTCTTCACTAATTGTAATATTCATCTTATCTCAGTATTATTAGGCCTGTAACAGTCCTAACACATCTTTGTGGAAGGAGTAAGAAGTAGAGGTATTTTTTTTTGGTTCCTAGCAAGAAAATTTTACTAATTATTGAGAAAGGGAACTAATTGCAAGCATAGGTACATACACTGGGAGGCAGAACTGGTGAAATGTTTAACATGAAGAGAAGGTAACCTCCTACAGTGGTTATGGCACTTAATGTCCCATGGGTCTATGGGCTGTATGTGCTTTTTATGTGAGGAATATGCTAGAAAGCTAGGCAGTTTGGAAAGAAAAAGAACATGACTATATTGACAAGAAAACCAAAAGGAGCATGTAGGAATACTAATTTTCACATACAAACAGAATTAATTTAAAATACTCTCATGTCTGTAATAGTTTCCCAGCAACATAATGCTTCAGAAAGATTGGTATCACTTCTACACTACAGAAGGGAGCCAGCTGGATTCAAGGTTTAATTAATTCTATATACTAATATAAGCTATTAGAAATTGTTTAAAACAATACATTTAGAAAAACACAAACCCATTTTCTCTTTAGATGGCAGCGAAATGAAAATTTGACCTGCTAATTAATTTGGAAAATTACTGTAGGAGTAGAATCCTGAAGGTATTAGTATTTCAGAATAAAATATTTCTCTCAAGATTCAAAATGACAGTAGCTTCAGTTTTGACTCATATTATCCCTGTCAATATAGGTTGATTCATCTGTAGACTCAGCATTAACAGGAACATTTCAAACAAAGATAAATACTTGGAAGAAAAAGCCTGCTTCTTAAAATGAGAAACACTATGTATTACATTTAGTTTGTCAAGGAAATGATGATAAATCATTCTTAGCTCAAAGCAGAAAAGTGTGATTAAGTGATCTGAACAACTAGTGGCAATATCCATCCTAATTACATTCCCTGTGATTGCATAGGACCTGCTGAAAGCACATCCTGGCTCATAGCAAAACACAAATGTGATCATCGTTTTCTGCAGAGACACCTAGGCAAATGGCCTTGCTCCTGGAGGCTGCCTTACAGTTTCTGTGCATGCATATATAATAGGACAAGAGGATTGGCTTCAGGTTGAGCCAGGGGAGGTTCTAGATGGATATTAAGTACAATTTCTTCCCCAAGGGAGTTAGAAGGCATTGACACAAGCTGCCTAGGGAGGTGGTGAAATCACCATCCCTGGAAGTGTTCAGGAAATGTGTACCTGCTTAGGGACATGGTTTAGTGGTGAGCACGGCAGTGTTGGGTGGATGGTTGGACTTGATAATCTCAGAGGTCTTTTCCAACCATAATGATTCTATGTTCTTACAGCATAGGGTAAGGAAATGTATCTTTTGTTTTGTCCTTGGAAGAATCAAGTTTGTTGCCTGAGGGAATGATTTTAGAAGAGTCCTGTAGTCCCAGGCAGCTGTTGAAATGACTTTGCTTTCTCTTCCCCTCTAACAGAACCGCACCAGAAAGGGGCAGTAAGGGGATCAGTATCTTCATGTCTAAAAGTGACATTAGCCAAGCCAGGAAAACAATAAAGAAAAGATCGTACGGTTTTCTGTACAAAATTCAGAGATAAGCACTGTGAAGGTGGAAGAGCTATTTAAGATGATGAATGATGCTGGCATAACAAAAAATGAGTACATGGTGCACCTGAATAAGTTTATGGTGGAAATGAAGAGCAGCTGTGAATGGAATGAGGTTGTGGAGCAGCCATCCACGGGAGCAGAGGGGGCATGAGCACCTTTGGTGTTAGGATGGATTTTATTGCACTCGGAGATGTTTGATGTGGTCGTCTGCAGTAACTGATTGGATGCCTCTGTTATGCCTGATGTGCCTTACCCTGTCCTTTCAGAGTTTCATTCTACCCAAAGAAAGCAGCTGCCTTGGGAGATGTAAACCAGGAGACAGTGGCAATTTTTTAGCTAGTTTGAAGTTAATGATCACTACTGTGATGAGGCTTTGAGTTTAATCCAGTACAAGATAGGTAAAGGATGGCAAGATTTAAGCATCAAAGCCATGCATGCCTTTCATGACAAGTGTTTGTTGACAGGTGTGTTAGTATATCAGTCTAGAGAAAGAAGATGACTTTCATGCTTTCATCCTCCCAGATAAAAAATATCTCAGGATTTTGAAGCTAAGCATTGAAACTTTATCAAGTTTGCCATCAGTAGGGTATGTAATTAAGCACTGGAGATGTTTAGCATTTGAAGCATCAAACTGAAATCTTAAAAATAAAGCCTGATGCCTAAAGTGATTGAGATGCATTTTACAGATGGAGTACAACTGTAGCAATCATCAGCTCCTGAGAGTCTTTCATGGTTTAGAGTTGGTGAATATCTTTCTTGGTACTAAAAGCAGGTGTCTGAATTGCTTCCTATTTCTAGAGTTTTATTTGTATTAAGACAGTTATATCCCAGTTCTGAGAAAATTTAAGTTTGAAGATTTATTTTTCCCTGAGCATTTAATTTGTCTTTTTTTTCCTTCATGAAACGTGAAGAAAATGTTTCCATATTTCTAAAGGCTTCAGTATTCTGCCCAGTTCTATTCATGACACAATTTCACTTGCCCTGAAATGGTATTGGAGCACCCAAAGGAGATTAATTGAAAACATTAACCATCCTTAAATATTTATAGTGCTGTATCCTCCATGTGATTCAGAGGTTTTGTGTGCAGTCTGTTGGTAGTATAAAACAGAGAAAAAGCATCAGCTTAGAAAATCTATGGATTTCAAAAATGCAAAAAAGGGTGAAATGGAAAGCTGTGGTGTTTGAAAAGCCAGGGTAGTATTGTCTTCTCTGATATTTTGATGTCTTTTTGTTCAGTACTGAAGAAAATATTAAGAGCTCATCCAGGTTCCAGAGCTGATCATTAACAGTTTACATAAACAAGAAGTTCAAGTTTTTCTGTGGTGGACCTGTGGGTTTTCATTGGGTACTATGGTGCCAACAATTGCTCTAGAGTTACTGCAGCTACCATTGTGTATCATTTGTTTGTTCCTGTTTTCATGTAACAATGCTTCTGAATCACACACTTCAAACACATGATGAAGTGCCTTTTGCTAACTAGATTATGTTAGTTCTGTTCATGATTAGTTCTGAATATCTATTTTCTGGACAGAATTGTAGGTATTGGTTTTAAGGGATCATCCCATTGGACGTCTCATGATACTTCACAGGGCAGTCAGACCTTGTTGTTCTTGAATTGACACTGAAGTATTCTTGACTTTCAATTGAATTATCTAGAGTCATATTTTTGCAAGACTAACCTGTGCTTCTGGGAGGAGATAAAACCAAGGTGATTAAGAGAGGGAGATAAACTGCAAACTAGTTTCTAGAATACAGTGCATTTTTCTACTGAAGATAAATGCTATGAAAGAAAATACAATTGGGTTATAGGACTACTTGGGGATATTTTTGTGCATGTATTTTATTTGAAAGAATTTGGAATTATTTATAATCTATTTAAAACGTAAGATAGGTAAGACAGAAATAAAGATGACAATGGGTGTAAAATGTATATTCACATTGCCATACAGGAGCTAAAGGTAGAACTTGGGTGATTTTAATCTATAATCTGTGATTTCTCCAAATCTGATTTCAAGGAGAAAACCTATCTCAGTGGGACTTTTATTTGAGAAGTCTAGCAGAAGTTATTCCTTTTATATTTACTATTTTAAAAAATCTTACAGGATGCTGGCTGTTAACAGTGGATGACCCACTGTAGTTATCAAATGCAGTATGCAGACTAAACTGAGGTAACTTGTAGGTGATATTCCTTCTGAAGGCAAGGCTGAGTTACTAGCTGAGGTTGTGTCATTATAGTTTAAGACAGAATAAATAAAGAGGGAGAATTATGAGGAACAGTGGCATGCTACCAAATCTACAGTGCTTGGAAGTAATGAAGTTTGTCCTTTCTACATGAGTAACTGTTTGTCACGACATAGATACTAAATACAATTAATTTGTAACAGAACCATGTCTATAGGCTGTAAAATTAGTTTTGAAAGCCAGTTCTGTGCAATTTACCATGGAAATGAACAATTAATCCACAGGAGTGATTTCTTTTTCTGAGACAAGCTTTTTAAATGGGGAGGGATAGCTTGCTAAAGTTAACTGCTCTTGCCCTTGTTTGCCCACTGACAGAATTCTCAGTCAGATGTTGCCAGATCTTTAGGAATAACTTCAGTGTTGCTGAGACATTTGCAAAGCTTGGAAGATCTCGGGGATCCATTTTGTTGGCTTGGGTATCAGTGTAACAGTGGTGTAGCCTACTTGTGTTAATAATCTATCAAATTACCAAATTAGAAACACATTTACAAGCTGCAGTTTGTGCTCTCTATAGAACATCAACAGACCTTTCCTCCAGCCTGTTTCCTGTCAAAGTCATGCAAGGAGAAAGGTCCTTCCTCAGGTCACATCATGGGTAATTGAATAGAAACACATTAAGGGGCATTTTTGCTGTGAATAGATGGAATTAACTCTTACTCTGAAGAACAACAGAAATTGTATCTCCAGCTAAACAGCAGGAGGATTTTGCTACATGGAGCTGAGTGACTTGTTGATCTGGTTATTGGTATTCATGTCCTGGCACTTTGATGTGATTTCCTTTATATGTGCAAGTCCTGTCACCTTCTGCACTGCTGATTGCTAGACAGTAGCTCTCCTGTGCATCTCTTGGTGCTTGGGATCCATCACATCAATGTCATCAGGCAACTGACTTTGTAGCAGCTCAGATATCTGTTTCAGTGGCTGCTGCTTCAGCCTTAATTGCTGCTGAGTATTGCTCAGTGAGGTGCAGGGTATTAAGCAGCAAGCAGAGCTGTAACAGATTTGGTATCTATTGACTAGCATGAACTGTACAAGCCCTTCATTAAACTGAACTCTGCTGTCTAAAGAGGAGCATAGTGTGTGCTACGATCTCTTAACCTTCTGGAAGACTTCCTTGGCAATAGGACTTCTGTTTGCTTTGCAAGACCAATCTTTAACATCATCAGTTAATGGATTAACTCATTTTAAAAGCTTAGCTGAGATTTACATTCCTGTTTAATGAGGGCTAGTGGACATGGATTGAATTCTAGCTGAATGCTAGCTTAACTTTCTATTTTTTCCACCTGCACTTCTGAAATCCATGATATGTGTGTAGCACACAGGCAACCTTAAGCCTGAAACAAAAAGATTCAGCAATTGTGACTGTGAGCCCTGCACTTCCCTACCAAACAGCAGAATTAAAAGTTTTGAATAAGATTCTAGTCTGTGCTTTTAAAATAATTTTTGGGGAAAAAACCATAGGCCTGGTTTCTCAGAAACATCATGAGAGCAGGAGGTCTCTAAGTTAGCCAGCAGTGAAAGCCAAGGAGGTGGATACTTCTGCCAGCCATGCAGTGAGGAAAGTGTCTGACTGTTGAATAAAAGATTGCAAGTTTGATTCCTGCCTGGCTCAAATAATTTGTACCTAGGAGTAATTTGGCACCTGAACTCAGAGCTTTGAGACAGAAGATCTCTTCAGATGTGTCTCTGCCAGTACAACCTTTTCCCATTAAACAAGATGGAGTCTAATGCAAGTGTATCAGTTTTCAAATACTTATTTTGACTGATTTTTGAATAGACAATTTAATCTCAGCATTATGGCACTTTTGATCTAAGAGTAGGGGCTGCTTACTTAAGCAAAAGAAGTTCATGAGGGAAGTCTCAGCTCCTGCCTATGCTGGTGTCAAATATACTTTAATGCATACGATGGGGAAGAGCTTCTAAGGAAAAGAGTCTCTAAAAAAAAGTCCAAGTCTCTATTGGCATATTGTCCAGCTAATGTTCAAAAATATATGATTTCTCAGGGTGGCTTCTTTGTTTGATCAAGTACCATTATAGCCCACTGTAGTTTTTAGTTTGTTTTATACCATTTGTTTACTTTCATGCCAGATGTGTTTAACTTAGCTTCAGAGTTTGTTTAGGCTTGGTATGGCCCTTGGCTTTAACTCCAACTTTCACAACATAAACCCTATTTTTAACTCCCCAGTGCATTTTGAGATCAGTGTAGTTCAATGGGATGAGGAAATTAATGTCAGCATGAGGTGCTATAGTGACCTTTACTTTTTTTTCCTTCTGAAAAACTGTTTTCACCATGTTATTCATCCACAGCACCTAACACAGTAGATTTGCTGTGCTTCATTATTGACCTCTTGACGTTTCAGCACTGAAATCCTCATGCTTACAAGCCAGTGCAAAATTAATTAGTATCTGTGAAGGAAGGAAATAGAGCTATTAAGGAGATAATTTGTAAAGCTCTCAGGGAAGCTGTTTTCTGTGAGGTGGAAAAGAAAATCCTACCAGAAACCCAAATGTAAATTCAAAGAATGATTTGTCACAAAACAAGATTTGAAGATGCTAAGTCAATGCCTATAACATCATTATCTAGCAAGAAGCCTAGAGTGTAATGGATTTGCAAGTCACATTCACCCTTCATTACAAGAAGTACTGAAAACATGGAACGACAACAGCTCTAGCTCATGAATGCTACCAATAACATCATTTTGTGAAATGTTTAACAGGCAAGCAAATTCTGATTGAGGTGGAGTTTTCAATTTGGTTCCAAAGTGAAAGCAACAGGGTTTGGATGAAAGCCTTTAGCACAGAAATACTCAGATCTCCATATAGAATGGAACCATGATTTTTAGCTTGAGGGGGCGAAAAACCAAAACTGTGCTTTCATGAGCAAAAGACAGCAAAATGTAACTCTTGCACCAAGTCCATTTTTTGACAAAGAGGGAAATTTGGCCTCATGCTTGGTTCACTTTGGAAAAAGTGGCTGAAAGAAATTTTGTCAGTATTGCTACCTGTGCAGCAAGCTGAAACTCTTAGTTTCTTTTCAGATAAACATCTTTTAGTTTGCTTTTTTCCAAGCTTGATAGTTCCTTCCATGCAAAACTTCCTCCATGATTTTCTTGCTTTGATTAGCCAGTGGCCAACCTTTTAGGAGTTTTTAAACAGAACCCCAAAACAACCCCCCCCAAACTCCTCCTCTCACAACTCCTCCTTCCAACCCCTAACATCCTGTGATACTGTGAACTCCTTTCCTGGCTGTATCCTGAATAACTTTGAGGAAGAATGTAGAATTTCCACATTATGCTTCTTTAATTGACAGGATAGTCACAAAGCATGTTGCATATTAGTGAAGTCTGCAGATGCATTTCTGCACTTCTTTTAAAAGCCAAGATACTGAAGAAGTGTCAATGACATTGAAAGTATCAGAGAAGAAATTGTGGTGGGAGTGGGGAGAGACTGGAACACTTTGCCCAGAGAAGTTGTGGATGCCCATCACTGGAAATGTTAAAAGTCAGGCTGGATGGAGCTTTGAGCAATCAGACCTAGTGAAAGATGTCCCTGCTCACAGCAGGTGGCTGGAATTAGATGATCTTTAAAGGTTTCTCTCATCCCAAACCATTCTGTGATTCTGTACATTAATTCTTAATAGCTGTGGAAGGAAGAAGAGAATTGAAACCCTGAGCTCTTAGTCCTTTGTAACGTTGAGCAAGATTAGATATTAGAAAGGGAAGTTCCAAGTGCATGGAAAATTTTGTTTCCTTTTGCTTCATCTCATAGAATCACAATTAATTAGATTTTAATTTAAGTAATTAAACTTAGGTTCAAATACATCATAATCCATCATAACTCTCAGAGTTGCTTTCCTCCTTGAAGTTATGGTCATCGGCTTTTGAGGAAGGAATGGCATCATGTGCTTTGCAGTGTGTGTCTCTGAAATGCTGCTGCATGGTAGATGACTCCTTATGCATTTAGCAGAGTTGTCACGTATCACACAGGCTGGAAAAGGGACTATAAAGGGAAGGTTGCAGATGGTAGCCTATTAAAACATATTCTTTAACAAGCCTGGCTAGCCAAAGAAACTAAGCCAAGCAATGTGCTCTTAGAGAGATTTTCTAGCTGAAGTTATTTACCTTCCAAAGTACAAAGTAATGAGAGCAAGTTGGTGATGCCTGCCTCTTGAAAAGAAAGCCATGTACAAGGGGTTTTGACTCCTATCTGCCCTGGGTAACATATCCAGTTCCTGAGATGAGTGAATTTGTGCTAAATGAGACATCACATCTCACAGAACAGGTGCGGGTTTTGCAGGAGGACTGTATAAAGCAGCCAGGAGGAGATAAAGACATGTATTTTACCAGAGTCTTACCAGGAAAAGGAAGGAGGTTTGTCTATTCTTTTATTTTTCCTTAATGAGACATTGAACATGTAGTGATTATTTGCTGTATAAATATAACTGGTATTCAATTACCATGAAATTGTCATTCATTCCCTTTCCAAATCTTTAGCACTTTCAGTTCTTCCAGTAAACTTGCTGAATAATCTTACCTTGGTAAAAGGTGTGAAAACAGTCTTGGAAAGAAGAGTTATTAAGATTTGCTGAGCACCAGGGTTTGCATTTGAAATTGAACTAATGATAGAGCTGGCTAGAAATCACTTTGATTGGCTGGAAAATGTTATATGCTTTATCTTTAGCTCCATCCAACCCTCTGTGCAACGCTTCAGTTGCAAGTTTTGGTCAGATTAAGTTGTGGTTAAGATTGCTCAAGGTCTACCCTGAAAATGCTTTTCACTGACTTTGCAGAATAGCCTTAGCTTTCTAGTTGCATTTCCATCTAACCAGGGAAGGAGAATGAAATAATGGAGATGTGACTAGACCATGCATAAAAGGTTTATTTTTTTTCACTGATGTGTTAAAATAATTTACATGTAGGTCTGGGTGAACTTGGAATATACAAGTTGCAGGGACTTGCAGAGGTAATGGAATTGTCCAGATTTTTAAAGGCTCAGATTAGCTTTGGTCTTTGTGCAGACAGTGATAAGGAAAGAAAGCCTCTTATTCCTCTAATTGTTTGCACTACAAAGCCTAGCAATAGTTACCCCCTTCTGCTACTCGGAGATCTTGAATTGTGAGGCTTTCTGGTATGTGAGAAACAGAGAAAGGGTCATTACCCTGCCCCCCTTCCGTGCTTTATGAGGACGACATGGCAGCAATGCAAATATTACAGCTCCCTGAAGACATCAGAAAATTGCATAGTCTAGAAGTTGTCTGGTTTTTCCCTTTTTTTGTGGTTTTTTTTTTTTTTTTTTTTTTTGCTCCCCAGTCCAGCTATGGGAAATAAAATTGTTAAACTTTCCATTGGCCAAGTAGATGAGCTCATGTTTTATGAGTTCCTTATTTATGAGTTGTGTCTATCCTCCAGTAGGTTCCAGGAGACCCGAGAGAGGTCTGGTCTGAGCAGACCCAACTGAATTCTGCCATTTCCCATGGTAATATAGTGTTGAATTATTGCAGTAGCATAATACTGAGTTTAGCAAATCCAGATGACTAGGCTGGTTTATGAGCCTGCTCTCAGTGTTGTATTAGTAGTGTGTCTCAGAGGATAGCAAGAATGAATACACCTCTAGCCTAACTACACACAATTAACAAATGACGTACTTCCCCCTCTTCAATATCCCCTTTTCAGCCTTGGGAAGGTGCCCTCTGGTACCTCTGGTATGGCAGACACTAAAACCTGTGGTGCTTGGGACTCAGGAGCTCTATAGTAGTCCTCCAAAGACCATTTTCAAGTGCTGCATTAAATATCACAGATGCCTATTTGTCAAAAACATTTGCCTGTAGGGAATGGGAAGTGATTTGAGCTTGAGAGAGGGCAAACACTCCCAACCTCTGGATATATATATATATATATATATATATATATACTACCTTGGACTTTTAAAATCACTCTCTCCATCTCCCTGCCTCTCTCACAAATAAGTCATTTTTTCACTTTAGGGAAAAAGGTTCAGAAGAGGCTAAGCATAAGAAAACTGTGAGCAGAATTTTCTGTCTCTGATTGACCATCTAAAGAAACTCCATGTGGAAACATAAAGCAAAACAGTTCTGTAGCTGGGCAAAACTCCTGGTGGATTTCTGAATGATATCCACTAATCTAACCTGGAGCTTTCTGTAGCCCCTAAAGTTTCCTGAGGTGCATAGCACAGTTGATCTGGTGTGTTTAAGAATAAACTCGGCTGAGAGGGCTCTTACTTGTTTTGTTTTGGCTACTTTTAATGTGTTTAACTAACTTAAGCAAATGGCTATTTGTTTGGCTGGATAAGCTTGTGGTGTTTTGCTTTCTAGTTTTATAACCAAGCTAGGAGAAGAATAAGGGGTTGTTTAGAGTTTATTCCTCAGTGAGTAATTCACTAGGGAAATATTTGATGAAAAAAGAACTCTACAAGAGAAAATCATCCAATTTTTTTACCAAAATGCCCCATCCTTTTCTAACTTCCCACCAGAGTGCACCCTTTGGGGTCAGCCAGTTTATAGCAACACAGGAAATGCAGAACTTTCTTCTGCTGGGCTCCCAGACAGTTGTCCGTGAGTTATCTCCCAGGTAGATTTCTATTTGATTTCTCACTGGTGATAACAAGAGGGATAAATATCATTCACTAATGTGAAACTTTTAAAATTTAGCAGCTAGAGATGTATTGCAAGGGTTTTAAGAGAATTCTCTAAGACATTTTCTTGTCCACAAATTGAATTCTGAATAAATCTTGGAAAAAAATGGGAAGATACAACTGCCCCAAAAGCAAACTAGGCCAGTGCTAGCAGTTTAAAAGGAGATCACCCAAGCACATGTGACTCTATTCAGGCAAATAAGGAAAATATTAACTCATAATGAATGTTACCTTTTTCTTTCCAAGCTTCCAAATATTGCCCCCTCAAGATTTTACAAAATCTTCACCTAAATTCACTTAGCACTTCTGTTAGAAAGTCTTTTTGCAGATGTCTTCTTTTAGTACCATGTGAGTGATTTTTTGGAATTATTGTATTTCTTATCTGTCTGTAGAGGTTTCTAGAGAAGTTAGGAAATATTAGATGCTTTGCCTGGTAGAAGGAAATACTAAACACAAGGTCAGAAGGATGAACTCCTTGACATATATAACAGAGGTGAAAAGTTGTCAGAGTCACAAAGTGGGAGTGAACAAATTCAAGGAAGAAAATATTTGTGAGCTGTTGGAAACCAAAAGGCTGCCAGACCTTATGAAGGCTTGGAGAATGTCCCTGTTCTTATACCTTCTGTTTTCTGCTGCTCACTGTTAGAGACAGTGGATACCACACTAGGCAGAGCTTATATCTAACCATGTTACTCACATAGATCACTCTATGAGCTGGAACACGAGACAATTCACTCAGCACACCTATTGTAAATTAGGGGCAGAGTGCTTAGAATTCATGACCAAAAGCCACTGCTGCTAAAGCCTGAGAGGAGTTCTTGGAGCACTAAGTTCTGCATGGTTAGTTTGGATTGTCTTAGGAGGTTCAAAAAGTGCTTAGAAAAATTGGTTTCTGGTTGGTTAGGTTTTCTTATCACCCCCATTTTGACTTGTAACCTTCAGAGAAACAGTGCTGGGAGAACAGGAGTTAGCCTGTTCAGAGCTGTCTGTGCAAATCAGGTGTATGTTCAGTAACATTAAAATGAAGAAATAATACTTTCTGTGTAGGCTTTCTGGTGAAAAGCTGAACATTTCAAAGGGTGAAATAGGCAGCAAATGCAATGTTATTTCTGCTCAAGTTTTTTGCTGGGGAAAAGAAGACATGGATATCCTAGGAAAGATGCTGATGTGTCTAAATGTTTTGAGGAGCTTCTTTCTACACATGGAGATCGTTTCCCCTTCAGCTTACGAGTCTTGTGAAACAGTCCTGCTGTATTTGAGCTGCAGTAGAATTAATGACTTGATCTTAGATTTGTGGACTCTACAACCTTAGGCTGTAGAGTCTGCTTTTCTGGGGACTTCCAAAGCCCTCCTAGAGGTGATCCTGGGTAACCTGCTCTGGGTGACCCTGCTTTAGCAGGGTGCTGGGACTAAATGATCCCCAGAGGTCCCTTCCAACCCCTACCATACTGGGATTCTGAGATTCTGTGTTTTACTAGGATTTGTTTCCTCCCACAAGCTGCTAAAAATAAGCAATATAAGGTAACTAATGCATTTATAAATGCAAGGGCACGTCCAGGAGATTTTTATTTGCAGACCAAAATCCCAGAATTTATGGAGTCTGTCTTAGTTACTATTGTGAAGAGGGGGGGAAAAACCCCAGTGAACTCTATTAAAAAGATTGATGCATGGCTGCAAGAGCTCTTGACAACTGAGATTTCTCTCTGAAGTGTTGTTTAACATATGTATAGCAAAAGAAAGGCAAGGGAAGGAAGCAAATATTCTTATGAATTTTTGAAGTACTTTGAACCTAGCAAATTAATGAAATGATTGAAACACAAAGATTCTGTGTCCCTGAGAAAACAAAACATTCACATTTTACAAGGCTAGAATTCATGCCAAGAAACCAACCCCTGTTTCCTAGGCGTTTGAGCTATAGGTAGGCTATATGGCTATAGATAGCTGGGTTTGGTCAAACTGCTCTGATCACTTCTCCTGAAGCTGAAATGTTCCAAAAGTGGAATCAGTTTTGTCCCTGAAAAGTCTTTGCAATATGTAATGAGCTCACTGTGGATTTAAATTTTGTACAACACCAACTGCTTAGGTCAAAGCAGTGATTTCTGAAGAGTGTTGTTACATGCTGTTACCTGGTAAACTATTCCTCTCCCCCTTAGATGTTGACACCTTTCAGGCAGGCTGTTATTTTATTCTTCCTCTGCTGTCACTTAGCTGGATCTTGAGTACTTCATTCTCTTACGTACATTAACATTCCTGATAGTGTTGGTGAAAGCTTGAGGTCCTCAGTAGAGAAGCAGAACAAGCTCGTGGGTAATTTTGCTGTGTAAATTATTCCTCTCTGATTCCAGTAATTTCTTTTAAGTACCAACAGTTTGCCATTTACATTACAGTAAAGAGATTCCTAAGGCTGAATTTTGTTCCAGTTACATATCACATCTGATTCTTTGGTATGACAGAAGCAAGGAGCCCAAATCTTTACATTTATGGATATGTTTCCCTTATGTTTTAGTTTTTATTTGCTAGTATTCAGTCTGTCTTTTATTAGACATATATTTTTGAGTTCTACTTATACTTTCAAACTCTCCATTATCCAGATGATTGTAACTTAAGAAGCATTTTAGGGGACTAAAAGTCCAAGTTCTATAATGGTCTTGGAAATATTCTTGAAGAAGATGTTGTAGACCCTTGAATAATAGTGATTGGAACTGCTTCCCAAGGGGTTGCACAGCAAGTGGATGATAAAACATTGCAATCCTTTGGCTTAATGGTTGGTCTGTGGTTTGCTATGCAGGGTGGGTTGCTTAATCACTTTGGGCCAAGACTGGCTAGCCAGCTGCATCTCAGACATATCTCCTACCTGCTAGCTAATTTATGATCCACCCAGGAAGGCAGAGATGCCACTGATCAGATGTCTGTGTGTTAGACTGATGTTGGTCTTGATTTCAGAGAATTATAGAATCTCCTGAGTTGGAAGGGACTCCCAAGGATCATCAAGTCCATCTCTTAACAAAGTGAATAGCCACCATCTCAGAATATTTCCTTTCAAATTGTCACTGTTTGCTTCAGCCCAGCTGTTTGCTTGGCTTTGGAGGAGCTAGTCTGACAGCCACCTTTGTTTTGTACCGCTTTGTTGTGCAGGGATGGTTACAGCTATTCCAGGAGACAAACGATGGTGAAATGAAACGATGGCTCCTGTAATATTCCCTTACATATATGTCTTGCTTTCCTTCACCTTGGCCACCTGCCCAGCACAAATAGATGCTTATTGTTCCCTAAATAAATTGCACTGGTTCTAAACTGCTCTGCAATTTGGTACTTAACAAGAGTTCTGTATTTTATTTGCTGGCACAGACTGCTTTAAAGATATTCAACCTTCTGTGTTTTGGCTTCTGTTACACTCATTACCTTGAAAAGTAATTATGCAAATACCACACTGGATTAAATACAGGCAGGTTTTTATTTATTTATAAACATCTCCAAATTTCAGTTTCAGGGCATGCAGCTGAAAAATGCCTGCAGAGGGTGAAAAAAAAGTGCTGCCTCCCCACCCATTGCTGCAACTGAGCAGCAAGCAGTAGATAAGCAAAACTGGTCCATTCTTTGCCTTGCCTGCTTATTGAAAGGAGGAGTGCAGCAAATTGGTATGTACACATCCAGGCACCATGGGATTTGGCTGTGCTCACCACAGGCAGGCACTGAACTGTGTGTGAAGAACTTAACACATTCCTTTTTTTTCCCTCCCATGAAAGTAAAGAGAAAAGCCTGGAGAGAAAAAAAGCAAAGTAGGCTGAGCTAGAGATGTTTGAAAGGTAATTTCTTTGGAAAGAAACATAAGCTTCCAGCAGCCCTGCAATAATTAATAAAAATCCTAAAGCTTGCAGGGTTGGCCTCTTTCTGATCTCTTAGTGATGCTGATAAAATGTTGCCCTATTAGGTGACCTGAGTCACTGTTTCCTTGACATGGGGATTGGAGCTTTGCTTGGCTGTTGCACAGAACTGTGACTCCAAATTGCATCTCTTAAGAACTGCTGGGTACAGAAGGCTGATATTATCAATGGCTAGCCATGGGTGCCAAGGGATTTTATACCACTGTTCCAAATTGCAGCCTTATCCACCCACAGAGAAATACACTGAAAGGAAGACCAGATGGGTGAGCTTCTGGGGAACTATAGAGCATCAGCAAAACCTCATGTGCCCTTGAAATAGGTATAAAATGTTGCTGGCTGGGGAAGAGTTTAAAAAGCCATGAGTATTGGAGGAATAATTGGGCTTTACTGTCTGGAGAGCTCAGACATTTAGAGCTCTGCAAAAATCTAGTAAAGTTTTAGATTGCAGGTGCTTTCCATGTGTGATGATAAGGCTCCTTTTAAATGTTTCACAACAGGCTTCTCAAAATCAGACCCTGCTATAATATTTCCAAAGGTTTTAAAATGCAAACCTCTTTTACTTTTAATGACCTTTCCTTCTATCTAGAGGCTTTGCTGGAAGCAAAATGTGCTCTCAAGGAAAGAGTGCACAGAGATCCTGGCAAGATCATGCACATTAACTGAAGCATCACTAATAGCTCAACAGCTAGCATGAGGTGGAGAACTAGGTGCTCTTGGAGTTCAGGTTTTGATTTTGTTGCTCTTTTGTTCAGGCTCTTCTTTTACCACATTAGCCATCCATAGAGTGGGTAGAATATTACTGCCTTGCAGCAACTATGCAAAGCTAAACCAGAGCTTCAGAAATGAAAGAGCCAAAGGAAAAATGGTATCTTAATAATAAATCTACCAAAGTTTTATTGTTTGCCTACAGGAAGGTGGTAAGAGGGCCAAGATTTGATGGACAATACTCATAATAGGTGATTTTCCCTAAATGGGTTTACTCTGTGCTGAAGGTAAGGCACAAACTTAGAAATGCACAGAAGGGATTTAAAAGTGCTAGTAGTGGCCATGATCTTGTTTCCATTCACATGTACATGCCCTACTGGAAAAAGGGGAAAAGGAGTTGTAAATGTTTAAGAGTGTGTGTGTATGTGTGCGCAAGCATGCATGGAGAGAGATGCATGTAAAAATATAAACAGATAACTAGATATGCATGACTGGTTGGTATGGCTGAAGTGAAGGTAGGGTACCATGCAAGATCATCCCTGCTTGGAGAAGGACAGTAGTTATTACTCTTACTATTTCAACCCAGTAATCTGTATTCAGTGGATCAGAGCTGCTGTGACTTCTGATTGATACTGTGCAACTCGCATGAGTGACCTTCACCACAGTCAAGCACACCCAACCACTATTAATTAAGTGCATAAGGAGATGAACATTTTGTCTGCCCTCATTCTTGGCCATCTTGTTCTGCCTGTTGCCAGTCTCCTTCTATGTGTGTGCAACTTGTACTTCAGCTGTGTGAGGTCGAGACCAAAAGCCTGGATGTGCAGAGTAACTTATTCTGTGCTTTAGAAGTATGTCAAGTGTGATGTGGGCTCCTGCAGCTCTTTCTGAACTGGGCTCGTTGCAGGTCTCAGATGAGTTTGTTGCAAGCCTCCCCCCCTGCAATGGTCTCACAGGGAACAGTAATCAGAATGTTAACTTACAAAGCAAATATGTTTATTTCCTGTGCAGTTGCAAAGGTCCCTCAAGTGAAATGGAGTTTATAGTATGTTTTTATGCATGGTGTAATGTTTTCCTTAGGCCTGGCTGCTACTTGGGGAAAAAGAAAAGCTAATGAAAAGGGGGCAGGAGGGTTTATTATTGTTATTAGTCTGAAGAGCTCACTATTAGATCTCTGGCTGCTAAATTCACTGGAAGATGGGATATTGCAGAAGAAAGCATACACATTTTCTAGTTCTTCAAGCCAAAATCCCTGGTTTCATTCATTGTCTATCTCTTTGCTGTATGTAGAATACCCTGAACACTCTTCTGCTCCTCCCACTTGTCTTTCATTTTCCCATACTCATCAGAAGTGATTATCTGCAAGTAGGAAAGGAGAATATGTTAAAGTGCAGAAGAAGTACATATATTTACTATTTTAGGGACAGGATTTAATGAGCGTCTGTTTTCAAAAGAACTTAACCACTTCCAGATGTATTTTCAGAACAGACAAACTGCCTTTACTGTGTTAAACTTGGGAGAGTCTATGAAAGTTTGGGAGGCAAAATGGAAACTGGCTGAAGAGGGACAACTCATAACTTGCTTGCCAGGGAAGAACCTCTTCACAGAATCATTAAGGTTGACAAAGACTTCTAAGATCATCAATTCCAACTGTCAAGCTATTGCTACCATTCAAGTATCTATTTCTGGTTTAAAAATATTCCCCTGTTAACCCTGCAGATGTAATTGTTATTTCCATGCTGGCTCCTGCAGTACAAAGTGAAGGTTCCTCTCTTTCCATGCACATTTCTGTTCCCATCCAGCATGCAGGTCCCTCCTTCTTGAGCCAGAGGAGTCTGGCTCAAAATGCCACAGTTATGGGCTTGTTCCTTTTGTGTTTCTGCAGGGGAAGACATCACCTTTCTGACTCTAGTGCTGTGCAGAGATTTAATATAGCTTGCCAACCATATGTTCCAATTTCTTTCCCGAGGAGGCATGGGGAAGTGTGAGAAGCAGCAGCAATACAAACCTTTCCTAATTGTGTAATTGTATCGAGGAGGGAAGCAGCCTCTCTTGAACACCAGACTAGCTTAAGTCTGTTCTGCCTAGAAAAATTTTAATTCACTGCTCCAGAGCCCTACAGACCATAATGGCTGTGTCATTATGTGTAACCATTTACATGATGGGCTATAATAGGTGCTTTGGAATGGTTATAGCCTATTGTGTCAATTGGATTTTCATGCCTAAGTACTAGATCTGTGTGCTGAATGGCTTTCCATAGTATAACCTGGACCTTTAATGGATGTTATTTATGCCATTTGTCTTTCCAGTTTAATCAATGGTAATGCTTTTCTACTGTGCATATTTAATTTTGGGATATTGAAAGGCTTTTGAACTGGATCATCAGCAAAAAACATATTTTATGGTGCTTGTCTGCCCCCCTGTTCCAAAACATTCATGAATATATGTGGGGTTTTGTTTTGAGGAAGGAAAGTTTGGGAAGTAAGGGAAGAAACACAAAGTATAGCTGGTGTGCCACCTGCTGATACCTGGGCAGTCTTTTCATTCTGACACACTGCAAAGGTTAATAGCAGCTTGATGATTCTATGATATTCCATTAGAGCAAATTCTACTTTTCTGTGATTCCCAGCAACACATTTCCTTTTCTTGGACTCCTTGTGAATTGTGATTTTCCACTGAGTCTTGGACAACTTTATCTTTTGTCCCATATAATTCCCACAACTTGTTTCCTGCTCTCTTTAGAGCTCCAGTTTTTGATTTCCCCAAACTACTTTCATTGACAGCCTCATGCCTGTGCTGTTCCCAGTATAGGTGGCCCTTTCTAACTCCCTGTAGGCATGCAGCCAGTTCTAAAATCATCTTGTTTCATTGATATATTTATTCTCTAGCAGATATTGAAAGATCTACTCAGACTGACTGCCAGAGAAACTGAATTAGATGCAATAGCTGCAACCAAACTGATGGAGCATTAACAGTTTGCAAACGTGTTTACCCATGCTTCTGCTGTGGTTTGATCTGATTGTCCTTTGCATCACAGTTCTCATGATAGCCAGGCTGTGATGGGGTTGACTTCACCTACAAATAAGATGGACCTTGCAAGGTGTTGAGGAAAAGAACCCCAACATATGAAAGAAAGAAAAGCACAGTGCAGTTGAGCACAGAGGTTCAGTTGAAATTGCTGTAGAATTTTGTAGGTGTGGTCACTTGTGCTGTACTTTCATTAGCTATCAAACAACTCGGTGTAATATTTTCTGCTTGGCAGTTTATCCTGTTCTGTTTTGCAAGACAAGCTAAGATTGTTGTCTTTGCCCTCTTTCTTCCACCTGTTGCCCTACCTCCAGATATATCACTGATATTTCTGATACTGATATTTCTAACATCAATTTGCGATTCCACTGTGGTTAGTAAGGTACAGAAAGAAGCTTGAAGAAAGACCCTATGCTATCAGGAGCTTAACCCTTGACTAGTGTTTACAGTAACACTACGTTAACTGATGGCAGCACAAAGAAATATCTGGTTTGGAGAGAAGGTTTAGAATGAAATCTGACATGATACAACCCAAAGCTTATGCATTCACAACTGAGAGTTGCTTCTGAAAGCTTTATTTCTGACTATCTGTGTCTTGCCCCCAACAACTAGCAAGGGAAAGGAATAAACAGCACTGTCCTTTCTTCCTATGAAGAATGTGTCTTCATATGGGAATGCTTAGGAAATAGTGAGGTTCACAATGTTTCTCATTTTCATGAGCTCTACTGTTCCTTCTTCATTCAACCTGTAGCTGAATGTCTAGCTTTGACTTGTGTTTCAAGCAGCAGAAATGTTTTGATGGCTTCTACTGAAAAACAGGCAGAGTTGATATAGAAATCTCCACTGCTTCTCTCCACCTCTTCTAAGTGAAAGTCTGAGATAGCTTAGCTGCTACAGAAGCACACTGGAGACAGCAGGCAATCCAGAGCTGGGATGATGCTTTGCTATCAAGATCAGCAGCTGGTAAAGCAAAAGAGCAACAAACACATGGTAGACTTAAGGCTTCTTCATTGCTCTAAAGCTGTACAAGAAATATGTCACACTGAACCCCATATGCCTTTACCACTGGGTAAAGAAATAGAGGGGAAATGATAATTAATTTTCTTTTACTGCTTTTTGCTTATAGATGCAGGAGAGTATAATCTGCTTATTTATGTTGTCAGTCACTTGACTAGGTAATACTAATGTACATTTTACAGTCATTCAAATTCTCTTTGACTTCAAAAGTATCTCTAAATACTATACTCTACAAAAATGATAACTGGTATGATTAACTGGGAATGAGAAATACTGTATCAGAGAAGTATATTATTGGAGCCAGAGGGAAAAAATACTAGCAGGCAATGGCAAGGGAAAGGACTCACTAATGATGTTTTGTCTGTCTTCATTAAAACTTAACTGAGATGATGTAGTGACACAATTAGCACCAGAAATACATAACTCAGAACTGTCTAGAATACAAAACATAAACGGCAAAGTTCTCTCACACTTAAATAAACCTAATGTTTTCAAGGTATCAAGGTCTAATAAAATTCACCTGAGGAATATAGAGAACTATCTGAATTATTCATAGTGGGTTTGAGAGTTCTTTTTGAGAACACATGAAAGATGTTGGGAAAGGAACTGGGCTAGATGGAATTAAAGATTACACAATTTAGAAGAAAATCGAAGCAGGAGCTTTCTAGTGCTTGCACGCCAGAGAAACCACAACATTTCGTAATCCATTGCACAGATCTCAAAGGTATTAAGTGAATCACTACCAAATGCTTTAGAGGATCTGCTTGTCATAGATATTAAGAACCTACAGCAGCACAGTGTTGCTGTGGACCTGTATGCGTGGTCTTCCACAACCTGCTGCGTGAAGCCTTGCTGTCTTTTGCTTCACTGTGACAATGTCAGACCTGTCCTTCTTTGGAACAAAGGAAAGTTTGGGCATTTTCCAGAATGATTGGCAATACTGAGTATATATTATTTGTCTGTAGCTGATTTCACTCCAGCCCTTGTGTGCTTTGTCCTTGTCCTGGTGGCTGCAGGCTTTTCCTCTCCTGATGTGGTTTTGTTGCTGCTTTGGCTTACTCTCTGTTCTCCTTGGACTTCCGAAGCTCTGACTCTTTGAGCTTGGTTGATCCCAGAGTAAGGGTGCTCATCTCCTTAAGGTGAGGTGTGTCTGTGTTGCTACTGAGACTACAGAGAGGAAACTCAAATATTTTAGCTTGAGTGCTTCAGCTAAAGCAGTGTTAGAGCAAAGGCAGCAGCTGCAAGCCAACACATTTAAAATTTAAGGCCATGCTACATTAAAAGGTGCTGGGCTGCATGTGGAACAACTGTCTGTGGTTACACACCAGCCAGACATCTCTGACTTTAACAAAATTCTTTTCCATTACGAAACTATAAATGAATAGTACCAAGGTTGTAAATGCCAGATGTTTGTGCTGGTCTGTAGTGATTAGGTGACTTGGTGATTAGGCTCTTGCTTTCCTCCAGGCTGCTCTGTTGGAGAATCTGTTTTTCTGTTCACACTACCCAGCTGTAGCCTCATTTTTTGGTCTATTTTTCATTCTTGTGTTGGTTCTCTGCTGGACACCCTGACTCCTCTCCTGATTAGCCTGGTGCTAAGCTGTAACTAGCTTACTTGGGAGTCCAACTGAGCAGTAAAATGTGTTAATAACTTGGCTCTCCTTAAAAGGAAAAAAATATTAATAATAAAAATCACTCTATCACGTACATTGCCTAGGGGGAAGAAGGGAAAAAACAAATGAGGTGGGTGGTGGTGAGAGAAAAGGCTTTTTATGGCTTTAAGCAGTGGACAGCAGAGAATGAAAGCTGTGGTAAGCAGAAATTCCTTGCAATCAGGGAAGGAGTGAAGTTTCTCCTTCACCCCAGAAATTTCTCCTTTTCCCCAGCTAAGAAGTTTTAGAATCTATGTAAAAGAAAAAGAAAGCAAGTGCTTTTTGGAAGAACTTGTGAAGAGGAAAGAAAGGGCTCCTGGCAAGGAAAACAACTGTAAACACTTCATCTTCAATGGAAATCTTCAGACACTGCTTGCTGCTCATATAACCCTGCAGAGAGGACAGGGATCTGCCTATCTATGTGCACTGCAGAGGTGGAAAAGCTTCTTGAGCAAAGTTGCTTTCTGTGTGTCTAAGCTTGCAGTTGAATTAGTGCTGGAACTGTCACAGATAGTTGTACTTTGGAGTTTCCAGCTCTTTGGTTTGTTACCCTTGCTCGCTGCATGCTTGCCTCTTGTGGGGGATTGACCCTGGTCTGATGCTAGGTGCCCACCAAAGGTGCTCTGTCACTGCATTCTTCTGCTGGCCAGGGGAGAGAAAATACAACAAAAGGCTTGTGAGTTGAGATAAGGGCAAGGGACCTCTCTCATCAGTTACCATCATGGGCAAAACAGGCTCAACTTGGGGAAATAAATGTAAATTATAACCAGTCAGACCAAAGTAGGGTAATGAGAAATAAATCCAAATCTTAAAACATCCTCCTCCTATCCCTCCCTTCTTCCTGGGTTCAACTTCATTCCTCATTTTCTCTACCTCCTATCTTCACAGGGGGACAGGGAATGGGCATTGTGGTCCAAGGAAATGGCCTCAAGTTCCATTAGGGAAGACTGGATATTAGGAAAATCAGGGGCTCAAAAGACATGTAGATGTGGAGCTGAGGGACATGGTTTAGCAGAGGGCTTGGCTGTGCTGGGTTAATGCCCATTGGGCTTGATGGCTTTCAAGGTATTTTCAGCTGGGTTATTTTCCTCCCTGGTCTATGAACACTACAGCACTGCATGCTGGAGATATTTAGTATTTAAAAAGGACTCTGGTTTATTGCAGCTAGTTTTAGTTTACAGAAGACCTCCTTATGTTTCCTTGTATAATTTGACTTTTAACAGGTACAATACTTTTGCTTTTGGTGGGAATCAAAGTTGTTGTACCTAGTGGAAATAAATTCCTTATTTTAGCTGAGCTCTTGCAAACTCTCTAGGGAGTGGAAGGAACACCACAAGCATTCTTTTGTGTTCAACAGGGTGAGAAGAGTTTTGGCATTAAATGTGGTAAAGTTGTGAGCCCTTTTTTTGTGCAGAGTGTAAGTTTGGATATTGCCAAGGAAACACTTCTTTCTGGGTTGAGTGCTTGATTTGCTATTCACAAGCAGTGGTGAGAAAATGTGATGTTGAACAAGGTAAGTTACTGCCCCAGAGTTGCAATTTGTGTGGTACTAGAGCTTGACTAATTAGCAGATGTCAGATCAGGGGTTTGTCTTAGTTCTCATTTATTAGTGTGTATTTATCCCTAGAAAGGAATTAAAAGAATTCTTCCTTTGTCCTAACCAGACTTAATTTTATTGAAATGACCCTAATGAAGTGTCTTGAGCTTTGTGAAGAAAAAGATTGCTTTTCCACATAAAAATATAAAAACTTTAGGAGTTGTCCTTACAAGGGGGAAGAGGAGGGTGAAGTATTCCTTTATCTAACTAGCAGCAGCAATGTCAGTCACATGAACCTATCTTCATTAATTTATAATAAGTTTTTCCTTGTGCTTTCATTTTCTGCTCTGGTTTCTCTTGAAAATTTGAAAGCAAAATTTTTACTACCACACCTAGAAAATGAATCAGATCTGCCTCAAGAAATAACTCAGACATCAGTTAGTGTTTACAATCGTCAAGTAATCTGATAGAGAGTTCAGACTATGATTAACATCTACTGAACTTACAAATGAGTAAATGGGATCTTTTTCTTTCTTGACTGCTTTTGTTTTAATTTTTATTTTATTGAAACGTGCCTTGACCAAAATGGGCAAGTTAACACCAGCTTTGCTTCTGTGTTCTGGGCAGCCAGAGTGATCTGGTCCTGTCGTGGGGCTGGTGCCACTGGTCCACAGGGAGATGACAGGACCCACGAGGGTATCCTACTTTGTGTGGACATCAGTGTGCAGGTGATGTTGATGCCTAGATGGTGACCTCTTCCATGTTGACATCAGTGCTGAGGGAGATGTCCATGCCTGAGGGGGTGTCCTCCTCCATACCAATATCAGTGCTGAGGAAGATGTCAAGACCTGAGGACAGACATGAGTGCTAGAGGGGCTGAGGAGGCAGGAGGAGAACTGGAACTGGGAGTGCCAGGGCAGATGGGGCTGCCATACTGGCTAGAAGTGCCCAGGGTGCCTAGGGTACGGAGAAGGGCTTTTTCTTAGAGATTAAAAAAAAAAAAAGAAAGGCACTGAAATTAGGGGGCAGGTTCACCTACTGCTTGCAAAAGAGTAGTAAGCTTATTGAAAAGTTCATATTGTAGTGAATAAAAAAAAAAAAATCTTTTTCTAGGCTTCCTAAAAAGCAGTTGCCCTTAAGCTATTGGTAGAGCAGCATTTAAAATAAGTTCCTGACATCCCCAAGATATGTTTCTTTCATTTCATCTCTGTTCAAACTTGCAGAACAAAAAAGGAAAATGAATTTTTAGAGCCTAAAGTATCTTTATGGGAACTCATGTTACAGAAAAAAACAGAAGTTAATTCATATAGGACTCTAATATTTGTCTTAATAACACATACTTAAACTGGGTTTAGTATTTTACTTTTGACCCATTTTTGACAATAGTTCAACACTTTCTGTTCATTGCAAATATTTTGTCACTAGCATACAAGATCACATGGCAGAGAGAACTAAAGGTGAACCAAAACTTAGGGTTTTCGTTTCACATGAGAACACTGATCTGCTTAGGAGCTATATAGAAGAGCTGTCACTGAATTGTGATTTAATGAAGGTGAATCTGGTTTGACAGGAGCTAATTTGCACAAAAGAGTTCTCACGAAGCTGCTGTAATGAAGCCTCAGCTCAGAATAAAGATGTCATCTTTATAGGACTTTGTATCTCAAATCCTTGACAGGAACATTCCCTTTAGTAGTTGGCAGATTTGATGAGACTGTTAAATCTGTTCACTGCAAAAGCAAACAACACAAGAGCACTCCTCCTGGTAGTGTGTTCTTATTTTCACAGCCTATTAGAAACCAGAGGGATTGGTTATATAGACATTGTATTTATCCCTGTAAGTGTCATCAGACAGGGAGCACAGTGGGTTCTTCTTCTTGGTACCTGGCTGACAAAAACTATTCATCCATGGAGAAAGCAAGCAATTGAAGAGAATAACGTTTTCCCACCATATTTAATGCTCTAATCTTTCCTGAGTATAGGAGATCCTAATACATTTTGGGTTATGAGCCAGTTGTATCAGCACCAAGAGCAAGAATATAACTGCATATTATTTGATTTAGTAAACCTATTTTAAAAACTATTTGAGTTCTCCACTGGCTTCTAGGTGATGGACTCTAGTTTGGAGCATGTGTTAGCAGAGTGCTGCTGAATCAGCCTAAGTGCTTAGGTGTGAGCTGTGCTGACCTTAGCAGGCTTCTCTTAAGGTAGTGTGTGACTGCAGATTGGCCCTTGACTGTTTGCTGCTGCTCTGGGAACACAGCTGCTTCCCAAACTGAGATGTGGTTCTCCATCACACTTAAACCTTACTTCTTAAACCTTAGTTTGTCTGCCTGTTAGTTTCCATAAGGTGAGACAGTCTGTTTTGGGGCAGAGATTTTGCCATGGGTTTCTGTATGGTATGTAGCCTCTGGGCTCATCTGCCAGCCAGCTACACATACATATCTGTATAATAGGAATATATTTTTAGGTCTACTTTGTTTGAAACATTTAAAGTTACATTATGAGGTGGAGAAGCAGAAAAATAAGATGTGGACAGAGGATTCTAGTCTTCAGAGTTATTAGTGTGACAAAATTGATCAATACTGAATATCTTGGAAATATATAACAAAACTTATACAGTATTTATGGACTTCAGTGACTTTGAAAATAGTAACTGCTGGTATTTCAGGTAGTCAAAATGTTGTAACTTCTTACAGAAGATGACATTTTTATTGCAGTTACTGCCTGTAACTCTTGTTTTGTACACAAAAGAAAGTGTGTCTGTAAGGAAAGTATAAAGCTTCAGTAGCATCTTGAATGAAGGTGATGTGAGATTTTTTTGTCTTATGTACTACCCACATAAGTAAGTGATGAAATAAAGATTAGTTGAAATCTGGTTCATTTTAAACCCAAAGTGTGGAAGGTTCACATTATCCCATTCTTGTCCATAATCAGGAGTCATTAGACCTCATAATATAATCTAGAAGATAATAGCAGACTAAAATTTTACTTCTCTGTATTATCACTTATCTCTGTGAGAACAAGGTTGATACAGGATACAGGGCATGAAGAAACTATGGCTCATGGTAAGCTAGAGAAGTTAGAGCATCATCATCACTTGCAAAGCTCTCCACACTTTACCTCCATGCCTCTGCTGTAAGAAGCATGTTTTCTGAAGGGACTGCCTTTCACCTGCTTGATGGAAGTACTCCTGGAGGACACTGGTTGCTCTGGTTTGGGTTTCCTCATCTTACAGAGATTTCTGAAGCAGTTAGTGAAGTATTAAACGCTTCCTCTTTCAGGTTGAGTGTAGATTAGAGCAAGTTAATACTTTATAGACTGTAGTTAATACTTTAGAGTGTAGTATCTGTTCTTTTTTGCTCTCTTTCAGGTTTCAGTGTAAAATAGAGCACTTTCACACTTCACAGAAGTGTCTATTCTTTTGTTATACCTTCTTTGCTCTCTTTCAGATTTCAGTATAAATTAGAGCAAGTTAATACTTTCTAGAGTATAGTTAGTACTTCAGAGTACATGTAGAGTCTATTCTTTTATCATCTTTTCCATGCTCCACTACAAGACAACTTTTTGTTACATTTCAGTTGCTCCCTTTCTAACGCTCAAGCTTTTCTGTCTATGTGTCTGATGAAAGAACTTTTCTTTTGGTAACCACAGTATTTCTCCTTTAACTCTTCTTAGCATACCACATCTTCCCCTGAAGGAAGGGAGTGAATGTCAGTGTTTGGCAACCTTATTTCCCTGCATCCATACACCTACTTGCTCCCCACCCTGGCCCTGGAACTCAGATCCTTGCAGACAGCTAATTCCTTTTTGCAGTAGATTTTTTTACTTCAGAAGACAGAAGGAAAAGAAAGAAATCAAAGCTTGCCAGCTCTTGCTAAAAATAAAACACAACTATTTTAATACCTTCACTTTTCTGAGGGAGAGTGGCACAGAAATGGTAAGAAACAGTCTAATAAGTGGAGTATCTAGGCATATCAAAGTTAATAAGAATAAAATAGAAAGCAAACACATGAACATGACCTGTTGAGTTAGCTTCCTTTGAAGCAATTCTTTAAGGTTAAGGAACAATTTGAAAGAGCTTTTTCTGGGTAGTCAATTAACATTTGTCAATAGAAAACTCCTGTAGATAGACATCATTAAATGACTTTCCTCTAGGTTATTTCCTCCTACCCTGCACTGGGAACTGTTTCTTAAAAGTACTTTTTTGCTTCTACTTATCTCTTACTGTTGTTTTTATTTTCCAGTAGAAAATGAACTGAACAATAAGAAAAAACTCCTCTAATTGATTCAATTAACTCTACCACATCCATCTGTAAATAGTTTGTGTGTAACAGAGCATAGATACAAACTTGTGTCACTACAGTGGCTAATTGCTTGTATAGTGGCTCCAACCTGTTCCCCATGGAAATTAGTAACTTTTTATGTGAATCCTATTCCACCCATGCAGAAAACACTTCAGGAGAAGGAGCGAGGGTTCCATGCTATCAGGTCTCTTTCCCAAGCTCAAGTGAGGATGATTATGTGCAGTTTGTCAGATTGTTCCTGTGGAATGTGTTAAGGGACATGACCTGAAGAATAGTTTTTGTTTTGAATAAGCCAATGCTGAGGTAAGTGTAAAGGACTGAGTTTCTCAGCAAGTTGTCCTATCCTAATAGCTAAAAAAATCATCATCCCCTTTAGGGGAATGGATAAGGAATAGAAAAATGTGGAGGAGAAACAGGTTTGCTAAGTCAAAGACAGCAAAATCTGAAATCCAGGTGAGGCATTGGCAATTCAGTTCCAACATCCCACAGTAGGCCCCTGAACCTTTTCCAGCTCATGCTTTCTCTTCCCTCACTTCTTAGCTATCTGGTCTCTTTGCTTTGGAAGTTTTCCACTTTTGTCATTTATTCCGGCTTTGCACATTGCCTTGGACCATAAATCCCTTGCCGTGGGTGAGATCCCAGTACACCACTTAATTTTGTTTTGGCACAGAGCAAACACTGCTTTTGTGCTGAACAGTGCCAGCACGTGCCAGACAAGTAGAAAGAGTTGCAAGCACATGTTCCATTAAAACCAGTGGACTTGGCAAGTGCTCCTTTTCAGGCTTAAAAAGAACATTTGAGTCCTTCTATCTCATCAAAAAGGAATACCACAGACAGTGAAGGTAACTGATGAAGGCAGGATCATACACCCAGGAGAAGTAAAGGCAAAGAGATTACCTAGAGTTGGTAATGTGGGCTCTGAGATATTTCCTGAAGTCTCTCCGGACTTCACAGTGAAATAACAACTTGAGGAAATAAAACTTTCATTTTATTTTTTCATATGAAGATTAGCAAGAATGAGGTAGAAAAGTGGAAATGTTGACTCCTCTAGACACAGATCATGCAGGCTATGGCTGTCCACAGTGTATTCTGCCTAGATCATACCTTTCTTCTCTCAGCAGCAAATTCCCTATAACCTCTGTATAGCATAGTAAAGAGAAGTGTTTGGGTTTGTTTTTGTTTTCCCTTACTTCAAAACTGATAAGTGGTGAAAAAAAGATTTTACCAATTACCAGGTTTTACCAATTTACCAAGGATGAGAAAGAGAAAAGCATTTGTGAACCCTCTGTAATCTTTATCTAGCTGCAGGCAAACCTTGAGGTGAGAACTGGGTCATCTGCTTTCGAACCCACATTTTAGTTTCAGTTGTTTTAGAGAATATTCCTAGTGGTTTGAGTGGCCTTTCCAGCTCATCTTTCAGCGGGAGACCTGCAGACAGGAGAAAGTATAACATTGACCTAGCCGGGGCATATTCACAATGAAAAAGAAGCTCAGAGGTCAGCTTGTGGTGACGGCAGGAGGAACTGAGAGATCACACGGAGCTGCACCTTTTATTTTCTGAGAAAATTGTGTCCCTTTAGCTCTTGCTGTGTATTTCTAACCCTTCTGCCCCTTTCTGCTACCTTCTGCCCCTACTTGTTTACTATTGTGGCAGAAAACAATAAGGATTTTATTAACAATGATGCATATCTACAGAGTTCTGTGAGTTGGAGGGTACAGTAGACCTGGTAATCTCTTTTCTGTCCTTGCGAGGTGAAGGGCTGCAAGATTTAAATAAAAGGAAGGAGATGACAAAAAATGAGACAACAAAAACCACATCCAGGCAGCTAAGTGCACTAGGATAGAAAAATGCAAACTGTTTTGACTTCAGTAATAACATCACAGTATTCTTGAAGTAGGAGCTCCATGAATTCCATCATTTCTTGGGGGAAAGAGTGGGGAGGAGGCGGGGGGGAGAGAAAGAAATCAGAATGATTTCTCCCATGTCTTTGATGACTAGTTTGAACTAAGATGCACAAACTCATGCCTTAGAGATCTACTTTTAAAAAAAATCAATCTTAGCCACTGATGAATTCTCCAAGACTTCCACTATAATTTGATTTCTACCATTGTAGCATAACTTGATTTCTTGCCTGTGTAAAAAAGATCAATGTAAAGTCACTATTACAAAGATTTATTCATGGACACACCATAGTTTCTGTCTACCTAATTAAATCTTTTGTATCAAAACCAAATTGCAATTGGTGCAAGGTTTGTGCACAGACTACCTGGGAAGTGCTGGATGTGCAGCACCATCTCCTTAGGAGAAGTTATCAGTGGCATTCCTAAATGAGGAGACTTTAAAACCACACTTCTGAGACCTTTTCTTAACATCGAGGATGTCATTCCAGATGGAGATCATGACGTTAGATTCTTTTGTTGTTGTTGTTGTTTGCTATTTCCTTCCTTCTTAGCAATGCCTCTGAGGCTTTTCAAAATATCACTCAGAAGAAGTCACACACAATTCTTTGCCTGCTTCCCTGCAGCTTTGTGGTCCAAGGAAAAACTTTGCAAAGGAAAAAGCATTGCCTAAAGAAAATTAAAAGCCATGTAAGGTTGCTTATCTAAAAGTCTTGATTCAGTGAAACAGAGATGAAAGCTCTCAGTTTCCAGGACTTCTGTTCAGTTTTTAAAGCTAATTACTCTGGTTACTTGTGTGTGTATCTCTATAGTGAATCATTTTCTGGGTAAGAGGAAAGATGGATTAGAAATAGTATCAGAGCTCACTAGAAGAAAAATGAAAAGAAAATCTGCAAACTTTTTTATCCATGGCACCTGTATTCAGGACTTCACAGTTTTGTGTCCAGTTCAGTCATTTTCTCAAAGTGAAGCACATGTAGCTAGCAGCTGTTTAGAAAGAGTGTATGTTTGGTTATTTTGTACCACTAAGGTACCAGAGGTTGACCTAGTTAAGCCTCAAGGTAAATTGTTACTGTGGTTTTTTGTACTCAAGATGTCGAGGGTCGAGGCTGGGCTGACCACCAACCCAATGACAGACACTCCCTGTTACCTCCTCCCCCAATGGGAAGGGAAAGGGGATAACAGAGAGACAGAGAGACTTGTAGATTGGAAAATAAAACTAAAACTACTTTAATAATAATGATAAATGAAATATATACAAATATGTACAGAACCCAATACCAAACCCAAACCCATCGATGGTAACTACGTTACGACTGAAAAATGGCAGGCTGCCCCATGCAGTGCCTCTGGATCCAGCTGCAGTGTTTTATCTGGTTTACAAATCTCTTTCAAAATGGTACCAGTGACTTAAAGAGAAATTCATTATTCTTTAAATGTTTATTCTTTAAAAAGGAAAATAAAAGCATTAATTGATTTCACAGAATCATAGACTCATATGGGTTGGAAGAGACCTCCAGAGGTCATCTAGTCCAACCCCCCTACAGTGAGCAGGGACATCCCCAACTAAATCAGGTTGCTCAGAACCTTCCTGCATGGAGTGCAGAAAAAGAAAGCCCTGCCAAAATAATCCCTTGTTAAGCATCAGCTATTTCAGCTGTTAGGATGAAGCCTTGCAGACAAGATGTTTGCAGGACTTCGTTGTTGTCATTCTTTTGGTAAGCTTTATATTGCTTCAGACAATTAAAACAGGTCCTAGTCAGAGTGTTTTATAAACCAGACACCTTCCTCTGTCAAGGACACTTTGGTGTAATTGCAGTGAACACAAGGATCAAATTATCCTCTTTCAGCAGTCATCTGGCAGAGAAATAAATGTTGGTGACAGCAGCGTATTATAGTAGAGCATTGGGTGTTTCTCCTTTGCTTTTCAAACTAAACTTTCTTGTATCTAGAGCTCAAGTGCTGCCCAGGGTTCCTATGGTCTCTCTTCTCCTGGCTTCCCCTCCTCACTGCTCTCTTTGCTTGACAGGTAGAGCAGGGATGTGTTTCTAGAGCAGTGCCATGCATGAGTGAAGCTGAGCCTGTGGCCATCTTTAGGGAAGTGGATGTGCAGGGTCAGACCCAAGACTCTGATCTGTGTGCTGCTGGGAGCAGGACCTACAGGGTGGCAGCAGCAGCAGTACTGAGCGACCTCACCCACATGCAGCTGCACAGAAGCAGGATGTTTTTACCCTGTGCTGAACCTGAAGTGATACCAGGCTTGCTTGTATGTTCATCCTTCTCAGGCAGCAATATTTGTTCATTTAAGGAGAGGCACACAGCTCCAGTTGAAATCATCTGGTACAACTGGAGCCTTTTGATATGAGAAGAGTTATTACCATCTTCATAAATGTGTAACTTTTCAGTGCAGGCTGGGGTGTGAGAGGTATTTTTTAGCAGTGAGAATTTGGCAGTAGGATTAAAATGAATTTTTTGAGTAAAATCTTATTTGTGAGTGCAAGAGCTCCTGCTCCTTTCTTGACTCTATCACTTGGAAGCATAGGAAGTGCCATATTGCATCAAACCAGTCATTTATCTACTGCAGCATGCCCTTGCCAGCAGTGACCGACAGCAAATGCTTCAGGAGAGGGAAACCTGTAAGGAAACCAAAGTGAGAAATGCTGATCTGGAGGAAAATGAGTTGTTCTTCCTCCTGATCTTTTTCTGTTTTTAACCTGATGAAAGGGATCTTGTGTTTGTGAGGGCATTTTAAGCTCTCCCTCCTGAAAATTTGTAGCATGTCATTAAAAACCTAAAGGAACTACTTAAGAAGGTAAGGGGAAACCAGTGTCCAGCTGCATTAAAATGTGTCTAATGACACATTAGGATGTAGGATGAAATTTTCTTATTTATCATAACAAGATAAGCCTCTAGCCTACACTCCCTTCCAACTGGCATTCTCCACGGCTGGTAAATGTGTGTGTACTTCATTGTTCTTTAAAGATGCACCTAGATTCTGCTTCCTCTACATTTCCAAAGGGGAATAGCTCCAGGAATGTTTGATAATTTTTCCCAGATCTAGAGGCTGTATGTAGCTGTAAATACTAAACACAGCTTGTGATGCAGAGCCAGCAGTGTAGGTTAGGGGTTTTCTATCAGCAGTGCTTTGCTATGTGTTGAAGCTGATGAAAAAATACTTAAGAGTTGAAGGAAAACTTACTTCTCTTAGGGAATTGTCTTTCTTCCCCTCAGTCTGAGCCTTTATTATCAGATTTCCAAGACTTTAGGATACTAAGCAAACTATTGATAGAAAATAATTGAGTTTGTGCCTAAATGACAAAACAGGAACTAATAGCTCATTTGTCAAGGAAAAAAGTCTCTAAGACTGATTTGTGAAAAACAGAGGGGAGAAAAAGTGGTTAATGAGTCTCTCTGGAAAGGAGTAAGTCTTTGTGGTTTTAGTGACTTTGTGGAGATACTGTTCCAGATTGTATAGTGATGGTACCTAATAGTGAATATATTAGTTCTAGTGCTAACATGTATCCATCATTAGATAAAGATATGGGAATAGTTCTAGATGTTATGGTGAGAAATAACTAAGCCTTCTCCTTTTCAAATGAGGATTCTTAGCAGTTAGGTTGAGAACTACTTCTGACTGTGTCTTCTCCATTATATCTTGAATAAGCTTTTTACATTGGGCACAGAACTGGTGCTCCAACAGCAATGATAATCTTCAGTCACCTAGAAAATTGTAAATTAAAGTCAGTTATTTGTGCTGACTCCACATGTAGGTGGCATCCTTTTTCCACACATATGCTGGTATATTTTCTTCTGCTGTAACCTGTTTCTGTGTTTTACACGTTGAAAAATATCAAAAAGTTTTCTCTTGCAGACCATAGTTAGAGTCGTTCTCATTACTCTGAGTTTAAGTTACCATGAAACACAGTGGATTTTTAAGTAGGAAATGACAAGTGAAGGGACTGATTGAAAAGACTGCAGGGCAAGCACAAGTAGAGGAGAGGGGCATGGCTGAAAGAAGAGATGACATCTGCAGATAGCTGGCAAAGAAAAAAAGCAGAGAATATAAAAGGGCTAAACCACCATAATCCAGAGGAATATAGTACTGACAATGACTTGCATTCCTGCCGCATCTTTCATCTAGACTTGTCTTCAGACACCACAGAGTTCTCATCATTCATCTCTCCAAAGCAGTCACCTTTCAGGTGAAGGTGAGAAAAACAGATGAGAAAGATACAGAGAAGAATGATTGCTAAAATCTGGGGAAAGAGGCAGAATAGGCAAACCTAGTTTTCAAGAATGTTTTCATCCTGTTGAAAAACAAGTCATGGACCTGCACTGAAGGCATGGTTGTTACATTGTAATTTAGATCGTGCCTGGACCTCATCTCAGGGCAAACAGTTGGTGGTCTCAGCTACAGTAAAGTTGAAAGACCTAACCCCTCTGAACTGTATTTGGGGTTTGGTTCTGCCACATACACACATGACTTCCAGATCATGTCCTGTTCTCCCTAGGGAATGGCTGTGAGGGAAACTGTGATATCTAGTCAGTCCCTGATTTGGGCTGGGGATATAACACACTGCAAAGGAAATCCACAAGCCACTTCAGACAAAAAATATTCTTTCAGTTACAGTTGAGGACTTAAACCATTGGATTAGTCTCTTTTAAAACAGGAAAAATATTAAGACAATGCAAATTTCTGCCAATTGTTTCCAAGAAATCTGGCAAACTTGTGTGCTGGAAGGGTTAAAGTTGGTTCTTCACATTGCAGGTACAGGGTCTTTCATCTCCAGCCCACATACAAGTTGAAATCCCTGTAGATATAATTGGATACTCAGTGGAGGAATTGCAGATGTGGGCAGTCCTGTTGGAAACAGCAGTGTGACCATACCATTGCATGGACATTTAGAGCCACAGTTCCTAAACAGAGGCAGGACTCCTCTTTATTTCTCCTCTGGATACATTTCACATTCCTATAGAATAGACTTGAGTTTTGAAACCATGAAGCCCAAGCCATCTTGGACTATAAGAAATGAAACTCTTGGAGCTCAGGGAATGGCACGTCAACATGTCATTGAATTCAGTAATTCAATTAAGAGCACAGTGCTGCACTCAGTTGTGCTCTGTCCCAGGGTGGCAGAAGAAGGAACAAACATCTGATCTTCAGCCACACTGAGTTTTGTATTCAGCATGTGCAGTGTGCTGGGTGCATGGAGTAAATTCTGTCCGAGCTGCTGTGTAGCCCTGTTTGGATGCTGAGTGATTGCAGCTGCCATGTTTCATTTTTAGACAGGTTCATATTAACCTTCTGTACTACGAAGTGTTGTTCCCTTCCACGATGCCTCAGCCTGAACTCCTGAGAAGACACCTCATGTGTTCCCCTTAAAAAAAAAAACAAACAACAAAGGCAGAAGGACACGTGGTGTTTAACAAAGTGATGCCAGAGGATATAAATCTTCTCTTTGTCTCCTTGCCCTGTGTTCCCTATTGCCATTCTTCCACCATCAGGATATTCTGGTGTGTAATTCAATTTTAACTAGCAGAAGGTGCATAGTTCTCACATATCCCTGTCAGCTGGTGCATGAAATAAAGATGCATGCACAACCCAGGAGACAGACACATCCTTTGCACCTGAGAAAAGCAAATATAACTTACTTAGGGAATTACGCCCTACTCTCCCAAATTTCATTTCACTCAACTCATTGAGACTAAACCAGTCTTCTTCTCGTTGCTTCTGTTTGTTTAACTTTGTAGTTGGCTTCACAGTAGATCCACTGAAACTTTTTTGGTTGAGGAGTAGGGAAAAACTTTGTGGTTTTGCTTTGTCTTCTGGTTCTGAGACTTATTCCCATTATCTCTGTACTTTTGTTTTGGTAATTGATAGCTTGTCATCAGCTGAGCTGATATTCTCTTTATTTGGTATCCCATTGTACTGATATTACTCATATGTGTTTAGGTAAACATTTCTGAGACAAACTGTTTTCTCTTTATTGTAGAACAAATGAAAAATACTTCAAAGTGTATATATTATTTTAAAATGTGTCTGTCCCTTGGAATAGTAAAACTTCATCTTCGTTGTCTTCTCATGAACAATTCAGTTCCTTCAAATGCTCAGCAAAGACATTTGTAACAAGGTCAAAAACATGACTCGATGAAGTACTCCAGATGTCAGCAAAATGACAATGTTGCTGTTGTAGGAAGAGAAGTGATCTTGTTTCTTTAGAAAATACTGCTGGCACATTGAACAAACCTCAGAATTATATTTCTGTATGAAGCAAGCTTTTACTATTCTTTGTAAGCAGAAGTGGTGCATTTCTAAAAGGCTTTGGCTGTCTGTAAGCAAACCTCATTACTACACAGGAAAAAAAAAATTATCTTAAATCTTCTGGGGATGTGGTTTATCGTGAACTCAGGACAGCAAATCTAACTGTGGTGTCAGTCTCCTCCAACCCAGAAATATCTTAAGTTGGAAACAGATAAGGTTATTTATCAGAAAAGTCAATACCAGAGACCAGTTAGCCTTTTGTTTGGTTTCTGAGCCATGACATAATTGTATTGGGACATTTCAGAGAGGGAGATTAAAAGAAAATAATTTTGTAATGGTGAGCTGTTGGATCACAGGCAGCAATCAGCAGCAGGTTGCCAGCCTTGGGTGTTGGCATGTTTGATTGAAGGCAAATAGTCAGCCTTTATCAGAGTGGATGGAAAGAGCAGGTAATAAAGTATAAAAATAAAAGTAGTAATAATGAAGAGACAAAAAGGAGGGAAATTTTTCTTTCTAGTATACTACAGAATATCAGTAGCATAAGGTAGTCATCTAATGGTTCAAAAAACCTTGTTTTATAAAAAGCAAATGAGTGGGGAAAGGGTTTTCTATGATGTTCTACTGCTCAGTGAATGTGAATGGAGAAGACTCTGATCATCCGAGTTTCCAGGAAACATGCTCTTAACAACATACAAACCTGCACAATGCTCACCAGTCAACAAACTGCCTTTGGTCCAGAAGTTAAATCACATGTGAACAGTAATTGTTTTCACTTCCTGAAAATCAAGCTGATTTGCTACAGGATTTCTGGACAGATGCAAAACCGTTTCCACAAAGGACTTGTATCTTTAGTCCATCAAGTGTCACATACACCTGTATGGTGATCTTTACTCTGTCAGTCACACGTCCCAGCAAAACACAATCAGCTCCTGGACTAAAGCAGTATAACCACCTCCTTACAGGTCTGATATAGGTAGGAGCAGAGCTGGAAAACTGGTATTTTACCAGTGCTTATGTGCAAATGTACTGGATTAGTGGGAAGAAAAAGTCAGATTTGAAGCTACACTGCGTTCTACCAGAGGTGGTCATAGAGGAAAACACCTCAATTCACATAGAGTCAATCAAATCAGGAGCAGAGCAGTTAATTAATTTAGTAATGACAGTAATTAACCAGCAGTCAATGAAGTGTGCAATCAAGATCAGTATCAGCAATGCAGCATAACAAACCACAGTGCTAGGTACTTACAGAAGTTATTAAACACAGATCTCCCTTCTAGAACTAAACCAAGCAGTGTACAGCAGTCCAGTGCCATAGGGCCAGGGCTGGTGTCTTCAGACCAAATTCTGATGCTGCTCTCTTTCCTTTTCTCTCTCTCTCCCACTGTTAAATATTTCCTTGCTTCTTTTTTAGCTCTTTCAAGCTGACTTCTAACTTGTTTCAAAAGTGTCTCTCTTCCAGTTTAATGTGTCTCAGTGCAACAAGTTTTGGGGAAAATGACCTTTCAGACAGTTTGGACTCTTTTTTGTTCACACAAGCTGATTGTGCTCACCCTCCTGAGTTACCAAAAAGGAGGGAGTGTGAATGTGTCCCCAGTGTGCTGCCAGAATAGGTGATAGCAGCCCCAGAATCAGATTCAATTCTACCTCCTGGCTCCAGAGTAGGAAATGTACCTTGAGCAGAGCTAAGTGACCAGTCTGGAGCTTTTATTATGTTTATTTATCTAGCTTTATGTTTATCAGAAGCCTTTTTACTTTTCTCCCCTAAATACATTTTTACTCTCTTGTCTCTATCTTCTGTCAGAAGCAAAGTGCTAGATTTTTTTTTTCTCTTTGCCTTAAAAATTATGGATGATTCTATTTCCTGGAGAGATGTTATTGAAGAGTAACATAGCTCAAACTCATCACTCAACTGTAAATGTTCTTGAAGACATGGATGTGAATGATGACTCTTTGTTGATAACCCACAAAATTCCTCAGAACTTGGAACTGGAGATTTAGATTCCTTTCTTGTACATATTCTTTAATTGACTGTTGCCAGGAATTCTCTGCTACTGGCCACATGATCAAACAAGAACTCATCAAAAAGCTCTTCCTTCTAAAGCAATACTTTATTTCTGTCTTTGTATTAACAACCAATTTAATTTAAGCAAGTTCCCAAGGCTCTGGTGTTATCACATTATTAGAATTTCTACAAATCTGTGATTTTCATAATGTAGAAAAGTAATAATTTTGGGTTAGGTGTAATTAATTATTAATTACCGCTGCAATCTTTATCCATTCTCTCTCTGAAGTTTCCCTGTGTTTGTAATAAACTCTGGTCTATTCTTGTGTATTTTGTAACACAGTGGGTTTGGGAGTTTTCTGTATCAGATATCATATGTTCCTTGATAGCAGAGGAAAACAGGAATTTTCTGGAATAAATACACAAGCCCAAATTTTCAAATGTACTTATTTCAGGTGCCCTGCTTAAGCAGCCAGTAAAGATCTGCTCTGCCAGTGGTACTGAACAGATAGCCTGCAAGAATTGTGTATTTTTCCAGTGACTAGAGTGTGTCATCTTTGTTCTTTTCCCCCTCCTCATGTATTTCATATAAACAAATTAAGAAATTAAGCACTGGAGAATGTTGGGGTTTTTTTTAGTCTTTCTCCCTCTTTGCCTTTTTGGTTTTCTTCGTAGCAAAATACTGCTCATATTCCATTTTTAATGTTGGAAATGAAAACAAACAAAACCCAGAGAAACCAAACCAAAACCAATCTAAAGCAGAACTTAAACAGAATCCTCATTAACTGAGTCTTTCATTTATAATTTTTTTTCTGCTTCTAAGCTGCAACTCTGTATTCTGAACTATTAACAAGCTAAAGGAAAATCCTCTTTCCATTATTCTTAGGTTAGGCATTTGTGGCTTCTGGTTTTCAATGTTGTGCCCAAAGAATTAAAAATGCAAATATGTCTCTGCAGTTGTGGGTAATTTGTAGCTGCAGTTAACATAACTATGCCTAAGATAAAAATAATGCTTCAGTCACCATACACATGTAAGTCACCATCTGTACTTCAAATTACCCCACATTAGCCAAAATATGTGCAGGGCTTTTTTAATTAGCAAGGGTTTTTTCCCTGTGTTCCAGCCACACAGCCCCATCATGTGTTAGTCTCCACTGCTGTCTCTCATCTTCTTCAGCTAGAGTCCAAATTTTAAGGAAACTTTTACAAGAAAATGTGTCTGCAATGTTGCTCCAGTTATTCCTTTTACATGTTTATGTTACACTTTCCAACCACTTATTTGTAATGTGTGAGTAAACCAGAACTACTTTGATTTCAGGAAGTGTTAGACCCAAGTTCTAGTGGTTTACTCACGAGTCATTATTTTTTTCCTCTGATCTCCTCTGTTTTTAACTCTGTTCTTTTTGCCTTATAAAAAGGACCTAGGCAAAAAAACTGTTCCAAATGTTTTCTTCTAATATGATGGTCAAAAGATAACCTTTCAGCATAAAAATCAGATAAGCTTTTTATAACTGGCTTTGCATGTAGTTTTGATTTTCTACTTTGGTGGACAGAGGGCCATGTACAGCTCTAAAATCCCCAGGGCAGCAAATTCAGAGGAGGTTAGACATAAAAAGACATAAAAACCTACAGCTATAGTTGTAAGAGTTGTTGTCACCTTTTGTTGGCTTCTATCAGCAGGACAGATGAGAGCAATGTGAAAAAATTCATGTGCTGAATGGAGGCAGTAAAGTACACAGACATTTTATGTCTTCCCTTAGCTGCTGTTCAGCTCTGGAAGTACCTGAAATCTGTAGCTAGTTTTTCTTCTGCACAGTGTGGTTTGAGACAAAGCAGAGTGTGATAATTCATAAAACTGGGGAAAAAAATACTGTTTTAGATCCAATTCTGTCCTAGAATTATATAAAAACCAACAGGATGATTACAAATATAAAATGGAAAAAAATGTTAGTATGCACATTTCAAGGTAAATGGGATGTCTGGAGAGAGATCACAATAAAATGCTTGCACAACATCATCAGAGTGAAATCTACCCCAGCAAGGGAAGGAACACTGTGGGCATGGAGCTTGCAGATGGAATATCCTGACTGCTAGAAACCAGTCACAAAGAAAACCCATCTGTGATGTGTCCTGGTGGGCTCTGAAACAGAGTAAA
This sequence comes from Galbula dea, assembly GCA_013399015.1. NCBI lineage: Eukaryota > Metazoa > Chordata > Aves > Piciformes > Galbulidae > Galbula > Galbula dea. The sequence continues at coordinate 1,007,298 of VWZX01006819.1, read as the reverse complement.
GCTTGGGAAGCACTCCTCTGCCAGGACCAGGTATCTGTTTGTTAGGCCTGCAAGAGGAATGTTAATGACCTGTTTCTGAAGAGCAGTCAAAACTGGGGAAGCTCTCCAGGCAATAGAAAGTGTGGTGAAAAAGACCTAACCAAGCAGATGGTTTTAGAAGGGAAGAAGATCTACAGGCCTAAGCTAGGTGATAGTGGAGCACTGTCTAGATTATGTCTGCCCTGAGAACCTTGTGAAAAGTCATCAGTGTGGTAGAAGACTCTATCAGCCTCTCTGTTTTACAGCTTTTAAACAAGGTGCTGATTAGAAGAAGGGTTGAAATATTCCTCTAGCTTAAAAGTATTTGGTTTTTTACTTTCAGGGGTGGAAGCAACTCATGTTTCATCTGGATGTGTGGAAACCTGTGATGCTACACACTAGGTATGTGCAAAATAAAAATGTACTAGGAATAAGTTAGGAGCATTCATGGTTTTGTAATGTGTCGAAATGCAGGAGTCCTGTTACAAGAAAAATCTATTCCTAATGTATATTCCATTTGGCTAAGGTGAAAACAAGTTGTGAAGCATGGCTTACTTTCTGCCAACTTTGAGCATGAGAGATTTCAATTGGGAAAAAGTCCTGATTTTGGTCTGCTTCTATGCCTGGAATCTGTGAGAACATGAACACTGAACTGAACTGAGAATCAAAAGAGGAGTTTAAGGAATGATGACATACATTGAGGTCTCCTCATCCCAAAACTGGGAGCTATTGATGTTGTATGTTTGTGTTAGACTGTTTAGCACTTTTAAATACCTTTACTGTTAAGCATTATGGGAAATTTGTCTGTTAAAAACAAACCAGTGAGAAATGCACTGATTTCACTTACAGTCCTAGGGTATCTTAGGTCGGTTACTGTTACATCAGGATGGGTTGAAGCCTTTTAGGTGACTTGGAGTCTCCCTGTGCATGTGTGTAATTGAAGTGATATGTGGTTTGTTACCACTTGGATGATAATATAAACAAATGAGACTGCATCTGTCAATCTTCACACCCTAGAGCATGTTGGTGATAGCATAGTATTACAGATCTTGGCTGCTGGTTCTGTCCCATCTCCTTAGATCATCAACATCAATGGCTGGTTCCATCAACAGGTGGCTGGCTGGCTTTCTGATAGAACAACTGAAGTATTATTCTTACTAACATACTAAATAACAGTAACTAGCTTAAACCCTAATAGTAATAGATGAACACTGGTGTATGATTCCCAGACAGAGCATTTGAAAGATACAGGACTGAAGCCTGACCTCAATTCTATTTGTGTGAAGTAAGACACAGTTATCAATCATGAATTATAGAAGAATCCAAAAAGGAAATGCTTTTTCCAAGTTGCAAGAGCTGTGTCTGACTCTTTGTCCTTGCCTAGTGCTGCACATGGAAGAAATTACTGTCTGTTACTGCTGGAAATAAAAATGCAGGCAGAAGTATTGCTCCTAAACACACCAATTATTAAAGTAAAACCTTGAAAGAAAAGCATCAAAGCTATTGATGATCCCTGTTGCTGAGTATAAAAGAGTTTCTGTAAGATGACTGAATTTGCCTTTCATTTGAAAGGTTGTTTATCAGTGTCTGCCAGCACCATTTGCATTATCAAATTCCAGCAGCCTGTAGTGCTGGCTCATCAGCATGTCTCTGGGGGATTTCTTGGCCATGTGATCAAACAAGGCATATTTCCCAACTTAACTCCTTTGACATCACATTGAGGTATCATTCTTTAGAGTCATATTCTAGGTTGCAACTCGAAGAGAGGAAGGTTAGAGCAGATACAAAGCAGTGTAGGTGCCTTGACCTTGGCTTCAAGGATGAGATATTGGCTTGGAACCAGTAACGAATGAGGCAGTGCTTGCTCTGTGCTTATCACTCTGCTTTGTGTGCAGCTTGTGAACAGAATACCTCTCAGCTGGGGGGAAAAGTCTGGAACTGGACAGTTTAGAAAATATCTGAGACTTAGCTCACTATCTACTCAGCTCCTCATGAAAATCTACCTTCTGGTTATTTTACCTGTGTCTTTCCACAAGACTTGCTTTCTAAGGCTTCATACAGAAGACTCCATTGTAGTCCTCATTTGCTGAAGCACATACATACCCAAAATGCTGGAGTAGCTCCATGTGGAAGAAAAATGTCACTAAGATATTGACCTATTTTTGGTTTGTATCCACATGTATTCCAATTTAAAAGCCAAGTGGTATCAGGAAGTAGAAACAAAAGACAAAAGTTGACTGTTGAACTAAGTGCTATATAACAAGCTTTGAATCCAGCAGAGTTGTTGAAAGTGTTTCACCTTTCATTTTGGCAATACTTGGTGCTTGGGGCCATCTTTTAGTGATGAGCATGGGAGTGTTGGGTGAATGCTTGGACTTGATGATCTCAGAGGTCTTCTCCAACCATAATGATTCTATGATTATGGTATGTTCTTACCCATGCTGTTGGGAAAATGTTGTAGTTCAAACCATGCTAGGTGTTGTAGAAACATGAGTTGCAGTAATTGCTTCTTTTATTTCTATAGAGTGACTTACTCTAGCTAACCAGAACAGATTTCCTTGTTTTTTTTGTACAAGACTATCATAAAAGTAATGCCTAGTAAGCTAAGCAGAGCAGTATAATGAGAAACCTTCTCATGGAATTTTCATTCTGTGCATAGTACAGGTAGTATAGGATCCCCTAAATAACACTTACTTGACATAGTAGCATTTCAACAGCTTAATTTCAAAGATAGAATGAAAAATTAAGAACTAAAAAAAAAAAGGAAAGAGACCTCCTTCTTTTTACTGAGAATAGATATAATTTGCCTTAAAAGATCTTTCCATCAATCATATCTTATTCATATTTTTCAGTGAAGAAGTGCATAGCATATTCATGGTTTGCAGTTGCTTATTTTCTGAGAGGTAATTAGTTCACAGCACTTTGTTGTAGGGGAAAAAAAAAATCTATCAAGATTGCTCTTTGGCTTTAATTAAAAAATAGCACCCAGAATATTCCATATCTCTCACTTCATAAGAGAAGTGTCACAGGGCACAAATGATTTCAAAATGTTCTTGCATTTTGTTCAAGCAATTACAGCTTGAACATGTTCTTTTGGAAACTATCCTGGTAAGGAGAGAGGAGGAAACTGCACTTTATTTCTTAGTAACTTGTTTCTATGATCCTAGAATCCATCAAGCAAATGTTAGGGATGCTTCTCTGTTTTGACTATGACTGTTCACACAGGCATGGATAAAAGCTAGACAGTTGAAGGAATGTAATTCATTTGTTGGTCTAGCTACATGGTGACTCCAAAGGAGTCACAGGTCCATACATATAGCCCTTAATGGTAGCTTTTTTAATTTGCATCTTGATATTAGCTGGAAGATCTAAAGCCAGAAATGGTCTGCAGAGGCTACTTTGAGGAGTGTTATGTATTTTACTTTCCTGTATGAATGTAGGGAATATGCTGCTTGCATGGAAAAGACTGCTCTAAGCTGCTCTCAGAGGTGTCTCTGTGAAGGACTTGGAAAACAACTTGGCTAACATTCTTTATATCAGGAATTCTAAGATGAAGACATAGTAAGACAGTGATGCTGTAACAGAATAGATGAATAACTAGGTGATGGGATAAACATGGCTCAGAAGTTCTTTTCCACCCCTGTTGTTGTATCCAGACCTTTCTGCATGCCCCAGATGCATAGACATGGCTTCTCTCCTCGCTCCTGTGGAAATGCATCTGTGAGGAGATGTACAAAATGTGCTTGCTGTGACCCTGTGTTGTGGTGGTTCTTCAAGATGAGGACAGTCTGTATTCTTGTCACCGCTCTGATGTCCTCTTGTTAGCTTCTGTCTCTCAGGTTCTCAGTCTGTAAAATGACAATGGCTTTGGGGAGCTTCAATCTTTATATGTAGCCAAAAATTCCCTAAAAAACCCCAAACCTTGAAAGTTTGGCTTGTTTGCCATCTCCTATCTCCAGTCTTAATTTCACACTAGTAGAAGAGTAGAGTGAAACTACTCAGAGGTATGAAGGAGTTTTTAACAGTTTTTCTACAGCTATCAGGATGGGATGGGATGAGATGATGGGCTCTTACTCAAACCAAACCATACATATATACGCCCCCCAACCTCATCAGCTGTGACAAGTGTTATAAATTGTAAATTAGAGAGGACACTTGCAGATATCCTCAAACTATAATCCTATGGTAACTTCTTCTTGTAAAAGACCTTGCAACAGATCCTGCATTGTATGGGAAATAGCCTGAATCTAAACCAAAGGAAATCCTTGCTCATGCCCTTGGGAATCAAAACTGCCAGCTTTTATACAGCTCTGATTAAAACACAGCACACAGCAGATGCTCAGGCTCAAAAACCTCTGTGTTACTTTCAGTGCTGGTGTAATACAGTGTTCATCCCTCAGTGCTGGCTTATTCATGAATAATGGATTGTTTATTTGTTACTTAGATAAACAGTTTTGTGTTCTGTGGTTGGCTCAGGTGGTGAGAAGCCACACATATGACACAGCCCAATAATCCAAATTACCAAGGTCTTTTGGCATCTACCAGGATAAACAGGAAAGCTAATGAGGGGAGAGCTTCTGAGGTATCCCTGCTTACAGACTGGGGGGTTGGAAGTGAATTTGGTATCACGTAAGTAGACTCAACAATTTCTCATCTAGAATCCAAACTTCAAACTCAGTTGCAGAGACAATGTTTCCACCTGTTTTCTCTTTGGCAGTGAAGGAAATGGTGCCAAGTATCTTCTGTCCATCTCTTGTTAAGTTTCCATGTAAACTCTGCTTTAAAGCCACAGGCAGCATATTAAAATGGGCCTTAGAAGTAAGTTTTGTCTCCTTTTCTGATTGAGCTGTCTATAAAAATCACAGAATCATTATTAGACTCGTTAAGGTTGGCAAAGACCTCCAAGATGATGAAGTTCAACCACTGACCCAACAGCACCATGCTGCTAAACCATGTCCCCCAGCGACACATCTACATCAAGAATGGTGATTTCACCACTGCCCTGGGCAGCCTGGGCCAATGCTTAGCCACTCTTTCAGGGAAGAAATTGTTCCTAATATCCAACCTAAAGCCTTCCTGGCACAACTTGAGACCTTTTTCTCTTGTCCTGTTGTGCTAGTAACCTTGGAGAAGAGACCAACTCCCACCTTGCTCCTACACTTTTTCAGGGAGTTGTAGAGAGCGAGGAGGTCTCCCCTGGGCCTCCTCTCCCAGACTAACAGCCCCAGTTCCCTCAAATGCTCCTCACAACACTTGTGCTCTGGACCTTTCACCTTAAGCAGGGACATGTTACTCTCCATCTGCAGCTTGCTGTGGAGACATTGCCTCCCATGGAAAATTTGTAACCCCAAAACTTCAAACTGCTCTGTGAGTGCAGGACTCCTCAAAGCTTGGTCCTGCTGTCCTTTGGGGTTCAGTTCTGTAAAACGGAGTTAATCATATCATTTGTTTTTTAACCTAGATTTTTCTATTTAGTCTTTATGGCAGGGACAGTCTTTGATAGGATTCTAGTGCAGGTGAAAATATTGAGATGGCACTTAGATATGAGTAACAATAATACAGAGACTGCAAATACATCTTAAAATTTTCTCTTTTCACTTCAAGGTGGGGAAAGTATTTTGTCCAGTGTTTCATTATCCTTTGGGTTTTTTTCCTAGTTTTATGGCTTGTTGGCAGGCAAAATGCAGTTTGTTTGGGCAGATAAGGTTTTCACTTCTATAAATAAGAGAGGTTATATCTTCACCAAAAGTTTTTTTTCTCTTACTGTTGTGCTCACCACATTACTCTAGTATATTCCCAGCATCTATTAATTGATTTTTCCTTCAGAGGAAAACCAAATCAAATCTACATGTAGCAAGTCAGAGCAAATTGACTGGAAAAGATCAGTTGCTGCTGTAGTTAAAAGTAATACTATGTTATTACAGCCATAAAAGGTAAAAAAATCTGCATAGTAACCAAGATGCATATCCCATAAAGAGCAGCATGAAGTTATTCCTGCAAATGGCATCAAAAAATGAGCCTGTTCTCTTTCTGCAAATCCACACCTGATTTTCAACACTCATTTTTTATTAAAATGGTAACAAAAAACTAATGCCATGACATAGTTATTAAAAAGTGACTTGTTTTCATAAGAAGCTTGAAATTAATTTTATGAGACATTATTATTGGGTTTGGTCTGATGCAAACAGCATTATTCTAGCTTTATGCTTCTGTTAGAGAGCACCATGTAACTAACTCTATAAGAAACAAACATCTTGTGTTCTAATGGAATACTAGAAACATTCATTTTTGTATTATTGCTTTTTTTCCAGCAACAGTTGTCATATGCAGACATAACTTTTATTTGGTTTCTCTCTGATAGTTTCAGCTCCTTCTCTCTGGGGAAATAATGAATGAGGCAAATGTTGTCTTTCCTTTTAAGAAGCTCAAGTCTGGCAGAAGAAAAGGAAACATGGTGTTGTTCTTACTGGCTTGACCAGCCAAATCTAGTTATTTCATGAGGTTTTTCTGTTTCTTTAAAGTTCTCTGCTTTCAGGGGCAGAACATGGACAGAACTGAGCACTGCAGCATAGAGAGCTCCTCTCTGTGTCTGTTCCTTCATGGTGAAAATACAGGCTGAAACGTTCAGAGCAGACAGCACACAACTTGTTCCAAAAGCCCCATTCCCTGTCACTGAGGGGCATTAGTGTTCTCCTTCAAGGACACACAAGCAGTTAAGGCAGCTGAAGATGGTTGCCCCTTACCCTGTTGAACACTACTGAATTTCTCTTTGATCCATGATCATGTCAGCTTTACCCCATTTCTTATCTCCTTATCTCTTGTGTTTCACCTGACAGCTGCTGCTCTGTCGACACTTTCTGTCTACACTGGTTCTCATCCCCTTTCTTCGCAGCACAATGATCAAAACCTCTGGCATTAAGGACCATAACCTGGATCTCTTCAGCACTCTGACAAGGCATGTCTGTGTAGTCAAAGGCAGGAGGCAACCTTCTAGCTCTGCCTGTTCTCTAAGTTAGAAGGAGGTAAACCAGGTACCTGCTCAGAAGAGCATGTGAGTTCACTAACAGGCATAGAATCATAGAATCATTAAGGTTGGGAGAGACCTCTAAGATCATCAAGTCCAACCATTGACCTATCACCACCATGCTACAAAACCATGTTACCAAGTCCCATGTCTACATGTTTTTTGAACCCCTCCAGGGATGGTGACTCCACCACTGCCCTGAGGAGCCTGTTCCAGTGCATCCCTCATGCTTACTTAGGATTCTAATTAGTGAGACTCAGAGCTAACAATTCTAATAGCTTTAGGACAGGCTTGTGTTCCTGGCCAGAGCATGTCTCTTTCCCAGTCTTCAGGCAGATAGAAGTGTGAGTTAAATAAACTGCTGCTCTCTAGATGAGGATTTTTCTGTTTTACCAGGTTCCTACACTCTGCAGAGTCTGGTCTTGTTCTACATCAGCTCTATAGTTTTCTGTTCTTGGAGATAAGCACTATCAACCTTTCTTGGTTTTTAAACCATCCGTTTCAGCACAGCTTTTCCTAAACTTCCTCATGTTCATGAAGTATTTTCCTGGGTGAGAAACACTGATTACACTTCATTTGTGTCATTTTATGTTGTTGACTTTTTGTTCTTGAGAGAATGCAAAAATTAAGAACAGGATGCCTGCAGGTGGAATCACTAGTGAGCTGACTTGCTTTGATGGGTTTTTTTTTGAATACAGCTATGTAGAACTAATTGTACAGAGGTTTCTCACTCTCTGGTAGAAAACAGGTTTTGTCTTCAGGCATGACCTCTGACAGCTTGATGCAAGATGTCAGGAGTAATTAGTTAACCGCTGGTGTCAACCCTTGCTAAAATCTTCCTGAGAGGTCATCGGTCATCAAAAGCAGCTATGCAAGAAAACACATTAAGCATAATGTGGCTAGGCTTTAGGGAATAATGTGCTGAAGTAATGGACAAAGTGTACATAACCTCTTCTGCTCTGCATAAGGGATAGCCTTCAGTAACCTCAACTCCCCTGAATCTGTTTGTTAAACACTTTTAGTCTCCTGGGCTTAGAGTTCTGCCCTTCTCCTTTACCATGCGCTTGTTATAAGCAACCTCTGCACTGAAACTCTTTTCTTCTCTTGGTTTTGTGGATTTCTGGGGCAAATCTACACATGTGCAAGTTTAAACTTTGGGTTCTGTGATCATTCACTCCAGTGACATTTCAGTTTGTTCAACTTTAGGGCAGTCCTATTCTGAATACAAAAACAGGCTGAGAAAAGACCAGAAAAGAACTCATTTAAAAGCTGGAATGAATATTCATAATGAAGTTCTTATTCACTTGCAATTGTACAGCATCAGCTTTAGGCAGTAGGGTTTTAGACTTTAGCATTGATAAAAGGATGACTGGCAATTCTATTTCTAGTAAATACATTTAAAACACTGAGTTCCACTTGCCAGTTGTGAACTTAGAGTCGTATGGGTCCACTTGTTGCTATTTTTTCCTGGCACCATAGAAAATTTTATAGAAAGATTCCAGGAAACTAAATATGGTCCAGATCTTAGGACTTGGACTTTTTCCACTGCTGCAGTACCTTAAAGGGAAGATAAAAATAGCTGTGTCCTTGTCATGGTTTAACCCCAGCTGGCAGCTAAGCACCACGCAGCTGCTCACTCACTCCTCTCACCCACCAGTGGGGTGGGGAGGAGAATCAAAACCCAGTGAAACTTGTAGGCTGAGATTAGAACAGTTTAATAACTGGGAAAAAAAAGTATGATAATGGTAATAAAAATGAAAATAACAGGAGTGAAATAAACCCCAGCAAATGCAAGTGATGCATAATGCAGTTGCTCATCACCCTCTGACAGATGCTTAGATAGTCCCCTCCTGTCCCAGCCAACTTCCCTCAGTGTGTACATACTGGGTATGGTGTCATATGGTGTGAAATATTCCTCTGGCCAGTTTGGGTCAGCTCTCCTGGCTGTGACCCCTCCCAACTTCTTGTGCCTCTCCAGCCTTCTCACCTGCAGGGCACGAGAAGCTGGCAAATCCTGAATGTAATATGAACATTACTTAGCAACAACTAAATCCATCAGTGGGTTATGAACGTTGTTGCCATCCTAAATCCAAAACACAGCACCCTACCAGCTACTAGGAATAAAATTAACTCTGTTCCAGCCAAAAAGCCAAAACTAGGACATTCCTCTTTATATTGTCCTCTATCTTCCACTTTCCTAGTCCTTGGAAAGTTGTCTGAACCTTTAGATGTTGCTGCTGCTTCTGCTGAGATGTTTTCTTAACTAAGGTTCTCTGGAAGAGTTAAGTAATGCCCTTGGATCCTTCAGGCTAAGAGAAACTCTCATGTGCTTCTTAAAACCAACCACCTTATGGGATAAAAATGAAGCAAAGGAGATCATATTAAGACTCCATCCACTTTAGATATTGCAGTGGTAAAATAGTTTGTCAGGAATAGTTTGTTCAAGTGACAGCACTACAGAGCCACTCTGATACTACTACCTAAAGACTAGGACAAAGGAGTGCAGTAGGAAAGATTTTCAGTAGCCAGCTTAAATCCTAAATTAACTTCTAAAATAAAAGGTAATAAATATCCTTAGTGCATAATGCATTGATATTGCTAGTAACAATAATCCTAACAATTATGCTATTACACAATCAGATTCCAAAGTTCCTGATTTTCAATTTATTTAAATTTTAAGGAGTTAAAGAATTGTTCAGGAGTTTTCCTTCATCCAGAATGAAATTAGAAGGTTATTTGGAGAGCTGGTTAAAACCATAAGTTTAATTAATGAATGGTTCAGGGCACAAGAGTTCTGATAATGCAGACTTTCTTGTGGAAAAGAAAAAAAATAAAATGAATTTTTCTTTTCCCATGAGAATTAATCAAGTACTGGTTGCTTTTAATGGGTTTTGCCCCTGCTGCCTTGCCCAGCCTCACCTGGTTTACTGATAAGACCACATGTCATCAGCAGATGATCAAGTCTCCTTGTAAAAGGGGTTCCTGCAGAGACTGTCTGGCTGCCTTAGGCTGGAAGATTTCAAAACCTGTTAGGGAAAGTGAAGCAAAATAAAAAGAATGGAGTTCAAGAGAAAGGAATGAGTATAAAAGGAAGATGGATTTCCAAGCAGCTCAGGTACTAAGATATGGCTAGAATTGTAATAGTTTATTAACCTTCTTACTATATAGTGAATTTTCTTTATCCTCTTTAAAGACACTAGTGTGTGTTCATTAAAGTCAATGGACAAGCTTTTATGGGCCAAATTTATGAAGTTTTTTTGACAGATTCATGTTGGAATGAGGATCCTAGATGCTATTGAAAGTATCACCAGGTGCTAATCTCCTTCCCCAAGCACTTTCCAAAGTCAGGCCATAGTTGTTTCTGTTAGGTCTGTGATCAGGTCTTCATCATCCAGGCTATGGAGAAGAAGTTTGGATCATTTGAATAAAGCACAGCACAGCATCTACTTTAGACAATTAGGAAAATACAGTGAGAGTGAAAAGGAGAAAAGAAAAATCCATACCAATAATGCAAGTATCTTGGAGATCCCAAATCCCTAAGGTGCCTTGGCTCATGAATTCAGCTGTGGTTGAGTTGGGTAATACATACCAAGATTCTTTGGAACACCAAGATAATTTCATTTCTAAACTCATTCAAGTTTGTGTAACTACAGTACTGAAGAGCTGGTTGAAATTAACCTGATCCATAGAAATCCAGCACTCACTGTGGGTGCCAGCTAGGCTTCTGTCTGCAGCAGAAACTTGTGGGCAAAGCAGTAGGTGGAGAACAAAGGAAGGCTGAATTCTCTCGAGTTCTGTGGTTGGGGTGATGATTCCAGCTCACTGCTTTCCCTCCCTGAGCTAGATTCTTAATGCCATGATAAAAGTCAGTGAGAAATGACTGTTCAAATGAGTGCTCACATGTGATCATCAAGAATGGTCATGTGCGGTCAGTGCATGGCCCAGTTATGTCTGTATTCTGTCTCTCAGACACTAGCCAACACCATAGACCTAGGTAAGGATGCAGGAACAGTGCAAACATATGGGTTCATCTGAAGAATCTTCCAGGCTGCAGAAATTTGCAAACCTTAGAGTTCTTGAACTAGAGACAGTATCTTTCTGCTTAGTGGCTTCTGAGGGATGTTTTCTATTTGTGATTTTTTCATTTTCCTTTGGAACCCTCAGCTTTCCTGTGCCTTTGGAAATCTCAGCACTGGAATCACCACTGGCATGAGCTTTTCCTCTGGTAGTAGGAAAGAGAAACATGATGTTCTAGCTGTCACAGGAGTGACCAGGGAAAATAGGAAGGGACTACAATTTCTGCTTCATGTAGGGCATTCTTGTTCTATGGCCTCAGAGCAGCACTGTGCTTGCCACAGATTTCTCCTATCTACACATTTCTATTACTTGGTTGCAGCCTGCCCAGGTCAGGATATAATCTCTAGCAGGCTGATCTTTGTGACAGCTACTGAAAAGAGAGATTCTGAAGAAGTGCTGGACTTGATCACCTCCTAGACAAATGAAATTAAAACATTATTGAAACTCCCTGGAAGGGAAGATTAAACTTTTTCTATTAAATTAAACTCCTTGGCCAAAGAAGTGTTCAGATTCAAAGCAGACATTGTATCAGTGGCTAGGGAAGATAATTATACTTGAGGTAGTGAGAGAAAAATCATAGCAATAGAAAATCCTTACCCAAGAGAACAAAACTTTTCCTATTAGAAAATCTTTTAGTAGAGCCTCAGAGATCAGAAAAATCAAGTTCAAATACTAAATAAAGATGGTCAGATGCTTCTCTGCAGTCTTCTGTTGACACCTTACACAGTGTGATACTGTGGTACTTGAACTCTTCTTTTTGTTCTTCTTCTCTGATCATACATTAAACAAAATGACAACAACTGCATGCAGTTTTTTTCCCTATGCTCTTCCTCCTGGATTAAGAGACAGTAGGTAGATGTTTTGGGGATTTTTTTATGGAGGTATGGGGAGATGGTGAAGGGGACAGTCATATCTGCTTCTTGTTCTTTTATTGCTAGGGCCAAGGAAGTGTAAAATGTGCAGGTTTAGTGTCCTGTGTGGATCACTTTCAGATAAAGTTTGGATATACTGGTCCTGATTCTCTGCCCTTTGGTACCAATCTTGTATTGGCAGCTAAATAGTGACGGTCTCATGTTGTTGGTGTCTCCTCAGGTAAACATGCTTGAACGCCTGTTGACCTCGTATTATGCAGGAAGGACTTCTGCTTTAGAGGATTTTATTTAGGTGTCTTTGTTCTGCTGCTGACATCATCATGTCAAGTAGTGTCATGTGAATAGAAAGACTATTTCTGACCAAGCCAGTTTGTCAGTTGGTTCCAGTTGTTATTGCATTTCCATTGCTGATCAGTCTGTGGACATCACGGTTGCCAAGTCTCCAGGAGAACATCTGCTTAGAGGTGTTCTTGGGTTTTGGTGGTTTCTCTGTCAACTGAGGCATAATAACATGTCTATGTGCATGTTTTTAGCACTAAGCATCGTAGTTAATTTACTCTGCAGGTGGTGAGTGGCAATTTGCTAGCTGTTCTGACCCTTTGGATCATGATGATCAAGCTCCTGAAGGCTTTAGAACCCCAAAGAAAGCAGGAGAAATTTGGTACCTTGGGAATGAATATTTGCAGATTTGTCTGTACTATTGAGCTACGAAATGCAGCTTCTCTCTCTTTCTTGATATGCCTCTGTACCTGACATACAAGGAAATAATAGAGCTGGAATCTGGGCTTCCTGGATGTTCTCTTTAGATCCAGAACGTCAGAATCCTTTTGGGCAAGTTTTGTCCTTTATGGACCCATATCAAGCTTCAGGGGTCTGCTAACTGTAAGTTAAAGGCTCTGCTGTGTGGATTAGCTGAAGTTTCTTCAGGTAGCCACTGACCAATCTCCATGTTTGGTTTTCATGAGAAAATGAAACAAAACAAAACCCCAAAAAACAAACCAGAAGAAACCCCCAATTATTTAATTTTCAGACCAGAGGTAAGCAGGAAGGAGAAATGGTTATCTTGGTACTTAGTAATAAAGTGGAGATGTCTTCAAGGTGCAATTTTCCCTCTCAAAATGAGCAGTTCCAATGAATGAATAATAAATATGAGTGTGAGCTGTGGAAATGATGAGAGCACTGTTGTATTAATAAGGATACACTTTGCCTGTAAATTTGTTTCTCTCATGATTTCTTTCTGTCACTCATAAATCACAGGATGTTTGTCACATATCCTCTTACTTCAAGCACAAGTAGCTTATCTGCTCCTGGTCTTTCCTGCATCTGAGGCTTAATGTTGAGAGATAGCAAAAGAAAAAATGCTTTAGGTTAGGCTTAGGGCTAGAAATATAACAGGCTTTCAGTAGTGATGGATAATCAGTCTTATGCAAACATGATGAAAAGATCTCAGCGGAATTTTGCCCCAAAATGTTTCCCTTATGGGAGCATCCTGTGGAACCAATTAAGAATAAACCCAAGAGGATTCTATTGAATTTGTTCCAAAGAGCTCCTGTATGGAATAAAGAGAAATTGCTCTTTGTCGTAGATGATTTTTTTAATTAATCATCCTTCAGGAAGACCATGAATAATTAGATCTCTGCTAGCAAATCTCAGAGGCTGGTTTTAAAAATCTGTGAAAAAATTTCCCAGAGGAGTTTCTGTAGGTTTGTTCAACATGTCCATATTGTTTAGGACAATTATGAATCTCTTTTGTGATGCATTTAAGAATTGAGTAGTTTCACGTGGGCTTGTCAAACGTTGATGTAAAAGAGTCACATACTTTCAAAATTCAGGTTCCATCCTGAAGGGTTAATTTCTCTCCTACCACCATTTCATCTCCTGTCATCACCTATATGTTTTTCCCAACTGGTTTTATTTCTTTTTATCGTATAGAACTTGTAATATTTGCAGCTTATTACTTCTCTTTGCTGACTGTTGAGGATAATTTCCATGTTTCTTGTAAAAGCTGTCCTTGATACAGCCTAATGCAGATAACATACACTCTTAGGGAACTTCTGTTAAGCTTGCTTACAGAGTATCTGGGACCTTGATCACACTATATAATCACATGCTGTTTCAGGTTACTTATCTGGAAAGCTTAGGTAACTGTGGAGTTGACGCTGGAGGTCTTAGAAAGGGCAAGCTGTCTTAGTAGAATGAGGGACTTCTGGGATGAGTAACATACTATCATTACAAGACTGAAACAACTGAGACTTGAAATATTCCTGAACTGTCTGCCTCACTGCTGTACAAAGCATCTTAAAGTATTTATGTAGTCAGGCAGGATGCATGACTGGAGATAAAGGTGAGATTTCTCTAATGAGAAATGAAGAATTCAAACAGGCATGATCATAACAAGTGTATGGCAGAAGGAAGACAAAAATTAGTCTCAGGTGCTAGGATGTGGTACACAATAAAGAAGCCATTTGGAAGCTGGGTACCTAGAGAGTATGTCAGAAGATACTGGGCTTTGAGCCACTGAGGTTCTGCAATCCCTCTACCAAACCAGTAAAGTAGGAATGCTCTAAGTATTCCATTAGAGTAGAACATGAACCTTTTCTTGGCTTGATTTAACTCAGAGAAGATTCTGTTTTTCTCACATGTATGAAAGCTGAGGAACTGGAAGCAGATTTGGCATTTGAATAACTTCTTCATCCAACAGGCTGAGTGTGCCTGTTGTGCAGGACACAGCACAAACCTCTTCTGAGATGTCTGCCTGACATCAGGCATCTGACTACAGCTGCAGGAAGGTATGGCATGTTTAGCAACAGGCAGATGGTGAAAGCAGTTCCATTCAAGTGGAGGTACCTCAGTGGCACCTGGAAGTGCAAGGCAAGTTAGGACTTTCTCTTTTAAGCAGCAAGTTTTCTGTTCTGAACTTGTGAAAAAATTGAGCCTGAGAATAAGTGTGTGTTTCAGTGTAGTGTTCATTGCCCTTTTGTCTAAGCCTGAAACAAGATAAGTTTTATTTATAGGAGGTAAAAAATCAATCCGTGAGGAGATTCTTATTCTAAAAGAGCCATTTGCTTTTGAAGTGGATGTCCAGTGGAAACAAATGTTGTTCCTCCATCCTGCTGACACTTCTAGGAATAAAAATAGTTGTTCTGTTTGTCCTTCAGCATTTTATTGAACCCGGGCTTCAGAGCCTGATTCACTTCGAATTCATGCTTAATGAAGCAGAAGTTGTATTAATAGCAGCTATTAAATCTAGATAGTGTAATAGACATTTCAGCTCAACACACAGAGTCTGACAATGGCTCAAGTAGCACAGACTGGCAAATGCAAGTTGTGATGCACTCCAGAGATTTCAATTCTATTCCTAAAGACACTACCCATGAATCACTGCCCACATAAGTAGAAGCCTGTTTCTGGATAAGAAAACTCCTGTATAATAGCCAAAGGATATTTCACCCACAGTATCACTGAGGCACAACACAGAAGCAGATTGAGTCTGAGGAGGTGTCTAGCAGGTGAGCTCTAGCCAGAGCAGAGGGCACAAAGGAGTCAGGAGTATTCCTACATCTGATGAGATCGTAGGTATCACACATGCATTCGTAATACACAGGCAGATAACTCAGTATTGGTTTTCCCTTTGTACTGTTTCACAGTTGTGTGTGTAAACATATGGTATAATCATCTTTCTCTTGAATCTTTCATCAGCTTTTACCAGACCAAAATGAACTCTGAAAATAGATGGCTTTCAAATGTACACATTCAACAACTCTTCAGAAGGTTCCCTTTCCCTTGCTTCCCTTTCCATTAGCTCAGCAGAAGGCTGGAAAGCTATGTAGCTACTTTAAAACTCTGCTAAATCTTTTGGCATGTCGTTTGTTCCTCCCTAGGAATTGGCAAAAGAGCTGACAGATAGAGACCAGATAATTAGCCTTTGCCTCCATAGGTGTTAGTGTCTAAGGGCTGTTGTTCAGGAAATGAGAACACCCCAGTAACTGATGAAATAAAGATTACAGACCATTGCCTTTCATCTGAGATTCTAAAATTATATTTATTGGCCAATTCACAGAAGTGCCATAGTGACCACAAAAGTGAATCTGGTTTTACACATGTAGAAATGTATATCCATTATGCATAAGTCTATATCTCATAGATATATGATATATATATATATATATATGTAGATAGATATATGATACCTATAAGTCATGTTTTACAGTTGCTTGCTCAGTTCCTTGTTCCTTCCTCTTCTTTTCTCTTTCACTTTGTGGTGTGGCCTCACCTCACAAGGCTCAGTCATCTCCTCACCTAGTCTGCTAGGCTTGAGTTACTCTTCGTGCAATTCTGGACTTACTCTTCATGCAGTGGTTGGTTTTGGAAAGGTGGGCAGAGAAATGCCAGGAAGCTGTCATGACACAAAGTTGTTTAGAAAATTGGAAAGTGTTTCCACTAGCTTCTCTCATCTGTTGTATTGGTCGGTGCCGAGGCAGGCAGCTTTGTTGGGTCACCTGACCTAAACCCACCGGTGGCAATTGATCATCCCTGCAATAACCTTTGTAGGATGTGAGGGACGCCTGTGAGGGACGGGGATGTGCTGGGGGAAGTGTGTAGTACCCTTAAGTCAACGCTAGAAGGCTTAGCGTTCCTGCTCTCCCTTTTACAACAGCCGTTTTAGCCTAAATGAGGAAGGAGGTTTATATTTCAGGTCTTAGTGATCTAGTGGGACTTTGAGCAGAAGGATTTCAGTTCAGTTTTGGCTTTCAAGTACAAAAGGTTGGGGCAGAAGAAGGAAATACGTCAATTAAAAGACCTAAGCTGACTTTGCGCATCCTTCCCGTTCACCTGTGTAATCAGGCTTCTGAGCCAGAGAACGGAGGTTAGCTTGAGGCATGCTTGAAAGCTAACCACATAGTCACCGTGTCCTTCAAAGACCATCAGTGCATTGCAGATTTGCAGTGGAATGTGACTCAGGGAAGCTGGCATAATTCTCTTTCTTTGCAGCAGTTAACATATGGCTAGAAACCTTGAGTACTTGTTTTGGAAAGCAGGTGTATTCTGCCTGTGAGATTTGAGGAGAGACTAATATAATTAATATATACTAATAGATGCTAATATATACTAATATATGCACATACATATATACTATATAGCTGTGTATCTATACACACATACTAGTCTGTCTTCAAGGAAGGTATTGCTAATAGTCACTGTTTAGCGTAGGGCCACTTAGCACGGGCACACGCATGTCAATGCCTGTTTTCAAGTTAATGATGACAATCTAAATATTAGCAAATTACTCCTTTATTTTACTGCTTGGTTGGCTTTGTTAAATCATTCTGACATAAGAGACACTGCCAAACTCAGTGTGTGTGAGAACAACAAAGACTTTTCTTTATTATTTTAGAAAAATCAAATTTATTGGTTAACCTTTGACAACCTATTCAGTGACAGCCACCAACACAGAGCACTTTAACAGAGTGAACTGACCATGACTAATCTGAGGAAACAGAGGTTGTTAGTTTGTGTCTTAATGACATTTCATGAAAAGGTAAGGAATGAGAGACTTGAAGGAATGAATTGGGAGGAGGAAGGATTCACAGCATCTCTAAAAAATGACCAAAGGCAACGAACTTGATAACTATCTAAAAATATTCAGAGGATATAAATCATGGCTAGAGGAATTATTTAGGGTGGTGCAAAAGGGTATAACTGGGACTAATGAGACAAAAATTACAAAAAGGGTTATTTAAATTCATTATCAGGACAAGCTTTCTAATGGTGAATTCTAATAGACTCCAGAATAATCTCCCAGGGGAAGCAGGAGAAGCCCCAGGCTTAGAAACACTTAAGTAGGTTGAAACACCTCCACCCCTAACACTAGGAAATACATTCTAGGGAACAATTCTGCACTGTTAGCATAATACTCTACCTGTGCTGCTTTTTCTGTCTGCTAATCTTTATTCCTAGGATTTAATGAATCTAGCAGAAACTTCTAAACACAGTGAAATTAAAATGAAACAGTTAGTAGGAACCCTACCTAGAGTGTGTAGTACTCTGCAAAGCAATAACCCTCTCTGCTGATCCCTGTAGTGATGATCCTTCAAACAGAACTGCCTCTTAACTCAAGCTTCTGGTGATGCAGTTATTTATGACAGAACAGTTCCTCTTCCAACCTATGGATTTATGCTGGTTGTAGAAAAACCCCAATCTGCACAGTTGTCTGTGTGCAAAAGTTCTGTTTCTTACCTCAAATTAGAATGTGTGGGAATTGTGCCATTAAATTTGAGTCACTACAGACAGAATGTTTTGGCCCAAATCCCAGTGGGCCTGCCTTGGCCACAAAGCATTTCCTACTAAAGGTAGGCTCAGTGTAGTAGCAGTTGTCATGATCTTGCTCCGTTCCCTGCTGGGCTGGAGGTAGAGTAACTGTAATTAATGAAGCAGCTACAGACAGCAGCAACCATGCTAAATAACTTCAGGTTTTAGATGGTTACTACAACTACCTCCATGTGTTGAAATGATTAGGTGATTTTTATATATATATATATATATATATATATGTATGTATATATGTATACACCCCCTCAATATTCATTTTAATTCTTGTTGATTCTGATAGCTGCCAGTTCTGGACATGAAAATGCCATATTTCCTTTTCCCTGCTGTTTGACACTCAGCTTTTAATCTCTCATTTCTAAGAGATTAAATTCCAGCTTTTTTCACATCAGCTGGAAACCTTAACTCTCTCTCATTCATGCATTCTTCTCTTCTACCTCTCTGTTCACTTTTCCCTAAACAATAATTCAGTTTTCTCCAAGACCTGACTGCAGTTGATCCATTTCACATTCCAAAGGGCATGCTGACTTAAAGGAACCAGCCACCTTCTCCTCTCTATGTGTGCACCTGGAGCAGATGGCCCACAAGAAGTTGTTGGCAATTTCAGTAGGGGTTTGAAAAGTCATTGTGGTCAGGGTTAGCTGATCAAGTCTTTTGTATCTGTTTATATATTTAGAGGAGCTAAGAGTAGAAAGGAAAGACAATGTAATTCTAACAATTTGGTGGTTTGGTTTGGTGTGTGTTTGTTTGTTTTTTTCTTAAGATATCCTGAAATGCATTTGATGGGTTAATATGCTTAAAGCAACCTGAAAGAACTTCACATCCACCTCTGAAACCCCCAAACCATATCCAGATTTATACAAAAGGACTAGGTAAGGCAGCAGAAAGGCCTTTTACTCCCATGAAATTTTCTGGGTTTCTAAAGTATGAGGATACAATAGGATTGCAAACCTTTGGCCTCCATTTGGAGCCAGCTTCTCTCTGTGTCTGACAGGCTTTGTGGACCTTGCCTGGGGAAAGCTGCACTCTTTTATCCTGCAACATACTTAGCTGGGAAAAAAAATTCTTGTGTGTCTTTGTTCTCAGCCCAGGCATAAATTCTGCTAATACACAGCCCTGGAGTAGCTTCAGCAGCTGATGAATGCCCAATTTTCACAGGAGTTAAGAGTTCAAAGAAGGAACAAGGGCTTTTCCTGAACTCTCTGTTAAATGTTGGGAATGTTTCAAAGTACTGTGAATGTTTGCTCACAGGCAGGAGCTAATGAAACAGGAGCCCAAGGTTCTGGACTGTAACCATTGTGTCATTCATTGTGTGTGTGTATAGGATGGTCCACAATGGAGGACTGTAAGTAGAGCTGCACTGGAGTTACTCAGTTGGAACACCACCCAGCTCTCTGACAGTGCTTTTCATCTCCAGGGCTCACAGCACTGCACAAAGGATGTCACTGTCTTTATTCCTATTTACAAGCAGAGAAATGGGAAGTCTAACTAGGGAACCACTGTCCATAGTTACTTAAAGGCAGCCAAAAAAAAAAAAAAGTACCTGGTCTGGTAACTGCCTTTTCACCATCAGAAATGAAGTTATGAACATACAAAACCACCTGGATTCATTTTTCTTCTGTTAAGCTTCAATAATGTGGGTTAGAATTATTGTTTAAACCCCTCTTTCAGACAGAGGACTATGAAAGGAAAGCCCTTGTTCCCCTTCCACTTCTGCTGTTTGAGCATTGTCACTTTTATTTAGTGCTCCTATCTTTAAACAAAAACCAACCAACCCATCCCAGCTTGTACCTCTTTACTCATTACCTACAAAGGTAATGAAGTATAAATTACCTTCTGAGCTAGCACTGGCATAATTTTCCTGCTAGGTTTAGCAGCAATATTTCTTGAGATTGGTTGTGTTGGTAGCAGAATATTTTTTTTTACTCTGCTGTAGCTTTAGTGCTCAGCCTTCAAACATGTCTTATTCTCCATGTTAATGAAAAGAACTTATCTGAATTCTAGGACAGACTAACCAAAAATAAAAAACCCAAACCAACCCCAAACCTCCCACCTCAAACAACAAAGCAGCCTAGTGCTAAAGCAAATAGTCTGGGTATGCTTGCTTTTTCTGGTTTATCTGAGCCTGTCATAGCCTTCACTGGAAATCCAAAACTTGCAGCATTAAGGGACCTGTTGCATTTCAATTTACAACACTCCCCACACTGCTTGTTATGCCTTTTCCTTTTTTCCTTCTCCTTTCTTCTTTCTTTTTCCCTCTTCCTTTTTTTTTTTTTTTCCCAACAAACAGAAAACCCCCACCCCAATGTTCAAAGATTGCACAGGCTTATTGTTTGCTTCCAGGTGTTGTAGAAAGTATTTATAGTCTATTATTCTCTTGCAAGGTGTTGCATGGTTTGGACACAGGCATGGGAGCGTTGAGTTGTTCTGGGGCATACCTTGCCCTGTGAGGGACAAGGGTGGCTGTCATTCTTACGGGTGTTTGGAGTGACAGTTTTACACCATGAGGTTTGCAGACGCTGTGGGCATTGAGGATGTGGCATGAACAAAGCTTCTCATGCTGGTCTGAGGAGGCAGAACTCAACTGCTTTTATATGGTAGCTGAGTCTGGTTGAAACATCAGGAAGATGATTATTTTTATGTAGCATGGCATTATGTACAATTAAGTGTAATATTTTCTAGTCATTTCAAAAGTGTTTGTACTTTTGCTGTCTGTAACAACCCATGTTTTATGTCTGTCTCCTCCTTAGGGCGTCCAGCTGGTGCATGAGAACTGCCTTAAGCAGACACTAAGTGAAGGTCAACAACTACACTCATCCTCCAGAGGGCCAGCAATCCCAAGGCTTGTGCTCAAAAAAAAAAAAGTAAGTGAGACATCAAGCTGAGGCTACAGCACATCCAGGTTCCCTCAAATACTTCCACTTTTCTTTATTACCAGGGCAGAACCAGACCTCAGCCAGTTGTCTCTGATTTCCAGCTAGCCAGCAAGATGACTAGCATATGACTGTGCTCCTAAAAAGCTTTGATTCCAGTGTTTCTAGAGAGTCTCAGAGCAACTCTACATCTGCTGCCTGAATTCATGCAGCTTCATAAAAAATGCTGGATGAAAGAGATGTTTCCAATCTAGAAAANGTATGTATAGAAACTATCATATATATATATATACACACACAGACACACATATATATATATATATATATATATATATATACACACAAACACAATGTAAGTAGTCATACTGAGTATGTTTTTTTTCACAATTCTGCTTACATCACTGGTTGTTATTTCTCAGGCTGGCAACCGGCAATATTTATGCAAAACCTTCCTATCATGAAATCAGTTCTTTTTTCAACACCAGGATTTGATCAAGAAACAAGGCTCTAAGTATACTTAAAGCACCTTTTTTTAACAAGTTCTAACACCTTTATTTTTCTGCTAATTGAGCTGTTCTCTTGCTGTTAACCTAGTGGGGCTTTTTTAAGAGCAATGCAGTAGTAGTATCCAGTATACAGCCAGGAATCGGCTGTGCTCCATAAAGGTGATGCAAATTTGCCACAAAAAAATAGGGTATTAGTCATCCTTGGCAGACACCAAGATTTTTTTTAGTACTCAGCTCCTTTGCCTACTGCTAGGTTCCTAGAAATCATTTTATGTGGCAATTGTACTTTGCTGTGAGGTTTTATTGTCATTTTCAAGAAGCAGTAAAAAAAAAATACCATCCTCCTACCTGGTGGAGATATTCTGGTATCGAGCTATTGAATCTAGACAGTATGCATGCATTGAAGCCCTGGAGATGTCCCCACAGTTTAACTTCCTCTCCCTCTATTGTAACCACATGCTTTTTCAACCATCCTTAATTTTGATATTATACTGTTTATTCCAGGTTAGCAGGAGCAGCTCCATGGGTCTATTCCACCAGACTTTCACACCTTGCCACCTCAGTAAAGTCTTTGCTTCTCCTCTTCTGCCAAGCATGGATGGTGGTGGAGATGAACAGACTGCTGCATGTGCTGGCACCAGAACCCCCAAAAGAGGAAGCGTTGTGCCCCAGCCTTCTGGGATCTCCACCAGGTAAGAGCAATCGAGCTTCCTCTCAGGTTACAGTTCAGGGAAGGAGAGAGCTGAGACACAAATTGGGCGCAGGACTCGAAAGGGGTTATCAAAATAAAGTAAGGGCTGCTAACAAATTACCCTCTGATCAGTCCTTACCCTAATGTCCCATGGCATTAGTTTCAGGCAAGGGCAGCTCCTGCAATGGAGACTGGGGATTTCATCCCCACTGGAGGAACTTTATAGCCCTCATGAGCCTTCCAGAGTCTTAGTTTCTTCCTGCATGAAGTAAGGATGGTGCACATGCAAGCTCAGCACCACAACACATGAGAATCACAGAATCACAGAATCATTACGGTTGGAAAGGACCCTCAAGATCATCCAGTCCAGCCGATAGCCCTACACTACTCTTAGCCCTAAATCATCCCCTGAAGAAACACATCTATCCGCTTCTTAAAAACCTCCAGGGACGGTGACTCCACCACTTCCCTGGGCAGCCTAAGGGAATCACACTGCACCCTTCCCTTTAGCCCCTGGGGAGGGAGACCACCACCAGATAAGTCAGTTGAGCTGCTGCTCCAGGGTGCTATTGTCTGTTTGAATGAAGAAATCACAAAGCTTTATTTAATTAGTATTAAAGATACCGTGAACCCCACAGACACCTATTTCTAACTGGAACGGGTGTCAGCCAGTGCAGTAAACACTGAGATTAATCTCAACAACTGTGTATTATGGTTTACTTGTGAAGATAAAATACCTGTGAAAGGGGCAGAAGTCAAAAAGTAATGTGAGATACTGATCACAAAAAGGCAGTTATGGTAAGTCAGATAACACCTGGGTAGCACCAGCTTGACTTTGCATGGGTCAGTTTTGCAGCTTTTCCCAGCCTTGGAGGTTGGAAGAGATCATCAAATCCAGCCATCAACCTGTCACCACCATGGCACTAAGGTCTGATGTCATTTTAGACCTCTGCCATCACAGATGCCTGATGTCATGTATTGTTACAGGTCCCTCTTCAGAGATGTGGGGTTTTTTTTGGATGCACTTTATTGCTACTGCCATCAGTGCTGTTGCCATTTCAGAGTTTGCAGCATAAATACTTTCTTCAGAGAGGTAAGATATATTTCGTTTTTTTGACTTTTGAGTACAGAAAAAAGTACAATGTGTGTGTGTGTGTATATATATATATATATATATATATGTATGTCGATATGTATATGTCCTGGGTTTGTTTTAAGCAAATAGGTTACATCAAAAAATAATTCCTGGAGGGGAGGAAATTTTGTCCAACTGTTTCAGAAAAAGAGATCTTTATGTATTCTACTAGTAGGCTTTTGCTGATGAAGCCATTGCTGTCAGCTTCAATACAAATAACAAATACTCTAATGCTAGGGTTCATTTTGTGAAGAAGTCTCTCATTCTCACTAACATTTTGTGAAAAGGATTTTTCTGTTTATTTAAATGAAAAATGCTGCATAATGTACTCCAATGAGTCATCTAAGACCAGTACAGTGATACAGTTGAGTTTGCTGAATACCATGTTGCAAACCAAATTTTAGTGATAACACACATGCCTCTATTACTTTCCTTAAGTTTAAAAATGCAGGTTTATTCACAGTAGAGAAAAATACTTTGTTTGTTTCTTGTGTAATGTACCAGCATGACCTGAAAAGATTTGCTTCCAGTAGCAAAAAAGATAAAAATCTATTAGGTGGAGAAATACACTGATGAAGACATGGACATACAAAAGACTTCAAGGCTGTCAATAAGGTTGTAAATTGCTGTTTTCAAGTTGCGCCCTAATAATTTTGGTGTTTCATAGTGTGATAAAAACAATAAGAATAATAATAATTAGCAATAATTACAATCAGGAAAAAGAAAAACTTTACAAATAATTTAAGTCCAGTTTTAAATCTGAAATTGACTTTTAAATGTCTGCTTATAATTGGGGTTTTTCTCCTGCACAGAGAGCTTTGGTGATATGTTCTGATAACAAGCACCATGAAGAGCCTGCTTTGAATGAACACTAGGAAATGGTTGTGATTGCTAGAAAATGATCTCCTATAACAGTTCTGTTCCAGCTAGCCAGAAATTTCAAAATTAACTTTTTATTCAACACAAATTTTGGCAACAATTTTACAATCTTTATTCCTGCAGATAAATTGTATTTGTGGGGAGCTTGAGTCTGCAAATAGTCTTGTAAGTTTAATGCATGTGCTAGGCCAGGACAAAAGTAAACCACAACTTTTCACATCCCAAAACTTTCTATTGCCAGGCTTAACAACTGTGCCAACAGCCAGCCATGTTGGCACAAGAGAGAGTATGATAATCTCTAGTTTTAAAATAACTTTAGAGTTCTTTTAATTTACTTTCTAGTTATTAAACTACAAGGTCTAATTGCTGCCAGTCTTTCCCTGCAACTCTCAGATGCAGAAACTGGAATTAAAAGACCCCACAATATATTCTCTATATTCCAAGCTGCTCAGGAGCTACTGCTAACCTGGTATAGAGGGAGGTGGAGGGATAACCTCCAGAGTGCTCAAGTTACTCTTTACAGGATCGACTACCACTCATGGGTGCTCAGGAAGGTCCCTTTGTGGCAAGACTGGTTGTTTCACTGGGAGAGAGAAGAGGAGGCAGCTTGTTTTAAACAGCAAATTACAAGAGTAAAAGCAAAAGTCAATGATGGAATTATGTGTAAAACGGAATTACTTAGGGGAAAAAAAAAATCAAACAAACAAAGAAACCAAACCAACAAAACAGACAAGCCACTAGGCAGCATTCATTCCCATGCCATTAGAACATTATCCTAGCAAGTGCTGCATCATTTGGTATGCAGAGCATTTGAAGATGCAAAGAGAATTAAGGAAAGGGGACAAAACCCACACCACACAGACTGCTCAACACATTGTACCTAGCTTTGAATCTCTTTTTTTTTTTTCTTTTTTTTTTTTCCTTTTTAAACAGTGTTTAAGAAAAATATGCTGTGTTACCATAACAAACTAAAATACTCTCTCAACCTCTTAAGAGTTTAGGTTATGTTTTTACTTCTTTTGGTTGCAGGTAGGTTTTATTTGTTCTCATCTTACTGTAGAAAACCTTTTCTCAACAGTAATGGCTTCAGGAACAAGAAATAAAGGAGAATTATGAGGACAAGAGAGAGCTGACAGTTGTGTAGGGTGTCACTTTCTCTTGTGCCACTCAGAGGTGCATCAGGGTACAGAAGAAACAGGGCATAATGTTTGTTTTACAGGATACAGTCAGACAGGAATCCCAGCTGGCATTCACTAAAGCAAAAGGGAATCATTTTCCTCACGTAAAATCATTGTTTAAACCCCAACCATACATAGCTATGGAATAATGAGGGTCACTTATTTTCCACTACTTCAGTAAGATACTGCAGCAAGCTAATGATTTTACAAGACAGACTGTTTAAAGCATTGATCTGCTGCAAATTGCTCAATCCATAACTAATGAGCAGCTCTACAGGTTTTCAGTAAATCAATCCCAGTAGAATTTACAGTTTGCTTAAGATCATATTACATCTGTGGACACACAACAATTTTTGACTTTGTAACCTTCAGCAGCCTCTCCTTGCTGGTTTGTAAACTCTCTTCAGTTTCTATGGGTGGGTTGGCTAAAATCCCTGCCTTGAGGGTTCCGACAGCATGCCTGAAGAAGACCCTGTCCAATCCTACAGAGGCACACATGCCTCCCCTGTCAAATCCTAGGTATGCCCTTGTAGAAGACAGACAGTTAACATCCAAGAAAGTAGGATGAGATGACAAATGGAATTCAGTCTCTGTTACCTGTAGCACTAAAACTGTGCCCCAATTTGAAGGTGGATTACATTTTACACCTGAAAGAGGGTGAAGTCAACTGGCAACTGTTATTTGGACCCACACAAGTAATTCTTTCTCACGAGGTGAAATCTCTCCTGTATGGAAAAAATAGCAAAGGCAAAACCCTCTATGGACTAGAGACAGGACTTCTGTGGTACAGAAACAGGAAACTGAGAACTACACTTGCTAACAGATCAGCTTCTAGATTACTTTATTACTGGTGATGCCAGCATGTTTGTACCATTTTTTTCTTCAGGCTTTGTAAGAAAAGGGTCAGTTCTAGCATTATCAATTACTACAACAAGATCATCATAGGCAAAACAGTTACAGGCAAGCAGAAGTTCAAATCCTGTCAATGAACTCATAGACTCTGAAAAAACATTGTATTGGTTGTTACAAAAGAGCAATATGGCTGGAGGGCTCTTAGTACGGGAGTGTTGAATCATCCCACTCCAACTGCTCTTGCCTGGTGGCATTCTGTTTGTCTCCCTTTTGGACAACCACTTCTTCCTCCTCCTCTTCCTCATCCTCCTCCTCTTCACTTTCATCTGATTCAGCACTGGTTGTGTCTTCCTCTTCATCATCTATGTCTTCTTCCTCACTCTCCTCTTCTGCCAGGTGAGGCTTCTCATATTTCTACAGTACAGTTAAAGAAACAAAAGACATGGTAGAAGAAAAGTGCCTTTTTGCTAGCCAGTGGCTGTGAGATTGTGAGCATTTAGAAACACTAACATGCTGGGAAACTCTGCTTCCCCTCGTTATGTGACTCTTAGGTACCAAGTATGATACAATTCAGTAGCAAAAAGGACTGTGACAAGAACGGAATGTCAATAAAGTATAGCTTTGTTTGTCAGTCAAGCTGCCAAAACTTGACTCTTCAGTGTCAGCTCCTTAAAGCTGCTGATCATTTCCTCCCCCTTTGGTGTAGTACTGCTTATATTAAAAAGTTAAAGTAACTGTATCATCTTGGTACAAAATGGATGGAGAGGAAGTGGTGGTGTACTCAAAGAACTGTTCACCACCCTACTTAATAACTTTATATAACAACTACTAAGTGTTCCGTTAGTTATGTATTAGCATGGAGTGTGGAGCTGAAAACAGAGATGAGGTTCTGAGAGTAGCCACATACAAGTGTTCTGCCAAGCCTGAACAAGCACAGTCTGAAAGAAGCTTAAAACTCACTGCTGAGCGAGCTACCAGCCCAGACAGTAACACCCCATGTAGGATGGTGATAGAATGCTATGCCCCACTTACGTACCTCCATGGGGTTGACAGTAATAGTCAGAGCAGAATCATCCCAATCCATTTCGTTTTCTTTGCCTCCTTCACCGTCGGCAGAGCTGTGCTGCTGAGCTGTCCGAATTCGGTAGACCCCCAAGGTGATGATGAAGATGAGGACGCTCACGCAGATGATGATAACAACAGTAGCCACACTTGGAACAACTGGAACAAAAGGGAATGGGCTTATATTTGTGGAACAAATTACCTCCAAATACTCAAGAATTGGCTAATTTTTTTCACTCATCATCTCTTCCTTTGGAGTGAGAGTCAGCACGATCGTCTGCCATGTGCCTGGGACTACAGCAAGCGTTGACAAGTGCCCACCTACCAAGGCAGAGCTTACACAAATGGTCTTTACAGATCTCTTATAATGAGTATTTATTATAAATCAAAACTAAGAAGTGAATATGGCTACCATTGGTTCTTTAAGCTGCTTCATTGCAGAAGACACCTAGCCAAACAGTGCAGAATCAGTCTGTTTCAGAACAAGTGTTTGTGCAGTAAGGTTCACTTATCTTACCTGTGTTTTGTCCCCTTCTAATTACAGCCAAGGACTTAAGCTCAGTTGTGAGAGAAAGTATATCTCAAACCTTATATTTTTCAAAGCTTTCAAACACTTGTACTGTGATTTAGATCTCTGTGTCCAAGAAATAAACACTTTGCCACATGTCAGCCTGTGTTACAACCTTCCTGGCAGCCTCTTGAGGATTCAAGATACATTTCCTCACTGTTCTGTTGCACTCTGAGAAGACTGTCTCCACCTAGTCACAGGAGGAAATCTCTCTGAAGTGCTCTGCTGTTATCAGCTCCATCATTTGGTTAGTGGAGGAGTGCTGCCACTTTCTGTCTACCTTTTCTACCTAGCTACCGCAGTTCCAGGAGCTCCAGTGGTTCTGTACCCCGCTTCATCACCTTGCCTTGCCTGTAAGAATGGAACTCTGCTAAAATGAAACTGAATTTTTATAAAGAAACTTTTGCAAAATGATCTCTTTCTTCTTTAATATTGTTTTGAATTCAAAGTGTCTGTACAAGTGAACAGAAAATTACAGTAATTTTTAAAGCATAACTATATAACTATTTTAACTACTTAAATCTACCTACAGTTTACATCAGCTTTACTTCTGTGTATATGTACCCTTGAGCTAGAAGGATTTCAGAATGCAGCATTTGAACAGATATTTTGGCCCTGGGTTTAACTTCAAGCCTTGAAAAGGCTTCAGATATATTTTAACTCATAGTCTAAAAATTCAGTTTAAACTCTGTATTTAGTATGTATTAATACTCCCTGGGCATGGCTAGGGGGATCTGTCTTCTCCCCAGAGAGCTTCAGACTGAGGTCTGGACAGTAACTAACAGCAGCACTGCAGTAATGATATATTTAAAAAGGAACACAAACATTTCTTCCTTTTGCTTAGAAAGGGGTAGGCAGAAATTAATATGCCATGGAAATACAGATGTACAAAGACAATATAAGTATAAATATTATCCTTCCAACCACTGAATACCAGAAACAAGACATCTTGACCATGTGGGTCAGTTTTCAATGAGAGAATCCTCCTCCTTGGAGACCAAGAAGAGAATTCAGTGTTGCTTACTTATGACACCTGTGTAACAATCCCTTGAGGTTTCAGAAGCTGCAGCTATGGACTTTGGGGCTTTATTTGTTGACCAGGCTGATTCACAAGGGAAATCCTGACATACCTGAAGCATTATGAGCAGTGTCTGTAAAAAAGTTGTTACATACCTGAGTTGTGAAGAGCAGTTATGCTTGCCTCTGGGTGATGGACAGATTGGAGAAATTGTGGTTGTACTATCACATGATTTACATGCTCCATGAAGTTGGAATTGGAGCTGTGTAGAATATTAACCTGGCACAAGAGAAAAACAGATCAGATACTAAAAGGTGCTCTATAATCCAAAGCCTTGCAGCTCCATATGTTACATTGAACTATGAGGTTCATCAGCAGATCAACAGTATTATATAGATCTTAAAGGCCAAAAATCACTTTTATTATGCTAGTGAAAAATACACAGGTTAACACAGGTCTCATTTCCAGCATTAAAAATGCATTCTAACATTTCTATGAAGTGCCACAGAAAAGGATCTTTTTGATTTATCTACCTGAATAAGTAGTGACCTTTTTCCCCTATACTAATCAGTTTTTAGGTATTCCCTGAAACTTAGTGGGAGATTTGTCACTGAACACTGACAGAGAATGTATCAAGCTCATTGAGTTCAAAACCAAAACAGTAAGAGGTAATTAAAAGAGGTTTCTGTTTTCCATGAGTCCTTACTTTCCGAGTCACTTTCTTTGAAGAGACCACATCAGTTCTTTGTGCTACCCATAGTTATAAGCAAAAACCTGAAGACATTGTCAGGGCTGCAGAATGCTGAAGTAAAAATAATTTTGTATACAACATAAACATATAAAAACATTCAGAAGTTTGAAACTATGTCTGAAAAAAACCCCAACCTGTAGATGTGGGTGGTTGGTGACATGATTTAATACCATGGTGGTGTTTGGGGACTTGATCTTAGAGGTCTTTTCCAACCTTAATGATCCTGTGATTAAGTTTTGAGTCTACTAGTGCTAAGAAGGTGCTGCCCTTTCCTGTACTTACTTGGTGTCTGGGTTCTAGGCTGGAAAAGTTGGCTTTTCAATAAGATAAGTGAAGTTGGATAAGCTGGTCTATAATTCCTGCTGGAGCACATCAGCAGTAATTCTCAGTGCTCAAGCCATTGTGATGCACTGGACTTAGTACCAGCACACATCAGCTCAAGAGAGCTCTCCTCTAAATACTCCTGACCATGAAGTCCATCTTCTGTGTCCGTTACCTGTGTACTGATTTTCCTCCTCAAAGAAATCTGAACCAGTGTAAATTACCAGGAATGACCTCCATCTGATGCAGAACAAATTGCAAAACTCATTGTAAGGGACTAGTGCTTGGAAAAACTGAAAAGGTGAATGCTGCAGGAAAGTGTGACAGGTTGAGTAAAAAACCTAACTAATCTAAGGAAAATAATGAGTGTGTAATGATTTCCTTTCGAGCAGGTATATAAATCTTCAGAAAGAGCTGTAGCAGATTGTGTGTCATGGAAAAACACTGATGATGACCTTAGCCTCCAGTCTGCTTGAATAGGAGTAATTCTTTCTGTTAATGGAGTTTAGAAGAAGGGCCATCTCCTCACACAGGCAGCAGAATAGAGACACCTACACTGAGGAATTCCCACAGGAGAAGTCTTCCTATTTGAGTGAAACTTAGAATTCTTCCTCTATTTGATGCTAGTTACCAGAAGGTCTCAATCATTGTACATAGTTTAAGGAAAACTCAATGCCACCGAAGGCAAGACTGGTGCTTAGCCTCAGTGCTGGAGAAGAAAGCTTGCCTAAATGATTGCTTACCTCCAAGTTGAATTCATTGCTGGTGTAACGTCCATTTAACTCTGAGCACTTGACTCTGAACTTCCTGTCGAAGGTGGCAGCAGTGTACCAGTTCCGGTAGCGCATCTGCCGAAGAACCTGCTCGTAGTTGTGCATGCTGTCCACACCTGCAAAGGTGGTAGAGCAGGAGTAAGCTCAAAGAGATGCTACTTAACAAATGCTCTGTGCAGTACAGGAGAAATCAGATGTTCACAGCAAATACAGAATTTGGCAGAATGGTCTGAAAATGGCAGTGCAGCAAATATTCCCTGATAGAGCCTCTGGCTGATTAACTAAATTATGTGAGAATAGTTGTTGGAAATGAACACAGATCCATAATGGAGAGGAACACATACAACAACAAAGAATAAATTATTTAGTCATCAAAAAAAATGGCCAGTGAGTTACCAGTACTATGTAGGAGCACTGAGGAACTCCCTCATTCCCACATTCCACTGTGATGGTCCACAAGAACCCCCAAATTTAAAGCAAGCAGTGTTGCTATTTTCCTTACACGGGGATAGCGGGAGGGATGCTGAGATCAAGACAACACAGCACACACAGAGATGGAGAAGTGACAGCTTTCTGTGACACCATCTCTCTTGGAATGTTTTGTGTCCAGTACATCACAGATTTCTGTCTCATTTCTTTCACATTAGTCCTTTCATACCAGCAATGCAATTGTTGGTGGGGAGAAATAAGGGAAAGCAAAGTCCATGAACCTACAGAATCACAGATTATACCATAGATTCACCAACAGACCATAGATTGAATATCCTGCAGTGGAATTTGTGGCATCGAGATGTTTTCCTTGCAGGGCCACACGATCCAGCTCTAAACACTCTTGTTCAGGATCCAGTTCTGCACCAATGACCAAAATATCACAGAAATCCAAGTTGTGAAGCATTTCCTCTAATAGCACTGGCTTATTGGCTGTGAACACATGGCATATACCAGGGGAAAAAAAAAAGAAAAAAAGAAATTAAGATAAATGATGACAGAAGAGTTCAGTCACTTTATGTGCTTTGCATCAGGGCTTTCAATTTTGGCAAAGATGGCTGAATTGCTTTATGCTGATATAAAATACATCATACTTGGAGCAAATCAAGAGGAAAGAGTCTTGTCTGTTCTGGTGCTATGATGATGAAGGTTTACAAATACCTAGTGAGAGAGTTAGAAATTACAGAACAGTACAGGAAGTAGGAAAACTGAAATTTCATCCTGGAAAAAAAAAATCATGTAAAGGATTCTGTTTTTCAATCAGAAAAATTGGGAGAGGTGAAATTTATGAACTGGAAGGCACTAGCTCCTACTTCACTAAACAGTTTGAAGATCTCATAACATTTAGGGACATGGAGCATCACGCATGCATTGTGCCCACAGTGAGGGATAGCAATCACTCTTCTCTATGCAAAAATTCTTCTTTCTTTTACATACTGTAACTGCCTGCAGTTGATATTATGATATGCTACAGTTTCCAGCCTTCAGAGGACAGATGCAGTTTCAGGCAAGTGATAAGCAGCATTATTTCAGAGGATGGCTTCAGGGAATCCATGTCCCTGCACTTGCACGTCATTAGTGATTTTATCTTTTCAAGAGATGTACATCCAGTTGCTGCTTATTCTAGTCCAACTAATATAATTTTGAAGGATTCCTCAGATCAATAAGCTGCTCATTTACCTTGCATGCAAACATCCAAAAGGAAGATTCCTTTATAAACAATTCTTTTAAACCACATACATATTACTGAGCACTTACCTAGTGTAGGATAATAATAATAATACTACACACATCACTCAGCATTAGAATAAGCTTTCATAAGCGAAAAAATCTTTGAAAATTGTTATATTTACAACATATAGGTGGGAAACTGAGGCACAAGTTTACTTTCTCAAGTATCACCCACAAGTCAGTAGCAGAGCTGGAAACATAAGAACAGACTAAAAGTCCAACTACTCATCAACCACTGCCTTTCCCTTTTACAGTTATCAAAATTGCGTCACAAATAAAGAGAGTCTAACGAAAATATGATACTCAATGGAATGGGTAAAGAAGAGTGGGAAGGAATTACTGTTTCCTCTGCATCAGGAGGCAAGATACTAACTAGAAAAGCTACTTTTTTGAAGCACATCCAGATCTATTACTATTTAACAGATTTTTCAATGTTTTTATTAAATGTCTTCAGTATGGCAATATTCCTGTATAAGATAACCCAAATTATTCTGGGTGGGTACTTGTTTGCACTAACACTTAAAAACACCATGATGGGTCATGTTGTAGAGTAAGTAGTAATATCCAAAAGAAACCCACAGACCTCTGTCATGTCCTTTCAAGTCCACCGGATGCTCCGTTTTAGTGACCGTGCTGACGATCCTGATGTCAGGCAACAGAAGAACACCTCTTTCACTCTCAAACTGTGCAGCTGGCCTAGCAAAGTGGTCCATCCCACTTATTGTAATCTTGGGCTCATTGGCCTGAAACACCATTACATAGGCATCTATATCTGGGATACTAATGCAGACATCTTCACCGAAACATCTGAAAGAGAGAGGATTCGTTAACTGCATGTAAGACATTGCACATCAGAGGCGTGTGTGGCGTTTGCTCTGCCCAAACCCCACCTGAAGGCTCTCAGCCTTTTCTATTGTCTCAGATCAGTCTGTGCCATACTCTGATAACTGCCACACATGAGGACAAGCATCTGGACCACCAGGTACAGAGGCCAGCAGTGACAGCAACAGCTCTGTTCCTCCCATCCCTTCCCACATTCACAATTACTGAAATGATGTAGGGACGGCTTAGCAAAGACCCCAACAAGCTCGGTCTTTAGTAAGGTCACTGGGAGAACAACATTTTGACATTTAACTGAAATAAGGTCACCATGAGACTAGTATTTTGATGTTTAACTGACATTGAACAAAGGAGTGAACAGCTGAAAAAATTAAATTAGATGATAACTACCTTTAGTAAACCCAACAATAAATTCTCAAAGCGATAGCTAATGTTGTCATGTGTGAATAAAAAGGCCTAATTATCCATTTAAATTAGATCCATCGTGAACTCCTCTTGGCACGCTCCAGCATTCACTGGGGACAAAAGGGGCCAGCACCATCTCTGAAAGTGTTCAAAAACTGTGTAGATGTGGTGCCTGGGGACAGGGTTTAGTGGTGAGCATGGCAGTGTTGTGTGGATGGTTGGACTCTATGATCTCAGAGGTCTTTTCCAACCATACTGATTCTGTGCTTCTACGTGAGCATCTTCCTTGGAATCGGCACCATGCTTTGGAAGTGAATCTCCTGACAAACTCTACCTTACTTCATCTTGGCACAAGGCTTGAGCCAGCCTTGCACTGTGCAAACCGGCCTGCTTCCAGGGACACTGCATCAGCAGATGCTCTCCAAACACTTAGTGTGGTAGCCCCATAGCACTGGACTAAAGCTGGTAGCTCGTAAGACCTGTGCGTGCAGTGGATGAGCATTTGTAGAGCTCATGTTTATTTTCATTCCAAAGATCTGCTTTCTCTGTACTGTCCAATCTGCTGTAACAGAGACATACCCCAGGGGAGCTCAGGATGGCAGATGGCTCCTTGATGATGTAGAACTGTAAACATTATTATGCAGGTTCTGTCACTATCATTGCATCGAAACGGAAGGACGTGGATTTCTCTCTAACACCCAGCCATGTAAGGATACAGACAGGAGCTATTTCAAGCATAGCTACCAATACTGTTCTTGCAGCAATGTCATCTTCTGGATGCAGCAGGCCTGCTTTAAAAAGTCATGGTTCTAGATATCTTGGAAGAAACTATAGCTTTTACAAAGGAACAGTAAAATAAGAATGCAATAAATGCAAGTACTGTTCAGTCCAGGCTGTATGCTCCAAACTATAAACAGAATGCAAGTAAATTACATTAACAAGGGAAGGTTCCTAAAAGGACAGTATCAAAAGAAAATCACAACATAAATCAACATAAAACTAAATTCAATTCATCAATTTCTGCTCAGTGACATAAAAGCATGATTTAGCCATGTAATTTAGTCAGAGGTCTTCTCTTTACACATCCAAAGAAAAAAAGTAATTCATTAGAAATCTTCCTAATCTAATCAGTTCAGTTGAAGCATAACTTACTGGACTTTAGATGACACTTTGAGCCATCGCACGCCTGCAGTAGGAAACTGTCTCGAGTTGATGTATGAGACCTTTCGGAGAGCTTGATTTATATTCTCAATGTCATCTCCTTCCATGACAAGGACTGACTGGGAAGGGTTGAAGTGATACTAGGAGAAATGCATATAATTAGTATCTAAGGTACCAGGTACAGACTACAAAATAAGCCATTTTTAAGAACTATTGCACAGATGTAAGTTTAAAACAAAAGGATTTAAGAAAAAAAAATTATTTGTAGCTGTTGTTTGCTAAATCCACATGTGCTCCCTAAACCAGGTACTTATCAGTCATCTGTTTGGTCTCTGAATAACTACTGTTTTAATGAATTTCAGAGTAAAGCAATCCTGATATGCTGTACTTTGCCCAGCCTTATCAACTTGGCTTATATTATTTCTGCAGTTGTAGAGTTCAAACCTTAACTGACTGTCACCATTATTATTCCTATGTCATTTATTTAGGTTAATTATGAGGTAATTTTTTAGGTTTTAAACACATTCCCCCATCCAAAAACACTGCTTTGAACAAGAGTATCAGCAGAAACATACTTTTTCTGCTGTTTGGTTTTTACCCTGGGTTATCTTTCTGAGATGTATTTCAACATGACTGAACAAAACAATTATAA
Source organism: Galbula dea (assembly GCA_013399015.1). NCBI lineage: Eukaryota > Metazoa > Chordata > Aves > Piciformes > Galbulidae > Galbula > Galbula dea. Next base: position 971,596 of record VWZX01006819.1, on the reverse strand, counting down.
CATTTGCCTCCTACATCTTCATTAACGTCAGGCACAATAAAGGGGATTCTCCTTTCTTTGTCCCATGATCAATAATTTAAGGTGGAGCTGCCACTTGCACACAGCCAGCTGCTCTTTGAGCCAAAATCCCTTGCAAAGTCAGTGGCTATTCTTGTAGCCCTGATCCTTCTGTAGCCCATTGCATTGAACAGTCTTCATGCCCAAGAAAACTTGCTACTATATTCACAGAGCAAATTATTGGGTTTAAGTCCATCATAATTCCATTTTTTGGTCTGTTAATTGGTTCAGCAAGCCATCTGCATTGCAGAGAAAACCTGATTAACCCCCTTGATTTTGTACCCTACTGTTGTCAGCACAAAACACAAAGAAATTCACCCATCTCACCCATGCAGTCCCTTCCCAAAGCTGGATATGGATTATAGTAACAGGTTCTATTATGTACAGACAATGGTTGTCTCCACTTCCATACAATGAGGAAGGTTAAAAGCAAAAGAGCAAATAGACTGTGAAGAACAGAAGGAAGCACATGGTTCTCTGTTGAACAAAGAAGGAGAACTGGGTTTAAAGTTTGTGCAGGAAGGTCACAACACACCAAAGGGTAATTTCTAACGAAGAAGAGGACCTAGCAGGAGCCACAGCCTGCATACACTTTTTTTTTCCCTTTCTGTAAGCTAGCAGCAGCAGAAGAGAACAAAATTAGCAAAAGGAGACTCTAGCTAGCTAGTTACCTTAATAGCTCAGCTGCCAGAACAGCTGGAATGCTGCCAAAGGGACCGGAGAAAGCCCCAGTCTGAGCCATTTTTGTCTTTCTCATTAAAAAAGGCTAAAAATAGTGACAGTTTAGACAGTGTCTCTGAGAGCTGTTACAGATATCTGAAAATTAGGCTGCAGACAAAAAAAAAGCCCAACACTGCTGTGTTAGAAACTGTATTACAGCTGTATTGTTCTGTCTCAGGTGGCCAGAGGGTGAAGCTTCACGAGCCCAGTGTGCCCAGCAGAAAACACCTTCCAGCATCAGTTTGCCAACCCTGAATCTGCTAAGTGCCACCTAAATAGCCACCCAGAACCTATCATCTGTGCAGCTGTCACACATGTTTGTCTGAGATCAGGTATGTTTAATTTTGATACTGGAAACTCTCTTTACTAATCATCTGTTCAAGGTCAGATGCCAACTGTGCTGCTTTCATCTGAGTTTCTTTCTGTCAGCTCCAGTCAGAAATCAATCTCTGACTGTTCCTTTCATTTTTGCCTCCTGCTCTTCAGTTTTTTAACAGTAATGTTATAAAAACAAGCAAAAAAAGGAAGCTATGCCTCATCTGTATTTCAGAAAATGTACATGCTTTGGATTTTGGTGAAAGTAAGGAAAGGCAGAAAACAATCCCTCATCATCTTTTTTTCCCCATTCCTCTACTAGTACAGTAAAAAAGGAGCAGCAGTGGGTAGTCCAATAGGGATTTTTCTAAGGCCATGAAACAAGCCTGCTCAAATATTAGCAACTTTCAGAGTGTGATAATAGGGGAGGAATTATGATGCTTTTAAGTACCATGGATCAAGTGTACACAGCTGTTATTCTTGTAAAACCCCAGCAAAGAACTTACTGGTAGGCATATATATATATATATACACACACACACACACACAAATGCACTTGTTTTCCAGAAAACCCTACCCTCTCTTTTAAAAACAGTTTCTAATCATAAGTGTGTCATGGTTTTTACCCTGGGTTATCCTTCTGAGATATGTTTCAACATGACGGAACAAAACAATTGTAATTAAGTAATGGGAGAGGCAACAATGTAGAATTCTAAGTTCTAATTTGCAAGTTCTAGAAAAATCTAGAACAGAAACATCTGAGTACCTGCAGAAATCATTACTCTCAATTTTACTTGTGGATTTTGTCTCAGTAAAGCATGAATCTGGTAGTTTTTGTCCACTGATTTTCAGGGACAACCTTTTAATATGATCAGAGTCCTGTACTGGTGGCTCCGGCATTCTTTTCCTTGTCCTGCATTGTACGAGTTCTAAATACTTTAGAGCAAAATGCAAAGTAAAAAACTGTTAGCTAGGTTTAATTACTTCCTTTTTGTTTCTCTCAAAACAAGCCAAAAGCTTTTGAAAAGACAGTTCTTTCACCCTGTTACTGTTTTCTTGAAGGTATTTCGCAGTTAATTACTGATGATCTAACTTCAAATGGTTCCTTTTGGCCTCTGAACACTGTTGCAGCAAGTGTACTGGTTTCCTACACTTATTGGTAGGCTGAAGAAAAAAAAATACTCCTTTGGTGGGCTTTTCTCATAGAAGCTAGAGCTAGCAAAATTCCTCCTCACCTTGCCTCTGCACTTGCAATTTTCATTTTTAGCCTTGTTTTCAGGAAACATATTGAAAACACCACTGCAATCTATCCCTAGACAGACATTTGTGCCTATTGCAGGCCAGCCTCCTTATCTTGTACAAGAAAAAGGTTTAATTAACAAAATGTAGTACATGGCACTTGTGCTGTGCGCTCTAGATCAAGCCTTACAAGCACCATCCACCTCCCCTCCCTGCAAAACACCACCCTAAAAATCCACCTGTGCAGCATCACAGGAGGCACAGTCTGCAGGCAAAGTCTCTTCGCAGTTTGAATTTGAAGCTCAGCTCCTTTGGAGGATGTTATTGAGATTTACATGCCAGGAAAGAGCTTAGCTGTGTTTACACATCAGGCAGGAGAACACCTGTCATCTAGTAATGGAATCAACTCTTTCAGAGTTGCCTCTGGATGAAAGATATTCAACTGCTGCCTCCATTGTGTTAAAGCTACTTGAGATCAAAATTCAGTAACTCCTTGGAATCACGTCTGCTTCTTTACAACCACCAAAATAAGCATGAGAACCTGACCTGGCAGATCTTACAGACTCTGAAATAGCAGCAGTGCCTTACTTTCTGAGCATCTAGCTTTGCAATACTGGAAGCATTTTTCTTTGCAGTGTCACAGCTCTTCTACTGTTCTGCTATTCCTTTGCATGACTTTATGGGAAATTACTTTGCTTCTGGGAGTACATTTGTACTGTGTGTACTCTACCTTGGGCTCTCCACTTCATAAATCAGTTCTAACTTTTTATCAAAGATGATGTCAGTTCATCCCTCACCTTTATTCCTTGGCCAAGACTCTCCAGAGAATTTATATCCAGACCTTCCTTGCAGGCCTGCAAACAGGAAATCACCTTCTGACTCTCGATTTTCCCTGGTCGGATGGTGAGACCGGCCAGGCTGCCATGAAAATACTGTGCAAACCTGGGCTTGGTGACTTCACCTCCTGCAAGAGAGAGAGAGAACAGAAAATGATTAATACCAATACACAAACCACACATCTCATAATTCACTTTCTTTAACACATTTGAAGAATTTTAGCTAGGTGTATTTGACATCCCATTTATTGTGGTAAGTGGAATTGCTCTGTGGGTTGTTGGATGTTACCTTGTAGCAGCCTGGATTTAGTCTTCTTGTCAGTGTTTTTGCAGTGTAGCATTCAGGTGTTTAAAAAGCTGTGATAACACATTCTGGGATGCAAGGTGGCATCCCAGAATTGTGTCTAAGGAAGCACAACATTTTTAAAAGTGAACTGATGAGATTAGTGATCAGACATGAATTTAAAAAAAATTAAAAATTAAAGCCCAACATTTATTGGTTTCATTATCTTGCAAGTTGTATATTACAAGATCACTTACACAGCCTTAGCCTTTCTCCTCCAAGAAACACATTACCTGAGCTTCTCAGATGTGCTAAGAGTCACAGCTCTGGATAAGCAAGCTGCCACTGTCTAAATGGCTGTCTCTAAGGATATGGTGTAAATCCACAGCAGGGAATACAGCCCAACACCCAGCACCATGCTAAAAGGTTTAGTGCTTCCCTTCCCCAAAGCAGCTCGTTTGGTACCAGAGGACATCTCCTCACTCTGTGTCACATTAGACCCTCTTGCCATGCTCTATGCATTTTCTCACTCTAGGCAGCTTCAAAGGAAGACTGATCTTTAGGAGTTGTCAATAAAATGTGATTACACACTACCTGCATCAGTGATCACAGCATCTAAATTTCTCTTGGCATATTTAGTGATTTACCTACCCTCCTCCAGAAGAATTTTTAGAGCTTGTCTTGCCTGCAAGTGTTAGCTATATCAGGGCATGTGAATTACTGCCTACCTTGAGCCCGAGAGGACTCAGAGCCACGCAACAGTGAAGCCACGCAGGCTAATTGGATTAACAGCTGCTAAGCTGTTGTAATTGGTAGATAACTCATCTCTACAGGGTTTGCAGCTTTCATGTCAAACAATTCTGCCAGGCAAGCTAGCTAAAGCTTGAACCTGAACTTGAGGATTTGTGTGTGGACTGGGGTTAGGAGATGGAGGAAGTGGCAAATTTTCTTTTGGCTGGTGATGCTACTGAAAGAGCCTGAACTGCATCACTTCCAGTCTGTCCAACTCCTAACATTCTGTGATTCTGTGCAGTATGAGCACCAGGAAGATGAGTCCAGTATTTTCTATATAGTGAAGAAAATACACACTGGAGTACTGAGAGAAAAGGAAAAAAAAAACAAACAGGATATTTTCTCCAGAAGAAGACAGGTTTTGTTCTTTTTCTGTTAACACTGTAGCCCAAACTTGCCTCTCTTTTTACCCCAAAGAAAGATCCTCAAGGAGAGATTTTTCTTATCCAGTCTTTCATTCATCTGTCCATTACACAGAAAACTTCCTCTAGGTAGAATTTTCTTTTGAGGTATCATAAAAATGTTCATTTATGCAAGAGCTGACGTGAAGGATTAGTTTGTACTGGAAGTGGGGCCTTCATGGTACTTACCAAGACAGTTATTTGGTGAATGTATAGGGCACTATAGAGACACTGGCTTTTCATCAAAAAGGGTTGTTATATTTATCTGTTCACACTGTCTTTATAAGTACATTTTGCCACTAACACAGCAACAATGCAGCTGGACAGAAAAAGGTAAGCTAAGTTAAAAAAAACAACAATGCAAACATCTCCCTAAAAAGGTGCAGAGAGAGAGAAAACCAGGTAAGAACTTACAGAAGGAGGGAATCACATTGTGCTTCGAAGCTCCAAATTCTCATATCCCTAACAGAATTCTGAAGACATACAAGTTCCAAGGCTAACACACCAATCCTGGAGCTTTGAAATTTAGAAACCTACAGTAGATCGTAACAGTTCTGAGGAGATGCAACATAAGAAGCAGTCTCAGATAAGCTAATGTATTTAAATATGAAACTAGCTCATTAAAATGGATAAAGGATTAGACAAGAAGCTAAAACAGAGAATTCAGTGCTGTGGCTATGCCAGACAGAAACAAGCAGGGTGAACCAGTGCAAGTAAAGCTATAGAGCTGCATGACTGCTTCTTACATCCAAGAACAGGAGTTTAAGGTTTGGATTTTTATATTTTATTTTTTATTGGTGGTTGTGCTTTCACTTTGGACTAGTTCTTCCCTGGTGTCATTGACAAAGCACTTACAGTTACATCACCAGGTCATTTACAATGATACAGCAACTGCCCATAAACCATAGACAGAGCAGTCACTGCCCCCAAACCTCACTATAAAAAACACTGGTGTACAAGGAGGAATTGCCATCCTTGAGATGTATAATTCTTGCTTGAAGTCATCTGTCCTGTAAGTCACATGCCCAGCAACAAACAGAAAAGCACAGAAGAGAGCATGTATGTTTCCAGGAATAAACTTCTAAAGCTGCTCTGCAAATACAGGCACTGCAAAACCAGTGAGTGTTTGAAGAGCAGGCTACATCCTTACCTGGTTCCCAGGACTAAGGTTGGGCTTTGTGCAGATGTAGAGATTGATTTTGGACTGTAAATGAGGTGATGTAATCTTTGTTCTGCAGAGGCTATCAACTGCTATGTAAAAAAAAAAAAGCAAGATCTTGAAGAACATGTGAGTGAAAAATAGCTGGGACTAGCTAGTCTCATGCTGTGTCAGGAGAAGAAATCTGCTAAGCTGCCCATGGCTAAGACAGAGTGATTCAGGCTGGAACAATTGCACAAGAACAACTGATAGCAGAGTCTGAAGGGACCCTGAGGGACAGAATCATAGAATCATTGTAGCTGCAAAAGACCTTTGAGATCATGGAGTTCAGCCATCCATGCAACACTACCACGCTCACCACTAAACCATATCCCCCACTATGATACAGTCTGTACCCTAGCTCCAAGAGATCAGTACTCAATCCATTCTTGAGAACTGCCTGAGCTACTCTAAAGTCTTCTGCAGACAGGGGCTCCCCAAGCAATCCACACCAATGACCACTGACCCTTGGAGCTGGAAGTTTAATCCCAATAGGGAATATGGGCTGTCAAAGGATGGCTGTGTCTTCCCTTTCCCTAATAAGGCCTTTTCTTTACATCTTCTAACCAAACACTGCAGACTGCAATCATCCCTATTGCTTTTCCTGGAACTGTTGCTGTTGTCTGAAGTACTAACCATAACCTGGTTGTCTTCTCACTGTTGTGTTTCATATGAGAGATACCTGTTAAGGCAGGGCAATGTGAATAGAAGCTTTTTCCACATGAAAACTCATGAGCACTTGGAAAGAGAGAGAATATTATCTCACACTTTATTAGCAAAAACCAGACTGCTAAATAAGCCTTCCATAAGCACCTTTTGCCAGATTTAAAGACAAAATTATATACCTGCCAATTTTATTCTCAAAGGTGAACAGAAGTCATTATATCTGACTCTTATCACAGCTGCTTGTAATTGCAGCCTGTTGACATTTTGATAGTCTTCCACCTCAGCATTTCAGCCTCTTCTCAGCTCAGTAGGGTATGTTAGCTTGCTGATTGGTTTCAATTGCCAGTAATTATTAGATTGCAAATGGACAAAATCCAATGCAGTAAAATTGGGAAGCAAAACCCAAAACTCTCACTCAAATTGAAGGAACGGCCTAAAGCCAAACTGCTACAATCCTGTCTTCTTGCTTTGGTAAAAGGGATTACTGGGACTATTGCCTAGATTCTTCTAAATCCTGTTCTTTTCAAGTAGCTATCCTGCAGGTGATCCATTCCTGTGCAGCTCCACACACAGCTGATAGGCAGCTCAGAGCCTTCACTGAGTGGGAGGAATGCTCAGTTCCCTTGCCTGAATTTGATTCATCCCCAAAATGACCACATGCTAAGAAACAGCTGAGGAAAAGACACAAGCTACTTACTGCTTTAAGACACTTTGAACTTAAGTCTTGGTTCTGACACCAAACTGAGCCTGAGAAACAATAGCTGTGAGATAATGACGAAGCCTCTGGAGCACAAATTCAGAGAACAAAGTGGAGCTCCAGGTATAATGGTCTTGAGGTAATCCAAGTGTCCTAAAATTTTTTGTACTTCCCAAGTTCATGGTGGAGTGAAAAATAAAGTGTTGTGTAACACAGCATCTGCCAGTTTCTATCCCAAGGTCAAGGCCATCCAGATAACCTAGGCTGCCTCAGCAAGCTTCATGGGATTCTTCTGCTGTCAGGGTCCTTTAGCCCTTTCTTAAGAGTGAGATACAGCTCAGATACACCTCACCTCCACAGCTATGTTATAGCATCAGGGGCTCAGACAATAAGGAATCCTACTCCTCAACTCTGTTACATCTAGTGTTTCCCTCAGCTCTATGTTTATTGACTACTACAGATTAATATGCTGTGAGTCCTAATTCTTAAGGGATAGTTAAGACTTAGCTGAAGGATGTGATCAACAAAGGCAAAGGGAACCTTCCCTACTGTCAGGGAATTAGGTTGTTGTCTGTAACACAAGAGACAGAAACACCACTATGGACCATCACTTATTCTCACAACAGACCTTTGCATAACAAATTTTTGAAGCTCTTGTGTGTTTTCCCTTCCTTAAATGGAAATGCTGCAGTCACCATCACATCTGTGAGGCAACACAGGCCACAGGGTGATTCACACCTTGAGGATAAAATTGTGCATTGCTTTTTCAACCTGACACACATCTACTCCCAAATTCTGGCAGACACAGGAGGATGGATGTTGGCTTCTTGGCATTAATTCAGTCCTCCTAATGGGAAGATAGTGTCAACAGACTGTGGGAGGCATCCAGAGGAACCACTGACATACATAATTATTTACTATAGTGCTGTTCACTGCTTAGTCATTGTCAAAGTAGTGGGCATCATTTTTCAGTTGCTAAAATAACTATTTTCTGGACTGAGATTTTTTTTTTCTTCTCTGCTGGTTCTGACCTCTTCTGCCTGGAATTTCCTCAGCAGCTTGGGCCCTAGGGGCAGAGGGATCCCTCCCACCAGACCTTTACCCAGGATCCCCTTGATAAAGCATTGCTGAGTTATTTTCCTTGCCTGCTAAGCACAAATACTAGTGGAGGTGAGCAAGCTCAGCACACACACACTGACACCAAAACACAGAGAGGAAAAGCCTATTTCCATGACACCATTTTGCTTTGGTGATTTTAATTTCACATTGGGTTGATAGGAAGTGTGACAGAATTGGAAGACCATTGAATTTTACAGTTGTGTTGTTTTGACTTCAGAGATGGAAGGTGCTGGTTGCATTCACTTCACCATCTCCAAAGAATACTCGTGCCTTTTTGCAAAACAAGTGACTTTACTGAGCTCACAATTGGTTTTTAGGCCTTTTGCCCTACCCTAATAATGAGCAAGTAATTATCAGGGCAGCCTAAGCACAATGAGGTTTTCACTGGAAATACTGAATCAAGAGAATTTCCAACTGAGATATTTTAAGGTATTATAGACCCTGGTTATACTGTGCCAGATCATTAAGGAATGATCAATTATTCAGGGTCCCAGCATAAAGACTCAAGTGAATCTGGAAGCAGCTGCATGACATTCTGGCTCTGAAGTCCTCAGGTCCAAACTCCAAAATCTATCCCATCTTTTTATTATGGCAGTTTAGGAAGCTGGGTTTAATTCTCTGACAAGTAGATTGGCTGTTAAAGAGAGTGAAACCTAACATAGATTTCAGGAGTAGTCCCAATTAGTGACTCAAGGTTTTCTACTCCTAGAGCTTTTAAATACTAAAAACCCTTTTAGTGTGGGGGGTTTTTGTGGTTTTTTTTTTGCATCATTCAGACAAAATTTACTCAGAAAAATCACTCATCAAACATGGCATTATTTAAGTCTGCCCCTGCTGTTGCTAGATGCCATAACCTGATGACCTCAAACAGCTTTAGGTTTTAGAACATTACCTGAAATAAGACAAGTAGAGAGAACACTAAGGGCTACCTGCTCTTTAAGTATGCTTATGCTAATATATCTCTGGGTAATAGCTCCATAGATCAAAAGTGACACATCTTATGCTACTTAGGATAAATTTTCTCAAGGTAAGAAAACCACTCTCTAATTGCCCACAATTAAGCCAACAGATTTTGGTTATTTCTAGAGGAACTGTGGGAAATGATGACAAACAGAAAAAATGTTACAATCATATCTCAGAGTAGATCACAGTCCAATGATGCTAATGTTGCTCTAAAAAACTATATTTCTATTCTCCAAATAACGTTATTCTGTTGATGCCTAGTCCCCAGTGCAGAAAATCAATTAATTAAGGGACATTTACCTATGCTGGTTAGTGACAGATGTGAATGCAACTTCAGCTCTCCAAGAAAACACCCTCTTACACTAACCTTCCATACGTGTTTGTATTTCTGCTACAGCTAAAATTCCTGAAAAGATCTGTGAAGTGCATTAAAATCCATTCCCTCTTGGTCTGGAGAAAGGCAGTAAAGAGAGCACTGCTGTGCTAACAGAAGCATCAGTATACAGATATTTAGCCCTGCATTCTGTTCAAATCTACCTAGGTGGTCTGGCATCACTTTGCTTGTACCAGCTTCACTGCAACTTCAAATTGGTGCAAGCTCTGTCAACCCCCAAGGCATCATCTACTGGTGTTAGAATGCACAGTTGGGGGTAATCTTTATCTGATGAACATCTTAATTTCTGGGAGAAGTCCAAGGTTGAGTGATACAGGCTGCTGCTGCACTGCCCACAGCCTATTTCTCTCTCTGTTACCTGATACCTCTCCAACTTTTAACTCTGACCATTCTTCTGCCCTTGAATAGTCAGTCAGTTCTCTGACAGCAACTTTGTGACTGGTATGGCAGCAGAGTCCTGACAGAAAAGGTTAGTAAGGTTATTCCACACAAGGACTCCATAAAACTATTGGTCTCCAGCCTAAGTCAAGGAAAGAGGAAAATTACAGGAAAAGACAAAAGAAAAATAGAATAGAAAGCAGAAAATAATTAGAAACCAGGAATTACAATAGCTTTCTGCTATGCTCCTGATAATAAAGTTTGCCTGTTAACAGCCTTCTCCTAAAGACTCTCTCCTGCTCCAGCACTCTAGAATGGGTGGCATCATGAGAAATGATGACTTACAGTCATGTGAAGCTACAGTATAACCTTGTGACAAGTCATTAACTTGTGTCACTACTTTCCTGACAGGACCTTTGGGAATGATACACAAAGAAACAAGCCATTTTAGGAGGGAAAGTGTAGAAGTCAGGACCTTTTCAGAGAAGCCTGGAGGAAGTCTTTTTACAGCTTGTGGTACAAAAGATGATTAGACTACCAAATGATGTAACTTGCTCCCTTCTTCTGGCTGCCTCTGCCACAGAATAAAGGGAACAGAGTGGGAACCTATAAATCTCAGTTTAATGGAAGGAATTTCTCACTCTGTAAAAGGGTCCATTTGCTATGTCCTCAGATAAACTGAATAAAAAATAATTAACTCAGAGGAAAACTTACTAGGGTAAGCTCCTGGAAAGTGCAGCTCCAGCATAAGTAAAGCTTAATTTGTTTGTACTGCTTAGAAGAATAAAACAGGATGGCAAAAGCTGGAAAGGAGAACAAGAACAATTTTGTGGCTGATGAGGAAGTCTGATTCTATTCTTACTGAGATGCAGATTGTTTTTTTAAGTGACCTGAGGAAAAAAATTCACCTACCCTCTTGATACTGCATGTTATCCTCACAGAGTAAGGGTAATTCTACTGCCTTGCTGCAGAACTGTTACTGCCTCACTGTTAGAAAAGCTCTTGAGAATCTTGAGCTGGAAGAGCAGAGCTAGGGTACTTTTATTGCTAGAGAAGAAGTGAGTGGAAATAAGAGATGAAGTTGAGCCTTGAGGAGCTGTCTCCTATTCTGGACCATGTCTGCTTCTATCATTCCTTCAGGGAGGTAGGGGTTCAGAAACAGTGCTGGGGTCACACTTCCCACACGCTCTCTTTGGTGTCTCTTGCTCCTGAAAGCATACTTACAATGAAGTCAATTTTGTCCTTTGGATGCTCTCAAGAAAGAGCAATTTTGCCTCAAAATTTCTTTCACTATTAGAGACACAACAGCACTTTGAACTAAATAACCCCTCCTACATCAAAATCACACCCTTGACAATCTATGAGACCACTGATGTGAACAAAAAAGGCCTTTTGAAGAAGGTAAATTAAGTTATAACCTTAACCCTAAGTGGCTGCAGAGAGAGCTGTCAAACTTTTCCAGAGTACAAAGAGGGCTGTTTGCAGGACCAGCTTCACTAACAGTCCAGTGTATTCATTTCCACTGAGTTAGGTCCCTCTGAGTCCAGGTTGCTCAGCTCTGCTGTCAGTATTACTTTTTCCCACACCTAGTGCCTCTGAAATCACTTCAATAAAGTAAGTTAGGATTTGCAATGCATGAAGACTGGCAACAGGTTAGGAAGTTTCTGCTCTTGGGTCACATGTAACTGAATCAACTCAGTTTAAACTCTAACTCCCTCCCTCAAATAAACTATCCCCTCTAAATTCTAGCAGTATTAAACATGAACTCCACAAAATAAAAACAATTAACTCTATGCTAACCATTGTGACAAAACCCTAAATCAACCAGGTGGCTCTGCCTAGATCTTCCCTTTGATGGGCTCCCTAAAGAGACAACCAAGGTTCTTAGAATAAAAGAGGAAGATTATACTACAGTAACATTCAGAATACCTAATTTTAATTAAAAAATAAGTAAATAAAATTCATATTGATTATGCAGAAACAAAATATTAAAACCATATTTTTATACAACTTCCCTCATGCCTCATGTGTCAGTACAGCTGGAAACTATTCCTCAGTCTTGCTTTTGGATAATTGTGTGACTTCCCAGATGCACAAAACATTACTCAGTGCCTGACAGACCATAAAAAGGTTTTGTGCTATTGCCTTTTAAGCCTGGCTCCCTGTCCTTTCAGCTATCTTCACTCTCCTCTGGTCTGGGACCCCAACCTCTGCCTCCAATACCCTCTTGCTCCCTAGTCTCTGCTCTTCAAGAAAACACAAGTTTTTCCTTGTTTTAGGAGAGTTCTAGCACTCAGCTTACATTAAAGAAATAGTGCATAAAATTAGGCATGGCTTTTACACTGCCAAAGCAAGGGTAAAGCTGTAGGAAACACTTGCCCCTTACAGCTGCAATGCTGATGTCATGAAAAAACACCAAAACACACCCAAATAACTGTTTTGATGCAAATGGACCAGTGAGCACATCACAGGCTAAAGCTTAAATTCATCATGCAAGCCTGAGGAATTGCACATTTGGGTTGTTTTCATGTTAGATTCAGGAGAACAGCACTGAACTTAAACTGCTCTTATATTTCACTTGAATGGCTGAAGGTGGAAATAAAAACAAACCTAACTTCTCAGAATGGATGCTATGAACAAGGCTATAAAAGTCAGAAAAGAGTTACTCTGGAACTGAAATATTAATAATAGGAAATATTAATCTTGATGAAAAGAAATCTCTTTCTATGCACAAGACTCCTGCATGACATAAGTCTGAGAAAGAGCAGGAGGAGGTGAAGTGGTGGAGCTACCATCCCTGGAGGTGTTTAAAAAATGTACAGATGTGGTACTTAGGGACATGGTTTAGCGGCATGGGGGTGAGAGGTCCATGGCTGGACTTGATCTTAGAGGTCTCTCGCAACCTTAGTGATTCTGTAAGCATGCTACTTGCTATGTAACCTGAGGATGAGTACCAGTGTAAGTGATGAAAAGACCAGAGCTCAAAGGGTCTCATAACCTGGAGAATACTCAGCTCCTACAGAAAGAGCAGAACAATTCCCAGTTTCCAGACCAGAACTGAAAATTATCACAAGTGAAAGGGAAAATCCTTCATAGCAGTGGCAGATTTTACTATTAGTGTTAACAGAGAAAACTAGAATTCTTTTTGTTCTTGATTGTTTGGGGTTTTTTTGCTTTAAATACACTCTTCCTACCCCCAGCAGTTCCTAAAGCTGCCCCACAGTCATGATGACTTACTTTTTGCTGTCAGCAAAGCAGAATTGGGGGGGTGAGGAAAAAGAATGTGATTTCTTCTGGTTCATCTTGTTATCTGAGTTGAGATTGGTTTTCAAATAATTTGACTTTGATAAATGGATATTGTGGCCTCAGAACTATAAAATGGTTTAGTAAAAACAGGGGGGGAAAAAAGTCTAGTCTTTCTGAAGGAAGAGGTTAGAACTTGTGTTCCTATTCTGCCAGTGCTTAGATGAAAAGGGAAGAAAATAGCCTGGGCAAACCAGAGCTAGAAACTCCTCATACACAAGGAGTCCCCTGAATGGGTTATGACACCAAAATCACTGCCTATTTTACTGAAATAAATCATACCTGGTTGTCAAGCACTTTTCTAATGCTTTAAAAATGTAAAGCTTCAGACTCTTCTTACCAGCCAAAATATATCATCTTGTGTAGACCCATTTAATAGTTTTGCTGAAACTATTTACAGTCAAATTATTTGTTTGATAGATCCATTTTTCTGGAAATAGATAGATTTTGAAAATTAACATTTTGAACAGAATGACTTGGATTTCTATGTTGAATGGTTACAATTCAAGAGACTGAAATGACTTTCCCCACCATTCATTTAACATAGTTTGAGATGATCAAAACAGAATTATTAAAAGATAAGCTTTGCCAAAAGCAATATCTTGAAATCTTGTTTCATATAAGCATTAAAAGTTCACCTTTCTGCCTGACACATATTTTATCAGACTCTTTAGGACACTCTCTTAGCTAAATCTTGACATTTTAATGAGATGGAAAATTTGTTTCTATTTCTGACAAGCTTCAATTCTCCTATCACTAAAATAGTAACAACATGGTCTTCCAGAAAACACTGACAGCAGCAATAGGTAAAATTGCAGTAGTTTAAATCAGATGTTTTACCAAAAAAGGTGAATCTTATCCTCCATGGTTATTCATTAAGCCATCAGATTATTCAAGGCAAAGCTGAAAATGTCTGAAAACAATTGCAACTTTCTCTTTGCTTAGCAGCTTAAATATTAAAGGTAGTCAGAGGTCTGTATTTATTGTGAGCCTATATATGAGAAGTTCTACCTTAATTCTCTCCTAATTTGAGATAGAGACCATGATGCAAAGGAAACAAAATCATTCTTACAGCATTCAGCTGCCTTGAATGCATAGGAATTTTGGATATTAGGAAAAATTTCTTCTCTGAAGGAGCTGTTAAGCATTGGCCCAGGCTGCCCAGGGCAGCAGTGGAGTCACCATTCCTGGTGGGGTTTAAAAAACATGCAGCTGTGCTAGGGCTATGGTTTAGTGGCATGGGGGTGGCTAGGTTGGTGGTTGGACTTGATGATCTTAGAGGTCTTTTCCAAACTTAATGATTCTGTGATTCTCTGTATCCTATGGATGCAGCACTGTGGCAGAACTAGCAGAACTTTTGCTTACCTATAAAATTACTCCTGCACAGTCCTCAAAACTTGGCACTTGCATGACAACTAAAATGAGAGTCAGGTGAGGGCTGAGAGGAGTGGATTGCCTCCAATAGCAAGAGTTTTAGGAAAATAAACCAAACCAAACCCACCAAGGACTGCTATTAGAGTGTGATAAAAACCACAATGTACGAATGAAGTTAAGGGGCAGAAATAAATGAACAAAAATATTTATGTAGATCTGTACAGAAGAGCTTAGAACTAAACATAAAGTAAGGGATTAAAAGAAAATTTCTTTAGCATGGCTACAGAGAAATGCTGATTTTTCAGAAGGCAATACTCAGTGGTTACTCACAGTCCCTATAGTTCTTGCTCATCTCTGGAGATAACTGAATTTACTCCATTCACAAATTACATCTGCACTTGTTAACTCTGGAGCTTTGATTTAAAAATACTGCACCACAACTACATAATTCAAAAAAAATCAAATCAAACTAAAATTCATGTAAATCAAACTGGTATCTGTCAACTATCCATCCCAGTAAACTACTGGCTAAACTCAAGTTCTGGATTCTGAAGAGTTTGAAAGGTATTTCACTACCTATTTTTAGCTCAAAAAGAAGTAACATTCCTGTAGAATATAAATACCTTTGAGCACATTTAAATGTATTCTGTTATATATTAAACACCAATAAAAAATTCCAATACACCTAAAGATCATCCTATAGCATGGAAGCCTACACATGGAAATACCAGTCAGACAAGAATCAGCCTATGCTTTTACAACTCTGTGGGATTAGTGTGATGCTGATTAGCTAACTAGCATACTAATTTCTATCTCAGTGATCAATGTCCAAAACGTATCAAATCTTGGTTTTAGGATTACTGTGGCTTTTTTCTGCATCTTGTCATCCAAAAGATTAGATCTTTACCCCAAGGTGATCATAATCTAACAGCTGGATTTGCTTCTATTATTGTTCACACTGAACAGCTCTGCCATGCATAAGCCATCCAAAATTTGCACATAGCATGTTGTAAATGAGCAGAGACCAAACTGGCAAACAAGGTAATACAGGAGAAGATAAGCGGGGAAACAACACAATGTGTCAAATCATTTGCTCTTAATTATACTGCTTGCTTCACTTCATACTCTGTCTTAAGTGAAAATAAGGCATAATGCACAAAGAGAAAATCAACATGGAAGGGTAATGGAGACAACTTCACAAAAGGAGATGAGCAGCAAGAGAAGACTGCTTCATGTGTAAGGCAGAGAAAAAGAAAGTGGCATAAGGACTAGATCAAAAGAATGAGAAGAGTGGGATTATTAAGGATAGAGACTGTGATTTAAGCAAAGGCTCATACAAGTATGGCTCTTTTGACTTTTGGTTTGATTTTACACTCATTTTTACATCTGGTCTGTAACAGGATGAACTGATTAAATTAGTGGAATTACTGGTCCACACCCAACGTGAAGGGCACAGGATCAGGCCATGAGGTGTGAAAGAAATTTGAAGCAGAGACTGAAAGGAGATAGCTGGAGTTCTTTAGAGTAATATTTAAATAGTTTGCTTAAAGCTAAAGAACAAGGGAAACAATTAGAAGAAGTGAGGACAAAAGGTAAAGGAGGCAGTTTTCAGAGATACACAGACTGTATTCAACACTTGTGTAGGTGATAGCAATGTAAAGCCTGTTAACATAACATCCCATCCCATCCATCCTTGGACTTGATTCATTACTAACTCTGGATTTACTTATTGTATACTATCAGCCTTTTAGTAATTTACTATGCAGACAGCAAGACAAATCAGATTCTTTTTGTTTTGAATTCTTAATTCTACTGTCACATTACCTTGCCAACAAGCACCAACTGTCAGCTGCATGGCTATGTGTGAGGGGTGGATGGGCCAGTCGTTGGTCACAAGGTAAGGTTCATAGGTTGTTCCATCCATGTATAACGTCACAACGGGAAACTCCACATTGACAACGTAGTAATGCCATTCCTTGTCACAGATCTGGAAGGCAGAATGCATAAGAAAAACATTAATGAGCACTTATTGCCAGGTGACTAATTTTTACATCTCAGATGTTCTTTTTTAAATTGCAGTTTCCAAATTCCACTCATGGAAAAATGTATTAAGAAATGGAAGTGCTTGAATGCAGGCGTCCTTGTTCTTCCAGAGAGGCAGGCAGAGAAGTGATGTGGAAACATAAGGCTTTGTCCTTGGCCTGGTTAAGTGCTATCTGTGGCAATATCTGCCCTTTGAAAGCAAAAGCTAATGGTTTGTTCCAAAAGACATTTCAACAAGAACTTAATCACTTCTATTTCAGAGAGATACATTTATTACTGCAGCCATCATAGCTCCACAATAAGAGATAAATACAGCAAGGGGCTGCTAGAGCATTCCTTTTGTAAGCAGTAGACAGCACAAATGTTTTCTGAAGGGTAAATGAACTGAAACCAAAATTGAAAGTAAATAAATTGGAAGACTGAAAACTTTCTTGAACAAACAGCAATCATGAGTAGTATTATGCAGTCCTCCCTCTGAAGGAAAAACAGCTTGCCAAGTTTCCTGACCTGATCATTAGAATGTGACACCTCACAGCCACGTGTCACACACTTCATATGAAACAACATCAATGATGTGCCTGAGTTTGAGGGACTTTGCATGACAAAAACTCAGGCATTAACTCTTCACACTTTTCAGAGACTGTTGAAGAGTGTTTGTTTTGTGACCCTGAATGGCATCACTAGAGATTTAACCAAAGCAAGAGCACATTAACATAGCAAACCCCATCATTTTTGGAGCATCATATACACAGAGAGCATGGTAATGTGCAGCTAGTCTGATACGCTATTGACTGACCAGCAGGGCAGTTCCATTTATCAAAGAAAATGCTTTCTGGAAACACAAGGTTACCTAAACTCCACAATTGAAGACCCCAGCAACTTGGTCCCAGTGCTTCCAACAAAAACACAGATGTCCAACTGCAGATGTCCACACCAAAATACTTGATAACCTTTACTTTATTTTTGATACATTCTGGAATATAAGATAGTGCAAGTGTAGTGTGAAGACTTCAAACCATCACTTGCATGCTTTTCCTTAAATTTCCACACACAAACATATCAAGTTATTTTAGGGAATTGAGGCACTTAAAATGTCAGCTTGGTGCTTCCCGAGATATCAAAAGCACCCAAGCTGGTCAATCCCAATTGTCATATGATTTCTTAGGTATACAGGCACATGTATATGCCCGCAAAAGACCTTGAAATACCCGTTCTGCATCCCAGTGTGAAAACAAATGTTCTACAAGGATGGAATAAAATTATTTAAAACCTCTGGAAAACATCCCAGTCACTCAATAGCAGGTAGCAGGCAACAAAATAATGAAATAAATAAATATGGAGTGTAGTGAGTTATGCTGACATTTCAGACACCTTCTTAACATAGAAAACTAGATTTTTCCCTGCATGCATTCCACAGTGGCAATGGAATGTAATGATTGCAGTGAAGCCATGAAAATAAAGTTATAAAACATAGTACTTTGGCAAATAAAGACATTTTCATCATATCAAATAAGAAGTTTATTAAAAAAACCCCTAATTTATAAAGCTACCCTAATGAGAAAATTACAGATGAGTAAGCTTGGCTTTCAAGGACTGCTGGCTGGCTAGGTTGGTCTAATCACTCTGTCATGTCAATCTGCCTCTAAAACGTATTAATCAATGACAGTGACTTCACCATCTTGAAGTCTTAATGCTGATTACAAGGCACTGCATCAGAACATGCTTTTATGAAACAGATGAAAGCATCTAAGTATATAACTCTTGTAAGTTTCCCAAGATGTTAAAGCTTGCCACATCATCCTTAAAGAATGTCAGACATTTTTTCTCTTTTATATTGGGACAGAGTGAAATCAAAGTACCCTGCTCTGAGAAGCACATTGTGCTTATAAACAGACTTTGTTGGTCTGCAAAATGTTTCTTTTTGCAGCTGTGCAGATAGAGACTAGACATACACACCTGAGAATACACACACTGCAGCTTACAGCTTTTAGCCTCTCTGAGGTCAGCTGGGGCTAATGGATCATTCACCTGTTTGGCTAAACACACGGAGAGAAGTGGTGCTTCCAGAGGTGTCCCATGCCCCTCTTCAACACTGAAGAGCCATGCACATTCACAACACTCAGATTGGCTTCCAAAGTCCCTTAAGTAACATTCAGCAGCCCTCTGAGGTTGACCACACACATCCTGTCAGTGCTACTCAGTGTGTGCTTTGAGCCTTCCCCTGTAGAGCTGAGGAAACAGAGATTACTTCCATCTTTCTGCTTTGGGTGACGTTGCTGAAGAAGTGTTCTCAGAGTACACTAACACATCCACAACAAAACAGAAAGAAGAAAAGGAAGGCAAGGAAAGCTCTCTACTCACTATAAATAGCACTGCTTGGTGCAGGTCTGAGACACAAACTCCTCCTTTCTACCTAAGTGGTCTGAATTGTTATTTTTCTACAGGTTATTTGAAGAAAGCACCTTAATCCAGCTCTAGAAAACAGATCAGGCCACTCTATTCACACACTCTCAACCTCTCAACATATCCCCCACACACACTCAGCATTCATTAGACTACATCTAAAATACCATGCCTATCCTCTAGGTAACTCTCTCATTCTTTTCTCTCTCTCTCCCATAAACAGCTTTCTTTTTTTAACCCAATACCTTTATTACTCTTTCCCCTTGCTACAAGTTTTAGCATTTGATCTTTTTATCTACAGCATTCAATACAGCACCTTCAATATTAATTGATATCAAACCAATATATTCAATATCACTGGAGTTTTATGAATTCTTGTCCTTTTCCCCCCCTTTCTGTTTTGCTTTTGTTAAAACATGTTGCTTACAAACTAGTCAGCTGTCTGGGTCACATTCCTTCACTCTCTCATGCAAATTAGGCTTAATTCCAGTCTTGTTAAGTGATGCAAATTTAAGTAGTTGCAGATGTGAAGCAATTACCTAGAATCTTCTAAAAAAAAGTAATTCCTAAACATGTGGGCTGTGCTGTGGCAGTGCTCGTGGCCAAGGGTCAAGTGCCAATTCTGAAGTGAATAAAAGATATATACAGAAATGGTCAAGTTGTTCAAATCTCCAATCTCCTCCCTCTTTTCCTTTTTATGGAAAAAAACTAAGTGTAATTTCCACTGAACACATGTCCAAAGGGCAACAAAGCTGGTGAAGGGTCTAGAGCACAAATGTTATGAGGAGCAGCTGGGGGAGCTGGGTTCTTATCTGGAGAAGAGGAGGCTCAGGGGAGACCTTCTCACTCTCTACAGTTCTCAGAAAGCAGATTGTAGTAAGCTGGGGCTCAGTCTCTTCTCCCAGGTAATAACCGATAGGACAAGAGGAAATGGCTTCAAGTTGTGTTGGGGATGTTCAGATTGGGTATTAGGAAGAATTTCTTCACCAAGCATTGGCCCAGGCTGCCCAGGGAGGTGCTGGAATCACCATTCTTGGAAGTTATCAAAACATATACAGATGTAGTGCCTGGGGACAGGGTTTAGTGGTGAGCATAGTAGTGTTGGAAGAATGGTTGGACTCAATTATCTCAGAGGTCTTTTCCAACCCTAATGATTCTGTGACTGAATGAGTTAATTCACTTCTACAATTGAATTCTTATCAACAGAGGTGACTTAAGTCGAGAACAGAATGTGCACTTCTTTGTTTGTCCTATTAGATTTATTCAGCCTAAGTTTACAGGATATAAATCATCCTGCCTGAACTGATGTGCATCTGCTGGAACATCTCTCCAAGATGTACTGGCCTTTGCAGAACTGTAACTGTTCATAAGTCCATGGAACACTTCAGTATCAGTCTTCTGTACATTGCAGTTGAATTCCATGCCCTCTCAATAAATCTATTTTCTGCTGCTGGTAGTATTTCAAGAAGTAAAACATTTAGGCCACTCTATAATCAAGACTATAGTGGAGAAAGCTATTACATTCATTTATAGCCAAATGAGATCATTAGTGAAGGAAGAATCACATTCAGATAGGGATTACAGTACTCAAGCAGGTAGAATACTAATGCTTACCTCTGCTTGCAAGGAGGTCAGGAGTACATTTGGGATTATAAATTGCATATTTTTGTAAAGTAGCATAATAGAAAATTAGTCATGCTTAGCATGTCACTGTTCCTGTACTAAAATGTCCTCTCCAGTGGTTGTGCATGCCTAACAAAATGCAAAGCCTACAGAAGGTGGAGGCACTGCTTTCTCCACTAATAAAATGTTGCAGTGCACCACATCCTCTTTAAGAGGTTAAATTATAATCCCACTCATTAATTAATAGTTAATATTATTAATCAGTTATGCTTTTATTAACCACAACACTTCCTCTGTGGGTGCATACTGACTGTATTTACAAATCTGCAAGTCCTTCAGCAAACAAAACCTTTCCCTCAAATCCTTTGCTTGCTCTTGTGCAGGATACACAGTGCTCACACAAAACCCCAAACAAAGGAATAATTTCTGTATTTGCAAGCACGTCTCCATAGAGCTGATGGAGGTCATCACGGTGAAAACTCTGTAAACATGCAGAGACAACTCAGGCTCTGCAGCTTGATCTTGCTTCACTAAAGATGACAACAAATGCAGGGAATCTCCCTTTCATCTTATGCTTAAAGGCAGTAGCATTATCTACTCACTTACAGCACCCAGATCAAACTTCTGCCCTGCTCTGAAAGCAGCCACACACTTTGTAAATCTGCTTCAAAGCATGGCACCTTGCTCAGAGAACAGAACACAGGATATTTGGATGGGGACAGGGGTAGGATTTTGAGTTTAAAAAAACCCCACCTTTGTCTTTCCATCCTTAAAATAACCTTTTCAGAAAGAGCTCTGTAGAAGCTGACAAATATTGGCTTTGTTCTTGTCTGTTACTGACACTCAACAGACTCTTAAATGGTTCCAATATATTTGGACAGAACTTTTAAAAATATTTGTTGATATATCAATATATTTCATTATACGTACTTGATATATTTTTGTGGCACTGAAAGAAAGCACTGTACAGGGAGCTTAAAGGGAACAGATTTAAAGGCTCTGGAAGACAATGTCACCACACCTTTAATAGGGACCTAAGGATCAGTGCCACTGTAAGAAAGCAAGCCTGAAAATATATTACTTTGGAAGCATGTGGCAGTGCATTTCAAGTGAAAGTGAAAAAGTTACACATATTTGCAATGCTGTATATTTACAAATATAAAACTAAAAAAACCTAAAATAAAAGTAAAATAAAACTAAAATTTCTTCAGAGTTTTAGGCAGTCTCCTCATTATGCACAAGACTGATGAGTTCTGCATAAAGGCAATCCAAAGGTGAGCAGAGGAAAGGTTTTCTCCTGTCCCACTCTGGGGTTATAACTGGTGCCTCTGATAAATGGGAACTTTCAGACCTTGAATGAGATTTTTTTCTTTTCCTTTAGAAACTCATTTAGTATCTTGTTTTCCTATTGTCAGTTCTCATCCACAGACTGTACAATTAAGGCATGTTAGTTTAAAAAAAAGAGAAAAGAATATATCTTAGGGTCTTGCTTTTGCTGTAATTCTGCTGCTTTTGATTTCTCCTAATAAATCTTTGCCTTAAATTTCAGCAGCTGAGCTACCTGCAAAAGCTGATTAAGTGATATAGGGAAATAAGCTACACAGCTGATTTTTTTGTCTCTTTTTCTCTTTGTCTATAAGAACCATAACTATGATTTCTTTTTTTCCTTAATTATCCCATCACCATCAAGAACAGAAGATACACTGCTAGGAACATCCTAGTGTTAGATTGCAAGTGTGTGATTCAGGATGCAGCTAGTCAGTACTCAGGATGTGCTTACTGCATGACATAGCTGGGTGACTTACTGCATTTCTGCTTACTGCTATAATGAACAAACCTGCTGTGACCATGCAGGGTTGGGAGTAACACTCTGCTTTTGTAAGAATCAACAGATATGCACCTCACATTGGCTTTGTGCTACAGGCTAATCTGCCAGCATATTCACAGAATCATTGAATCATCAAGGTTGGAAAAGACCTCCAAGATCAAGTCCAACACCACCACACCCCTAAACCACGTCCCTGAGCACCATGTTGTTTTGAACAGCTTCAGGGATGGTGACTCCACCACTGCCCTGGGCAGCCTGGGCCAATGCTTAACCACTCTTTCAAGGAAAAAAAAAAAAAAATTCCTACTGTTTTTCCTTATCTCTGGTGGTACACACAAAAAGAAGAGAAACCTCTTGGGATCATATTAAGGTAGGTGAGAGCCACAGCAATCTCATTCTCAAGCCTTTGCTGACAGTGGAGCAAGTTTGAGCTCCTAAATGAGGTACCAGTTACATGCACATAGACAGATAAAATGAAATCCTGACAACAACCCTAAAACTCTCTTCAGATGTCACTCTACTGACACCTTATTTAGGAAGTTAAGCAAAGCAGAAATTTTCCACAACAGTCTACTTTGAAACAGAGGAACTCAGGTGAAGGATTGGGAGGCACTCATTTGCCCTTAGAACCTCACTAAGATGCTGCAGTATAATGCTGATTCTTTTAAATTATATAGACCTTATGAAACAGATATTTCCATGTAAACTACTCAGCACAATGTTTTGAGTACAAACCTAATGGAATTTCTCATGTACCTTGCTCAAGTGAAAGCTAGATACAAGTACATATCTAATTACAGTCCTTCCAAACTGACATTTTCAACTGTTTAATCACTGGCCAATCCATGGTTTTCCTTCTGCTTAATGTTTACACAATTTAGACATTTTTTAGACATTTACTTCCACTTAAAACCCCCCAAATTTTCACAGACTGGCTAGGAAACAGTCCTAAGACTTGTTTGGCACCCCTAAGAAAATACAGGTAGACTATGCTATTAGAATACCTTGAGTTCTCTTAGGTTTTATGCAGAATGGTTTATTTAATATGTCCAACAGTAGTGTGGGTGTCCATTAAATCATCCAGAAAATTTGGTGAGGGAAGCATCATCTTATAATTTTTTTTCTCTTGAGAATTACCTCAAGAACATCAATTCACCCAAAGCTAATTCCTGAAGATCCATTTATACAGCATGCTTGCCAAGTACACTTCCTTGCAGCTACTGATGTTCCCGTCAGAACTGCCTGTTTACCTCTAGTGACAAGTAAAAGCAATCCTCTTCTTTCTCCTCAGCCCCTTCCCCTCCATATACATTCAAATGACAGGAGAAGCACTGAAAAGAAGTCAGTCTGTACTTAGTATCAGTCTTACAGATGTAAGACATGTTTTGATCTTTGATTTTCCTGAGATAAAAAGCTGATTCTTGCAGAGCTGTGTAGTGTATTTTATTTTGAGGTTGACTGACACAGCAAATGTTTTCCAAAGAAGAGGGTGAACAAAGACACTGCAGTCACCCTCTGGCAACTGGCAATGTTTTATTAGTGCGAGTTAGTTTTAATCTGATTTGTGTATCCTCCTCACTTGAAAAGAGCTAAGTATATAGATCTGACTCTGAGTTTTCCAAGATTTATTATCTGTTTTTGTCTAAGCTTCCTGCCCCATATGCTAGAGAGAGGATGTTAATTGTAGCACTGACCTCTTTGCCAGATACGTGCTGCTGGCATTCTGCCAGGCAGAGTATATCACTGTCTTGCATCACAGCACTCTGTGCCCTCTTCTGTAATCACAATATCCAATCTATTACTCCAGCATTTAATGAAGCCAACTTTATTCCAACCACAGATGACATTTGAGTCATCTGCAAACCAACCTTCAGCATGTAATAACTGAAAAGAATTCAAAATTCTACTGACAAACCTCTGTTTGTTAACTAGAGAAAAATAAAGGAAGGGGAAAAGAATCAAAACCATGTCTTAGTTTCTCATTCTGCAGTCCCCTGGTAAGATCTTGCATGATATTACTGCTGGCCCTTTTCCATCAGAAACCATCCTATCGTGAGATATTGTGAGATATATTCCTGCAGAGAATATGTTTACTCTAAGGAGTAGACTACTCTGTACCATATACAAAGACTTTTACAGTACTCTAAGAATAATGAGTGAGTAATGAGGCATAGGAAAGTGGGTGGGGAAGGATGTGCTAAAATCAGTTCAGTAGTTCTACACCTTCTACCTTTTAGTTGTACATATATATATATGTGTACAACAGATACTGAAATATGCATATATACACAGACTCTGAGTTTCTTTGATTACAGCCTAGGGAGAAATACATTTGAGCACAGGTTTGCAGAATGGTTATGGATTTCCAATGCTTTAAAATAAAAAGGGAATGTTGTTTTCAAAATGTCAACCTGGTATAATCACTAAACTGAATAAATCCCAAACAGCTCATAACAATGGGAATGTTTCTTAGACCAATTTGTAGGTTTCTACCAGTGGTGAGTCTTACTCTAATTGTAAAGACTTCAGGGTGCTTTCAAAGCCTGTATCAGAAAACAAATCAATTTAAAAACTGTTAAAACAGAGAAACTATCAGAGCATCCAAGAGAGAGAAAGTTTTCAGAAACTAAATATTTAATAATTGAGTTGGACTGAAATTGAAACTAAACTATTGAAGTGAAACATAGCTAACAGAAAACTGGTAACTGTTAACTATGCTATTAAATAAAACTATTATTGATATTACTTCAGCTACCTAGTAACACAGTCTTGGTAGGTAATATAAGGTGAAATAATTTGTATAAACTGTTACAATAATCCCATAGAGAAATATTCATGGGATCAGGAAGTGACATGTTGATTATTTTTCATCAATAAGGAAGTGTTTCCTGGCCTCTCCCTCCCTCAAGTAAAGAAGCCTAGTGAACACTATCTGAACATGGTGCTCTGAACTGGGCCACCCTTTTTCCAGGCTTTCTAGGCTGACGGACAGTCTCTAAATCAGAGTATAGAGTGGCTGCAGCTGATGGGACACCCTGTTTCTGAAGCAATATTCCCTTCTCATAAGGCTGTCAGAAACTGATGCCCAGTGAAGGAGGCAGCACTGATTTCAGCAGAAGTTAAGAGAGCCAGGAGGTGACTAGACCAGTTCAAAAGTATTCAACAACTTTCTCTACTGTTATTTAAATGATAATTTAAAAAGGCTTTCCATTCTGACTACTTTGTTCATGTAATACTCATTACCTTTAACAGAAAGCTTAACTGAACAGTAACTCATACTGATAATTATGCTACTTCACCTTTTTTTTTTTAATTTTTCTTCCCTTTTCTGCTATTAATTAACACCACTTGATCATGAGCTAACAAAAGGCTGAAAAGTTCCCTGATGTAAGGTCAAACAGCACTTAGCAGTGCAACTGTTTGTGAGAATTAGTGTTCTCAAAGGAGTATTAGATAACTCTTTGTTTTCAGTCCTCTTAAGGAAGAAGAGTCTACTAGGTATCAGAAACCATTCATTGTATTAAAAAACCAAACCCACAGTCATCAGGCTTTCTTCATAGAATCATTGAGGTTGGAAGAGACCTCTAAGACCATGAAGTCCAACTGTCAATGCCCTCCATGCCACTAAACCATGTCCCTAAGTAAGTACCACATCTATATGTTTTTTAAACACTTCCAGGGATGGTGACTCCACTTTTCTTAGCATCTTATAAAATATTCCTTTAGCAGTGGCTAAAAAATTGAAAAACTTCATGAGGACAAATACAAATCTTCCACAAATTCCTTCATTTCCATGTGGATTCTGCATAGAAGCTCCCAATCAGTATGAAATATAACATGGTAGAAAATCAAACCCACAGTAAAAAAAAATCAGCATCACAAGAAGCTGTGAGTTCAAGCTCAGTTTTGGAGCTGAATTCTGCCTGCTGGCTGTTCCCTCAGAGTTTTCCACATGTTGCACAGCACATGTTTGAGGCTCACACAGCCCCTGGCTGAAGTCTTTATGCCTGATGTTCTGATATCACAGAACTGCAGTAAATCTCTAAAGAACTACTTGAAACTTGTCAACAGGTCACAAGTTCCCTGAATGAATCTCTTACAATCCTGCATCCTTTCTAAACTAAACCATTTTTCTTTTAGAATACTCAGATGAATAGTTTTGAATTACCCATTCACTCAGCAACGGAAAAACCCCCCACATATATATTCATCAACATTGAAACATATATATAGCAGTGTTTATCACAAGTAGATAAACTCTATATTGCCCACACCTAGAGTAAGCAATTTCTGCTCAGCTATTCACACTCAATTAACCATAACAAATTATGACCAATTACATGCTTCCTGAGCTCTCTGGTTGAGTGATGATATTTTTGACAAATACACTTTATAGCTCCTTCTCTCTTGCCCTTATGGATTATATAAATAAATACAGAGGCCACAAGCCATCTGATGCTAAACAAAGGGGCAATCATTCCATTTATCTAATACAGGTGTTAAAGTTGGGTGTGCATTTTAAGTGTGACTCCTCTTCATAAAACAAGTAACTGAATTCCCTGTAGTCAATAGAAGAGAGTGCATTACTTTGAAGGCTTTCAAAGAGACTTCTCCAGTCAGCTCACATTTTATCCACAGAAAATCTTCAAGAGCTCATTTAGGGACAACATTAGGCTGTTCAAATGGAGTTCCAAATTCAGTATCTTGAGCTAGGCTGAGGTGACCCCCAATTATTATGCAGTTATTATGAAGGTTACTGCTATTTATTTGCAGACCATACCAACATTCCACAAACAAGTTACCTCATAGGAAAGATATGACACAAACTATTAAGGATAATGAAAAGAACTTTGCTTTAGAAATACAGCATGGACACTGCCAGCATGGATTTGCCCTTTGAAATCTACTGCTGAGGACAGCAAGAAAAAGGCATTATACCTCCCACCATGGAATGCTGCAGCTTGTCAGGCTCAATAAAATATTTCCTTGGCCCTATCAGGGTGGGAAAGTGCTTCTTCCTAAGAGGAAAGAATGATCAATATTCTGAGGTGAAGGCACTTTCTACCTAATAATGAAACATGGCAATATTTTTTTAAATCAAGTTGAATCAACTCTTGCCTAATTGAATCTGAGGAATAAAAAGAACAACCAAAACCTTGGCCAGAATAAAAATTCTGGCTCCATTTTCTGCCTCCAAATTTAAAGGGGCTCTATAATTTATTTATTTGAATGACAGATATTGATCTGTTATTATTTGTAAGTATAAATTTTCTCTTAAGCATCTCTTTAAATGACAGAAAATATTATGTGTCATATATCCAAATGTCTACTTATGTGAGCAGTGAATAAAAACTGTAAAGACTTAGGGAAATAAAATGTAAAGACTTAGGGAAATAATGTCTTTGAAAATTATTCAGAAACCAACCATATTATTACCATTTAAGAAGTAAGAATAAAATTAAGGGGAGGGGGAAAGAAAAATCTCCACATCCTTTGATCTCCTAACTGAAACAGCCCAAATAGCTCATTTGTTTCATAGTCTGAGACCTGACTGACATTATGTCAGTGAATTTTTCAATTATTTTTTGAATTTCAACTATTAATGCTTTTTTCAGGCCTGAAACTGTTACTTCCAAGAAGTGCACGCTGTGCTCATGAGCACATCCATGAGAAGTGACCATATAGATGAGGGATAATGTTTTCCTGTTCACTGAGGCCCAAATGGTGTGAGTCCTACATTCTTGCATTATTAATGTCCTTTCCAAAATTGATGTATAACCAAAATTGGAAAGAAATGTAGGCTTGTGAGAAAGCCATCTTAAAAGAGTTGAAATGAGCTTTTGGTCTGTGAGTTTATTCCCACCTCTAGACAGTGTATGTAGAATTCTACTTTGTTTCACTCATGAGGCCTCATCATTCATGGTTAAATCTTATCTGGAATTTAAACCACTTTCTCTGATCTCTGGGATCTCCCTTCTGCTCAGATGACTTGTGCAGGGATTATGCCTGTTAGATATTTCTTTTAAGAGATTTGCAATGAACTTATTTTTCATTCTTCAGAGGCATCAGTAATGTGTATGGTCTGCAAATGGAGCTCTAGCAATAAGCTAAATGAAATACATGCTTAACAAGCCTCCTGAAACATGTGTTGTTTGCTAGAAAGCCAAGGAAATACTTTTCATTATGCTAATAATAATTAAAACCCCCTGTAAGTCTTGAACACAAAAGAAGTCCTCCTATCTTTTACAATTCCTTTTCAAATATTAATATACTGGGTCTTCTTCCAGTTGTTTTTCAAAAAAATGACTGAAATATTGACACTCACATGGTAAAGATCACATTTAGGTTAGGTATTTTGACTTCCTGCTGCTCCAAGGACTGGGATTTCAGGCAGTGGAGAACTTTGGCCACACTCCTGAAGGGAATCCAATATTATTTTTTCCCCTTTCTAAGCATGAGGATGCACTAAGAAAAAGGAGGTTGTCAGTTTTCAGAATAGGTTGATATAACCTTCCCTTGCTGTTGGTGTCTGAACAAACATAATGCTTCTTTCAGTCACTTATTTAGACATGTAATGAAGGTGCAGAGAGTGATTAATGTAAACTAGGCTCCAGAGACCAAGCAAACAGGTTAGTTGTGGCTTGTTTGCTTTTGAGGGGAAACCCTTGGGCTCAGCTTTGAAAGCTGGATTCTGAAGAGACCACCTCTCTCTCCACCCCTGTCACACATTCCCATCTACATGCATCACTTACTTCATTAGACCAAAGAGCCAGACTCCCCTTATCTATTCAAACCCCACAGGCAGTGCAGTGTGCTGGGTTTCATGAATGAAATGAACATCCAGCCCTTGGTACCTCAGTTCCCACTTACCACCTGAAAAACAGCAGGATTCCTGGGTTGGGTAGTCTGCACACAGAAGCAAGCCCACCAGAATACTCCCCTGGGCTAATGACCTCTCTGTTGCTGAAACTGGGACTGCTTGGTTCTCTGAAGGCTTTCCATCGCCTGGCCTGAACCCCTCTTCAAAGGCTTGCTACCTTCTGAAGGAAGTGTGGCCACTACTTGCAAGGGTTGCTTTAAACATAACTGAGCAAAGGAAGATAGAGCTGACATAGGCATCAAACACCCTCTCACTATTTGCACGTTTTGGGAAAGGTGATTTACTTGAAAGACATTTGCTGTGTTGAAGGGGCACAGTGCAAATCAGAGATAAAAGAATTCCTGCTCTTACACAACTCCCACATTAAATCAAGAGGATAGCTCCAGAGAATCACTTGGTGTCATTTGTATGGGAGCTCACTCCTATAATTTTGGATACTGCTGTGGTCTATAACAGGAGGAGGAGGCAGCTGTAACTGCAGAAAAGCACACAAGGAACAGACACTCCTTCCCCATGTAGATGAGTGCTGTATTTCCTTCAGTTCCAGCAGGTAATTAGGACATCCTGCAGAGAAAAGTAAATGCTATTTTGTTTTTATTGCAAATAAAAGGTAGCAATGAGTCATATCTGGCTACCTTAATAATTTCTGTAAAGTGAAGAATGGTTGTGTATTTATGCTTCTGTATTTATACTCAAAGATAAGGCAGGAAATTACACAATCCAAATATTATGCATCATCTCTTGACTGAAATGGTAACTGCTGGCTCTTTAATTACAGAGCTGGCATTTTGCAGACAGGCTGATTATATGTTATATACCAACCAGAGGTAATTAGTTATCAACTACATTTGTGACTTTGCCAGAGAATGTTGTTGTTTAGTCAGTATATAGCTTGCTTTCAGTACTAATCCCAACCATGTTCTTGGAGCTTTTATGGGAGGAAACAAGTCAGCGAGGAGGGTCTGCATCTCAGAGTAGTTCTGGGTTGACACTAGGGACATGAAACAAATAGACTGTGGGAAGAAATTTTCAATATCACTGTTGCACAAACCCTTAAAGTTTTATGGACATCATTAAAGTAATTATCTAAAAGTTCAAACATTTATTGACGGTTGAGCTGGCTGAAACTGTCCCCGTGAAGCACCACCATGCTGACTGGTAAATGGCCCTGGGACTGTAGGCATCTTCCTAAAATAAAATGACTATTGCTAGAAATGGGACAACTGATCCTTCTGAATAACAAGAGCACTGAAACCCACACCTGTGTTTGCCAAAATGTGGCAAAAATCATCCAGGTGTTTTCAAAATTGTTTTAAAGAAAAAAAGTGGAAAACAAATCTGAACACTGAGGATAAAAAGTCCAATATGCTCCCCTAAAGCCTACTGTAATAGACTCAAATCAATTCATATGGAACTTTTACAAGAGAAAAGACTCCTTCTTAACATCCCTAGGACCTTCGGTAGAGTCAGAAGGTAACCTGGGATGAAAATTATGTCCCTCACAGCAGAATTCTGAAAAGAAAGTACCTCTCAAAATGGAAGTACCCATCTGATACTTTTAAACTTATTAATCATCAAAAAGAAGCACTAGCCTCTCCCCTGATAAGTTACTGCAAGAATCTTCATTAAATTGGCCATATTCAGTGAAATATTCAGAACACAGAAAATGACTGAGTTTGAAATCAGGGTCTCTGTGCTGGCCATGGAGCACTGCAGCAACCCCGTACCAGGAGTGCATCCAAATCCAATGATGTCAGCAGAGATGCCTCAGCAAGAGAGAGCTGGAGGCCACTTACACAAGGGAGACAAGATGCCATGTATCCAATTACAACAACCACCATCAATTGCTCTGAGCAAATTTGAGTCCACAGGTTAATTGGAGTAAACAAATTGAAAGGGAAAAGGCTGAATTTGTAATAAAACAGTCACTGCAGAACTTAGCAAGATCCTGAACTCTTGACTAACTGCTTGAAAAACTGCAGTAAAACTCTTCAGTGTCTTGAATACCATTCATTGTCCATTTGGAAGAACACTGCCACAGGGCTTGGAAGATCAGCCTGCAGCTTTTC
The DNA here is from genome assembly GCA_013399015.1 of Galbula dea. Lineage (NCBI taxonomy): Eukaryota > Metazoa > Chordata > Aves > Piciformes > Galbulidae > Galbula > Galbula dea. Next base: position 940,015 of record VWZX01006819.1, on the reverse strand, counting down.
ATCTCGTTTTGAGCAGACAGGAGTAAATTAGGAATAGGAAATTAACTGGCTGCTAGGTTAACAGTTGGACTTGATGATCTTAAAGGCAAAAAATAATCATTCTGTGATTCTATTCTACTTTAAAACTTGGAAGACATGCTATAATATGACAGTAGAACTTTGTGCAACAGATATGTCTTGGTGATGTTTCTTTTTAGAAATTTATAAATTTGTGACTTTAAAATGCAAATACTAAAAAAAGTAACCCTAATAAAGCTATTATAGCTATCAATAATAATACTAAAGCACTTCAGTAATTTTCTTTAAATCACAATACAATAAGTTACAATTTTTAGCATGAAAAGTTGTGATTAGAAACTTACAGTTTCATTGGAAACAATTTCTACTAATGGAAAATTCAAGAGCATCCTGCTTTTTGCCTGCCTAGGAAGCTCCTGTAGGGTTCATTTCCTGCTTGTCAAGAATGTAACCCTAAATTAAAATATGCTTTTAAGACATGAAATGCTTAATAAAAATTTCCATCTTCTAGCCAGCACTAATAATCCTACTCAACACTAACTGGATTGACAATTATTTGTAACATAATCAGGGCTGAGATGCTGGTTAACGTTAGATTTTGAAGTAATCCTGGCTCTGTCATGCTCTGGCAAAGCTCAACAGATCCAAGCACAGCTTAAAGACTTCATTTCTAATTGGTGGCATTGAATTAAAAGCCTGTACAGTTAACCTGACCTTATTCAAAAGCTGCTGATGTTCCCTTTACTCTTACAGAGCACATATCTTGTTAGAAAGCCAAGGTTTAGATTCTCAGCTAGTGCAGCAGCGTTGAGAAGAACAAGGCAGATTTACACCAGTGGAAGAACTGGCTTAGAAGCTTTGCAGATGCTTAATGCAGCCCCCAGGAATGTTTTACTTTCTGCAGTAAATTCACCCACTAATATCACAACAGTTCAATGTAGCCAACAGATATCAATTCTCCTGAAAGTCTGCTGAATACATAAAGTGTTCTTTAAAATCAATGTCTTACACCAAAATAAATAACAGCAAAATAAGACAGTAAAAAATAGAGCTCGTTATGAAAAGTGAAATTGATCTTTCTTCAAAACCATGTAAATCACAAACATTAATTTACCACCACAGCCATTCCCAATACATCCCAAGAGTTCTGTAAATAAGAAAATGGGTTTTGATGATCTGGAGGTGGTAGAGCAAGAACCGACAAATCCATACTAAAGCTAAGTGTCTCCTGCAGTCTTAGGTAGGGAGTTGTTTACATGGCCACTTCCACATGGTAAATTACTGATATAAGTTTCATTAAACCATTAGCAAGCATAATATATTTTTTCAAAAAATAGGCCTTAGAGAGTCACACATAACAAGGCCAGAAGGAATTTTAAGAGGACATATAAAGTCTATCTCTCTCTGCCAACACTGCACCAAGTACATCCACTACAACCTGAATAATAACCACAAGAAAATAAAATTTAATGGGTAAAATATAAAAAGGAAAGTTTAGATCAAGTTCTACTTCCATTTTAATGCACATTTTGGTAGCAAAGAATCTGGTTTCTGTAAGCTCTAGTTTCCTAGTCTAAAAACAACTTGGATTTATGGACAACTGTACAAGAGGAAGATTTCCATTCTGTTTGCTAAGTGTAGTAAAAAGAATTCACTGGAATCTGACCTTAATGTGATCTACCATTTTATGTTTTTTGCCAGAATTTCACGTTGTTAATACTATGCTCTTCTCAAACTAGCATCTCTTCTTGAGCTGCACAAATTACTCCTTCTTGCCACTAATTTTACTTTGGATATTGGCCAGGAAAGTTTTCTCTATAAGACTATGCTATTTCCTGCTGTCTACCAACCTCTATTCCAGAAGAAGAGACTCCATTAACCTCAGAGAAATCCACACCCTGAGGTGTCTTTCACACATGGACATCAACCTGGCAGCAGAACCAGCAACGCACCCTGTGGCCTAATGGACTTCAATAATCAGTGATGAGCTTCATGAAACTCTTGTAGCATATCTACCATTACCATAGCATACCATCCTGGAATGAGGATTATTTTCTTTCTTATCTGATTGAGTGCCAGAAAATAACTGTATTAGAATAGAAGGTATTCAGCCTTCAAATCAGAACCTTTCTATAGAGTGTACATTCACTGTTGCATTGTGACAAGACTCCAGTGAAGCATAGAGTCTGCAAACCAATTTGCATGCAAGCTGTAAGCTGCTTTTGTAGCCTTGGAACTTGCAAGGTGCAATGCTTGTTTTCACAACAGTTTTAAAAATATGGATGGCTTAACTACAACTTTAAGTAATGAAATTGCTTAATCATGCTGACAGATAAAGCACCTGAAAGCCCTGATTATGTACTGTAGCTGCATGTCTTTGTGCTGTCATGCTGTAACTTCAAAGTGTCTTAGTAAATTAGATCCACAGTTGGTTCATAATGAAATAATTCTATTACAATCCACCTAAATTGCATCAAGCAAGCACATCACTTCAGTAACACATGATGACTATGGTTAGGCAGCACTTTGTGTTTATTTCTGAAGGATGTAACTAGAAAAGCTGCTCAGTTTGGCATTTTTACATAATTGTTCATCAGATGCTTAAACACATACATTTCTAGGCTTTGCTATTGCCAAGAGACTATCCAGATGTGGAAAAACACCACAATGCTTTGTCCCCGAACTGGGCACATCCAGAAACCATGGCTCCAAGGCTGGAATAAACAGCTCTTGCACATAGCTACACGAATTTATATTTAGTGTGTGTTATCAATATCTCCTAACCTGCTTTTGGGAGGATAAGGATGTCAGTCCTACCTTTGGGAATTGCTTCAGACACTGCCTGAAAGCTCCAAAGCCAACCTGCTTTTCTTCCTTTTAACCTGCTTGCTTCACAACAGCCCTAGGAAATGGCCCAGCTAACACATCTTGCCCTTCAGCAACAATTTCCAAACAGTTTGTGAATGTTTCACACAAACTCTGGTGTCATCACTGATAAATCAGGGACAGTGTAAAACAAATATTAAAAATAGTGATGAAAAAGAAACCAGATGTCACTATTCACCTTCACAAGCCTAGCTTGACTGGGAATTTCTGTTCTAGGCTTTATATTCTAGAGTTTCTAAATAACTCTTAGAGTTATTTACTGTAAAACAACGAAAGGTACCAGATAAATTAATCCAGCTTGTTTAGCACATTTGTAACTCCAAATCAAGATATTCCCTGTATAAGAAATTAACTTGATTTGGAGGCCTTCCCACAGTCTGCTTTAAGAGCAGAATACCTTTCCTCATTTCATGGTGCTATAGCCAGTTTAAATTGTTTTTCATTCTATAGAGAATTTATTTTCTGTGGTTTTGTCTTCCTCCCCACCCCACTTTGATTAGCTAGAAAGATGAGTGCCTTAAGGTCTAAAGGGCTTGTGGTTGCAATTGTTCTAACTTCCCTAGTTAACAAGCATCACTACACATGTGAATATTTAACAGTTTCTCATGCAAGAGCTGGAAGCCAACACACAACAGGTATCATGTTCAGAAGAGTCAGCCTAGCTCATCTGAACTCTTTGGCAACAGTAGGGCAGCACAGACAGGTTTGGCAAGCCTTTAACAAAGGACCAGTATAATAAAACTGTCACAGTCAGAAAAAGGAGGAAACTGCAAAATGCAGACTACTAATGCACAGAAACATGCCCAAATAATGGCCAGGAAATGCAAATAGGTAAATCATAAAATATTTTCCACAGGCAGCTCAGCTGCTCCTGAAGGGTCACAGAAGTTTGACACAGAGCAGTCACTGCATTTCACACTGGGCTGAGCTGCAGAAGTCAGCAATGAGCAAACCCAGATCAATTTATAGGGAATACTTCAGAGCTGGCCCAGAGGCATTTTTGTATGTCATAAAGCAAGCTTTTGCCAGCCACTGTGATTTGTTTGCCAAGATTTTGTTATTAGCAGTGATACTGCAGTTGCATTAGAAAGATCAAAGAATATTTTTGGCATTTATCAGCACTGCTCACTCATTCCTGTGCTAGTAAAAGCTGTTTTGAAGCAAGATGCTGAATAAAAATTTGTCAAAATAGCATTTCAAGATAGAAGCTGGTAAAAAAATGGTGTCAGAATAGACAGGGGTCTAGAATGTAAGGCACTTTGGGTGCTGTGGATGCTGCAAAGACTTTTTAAGTCATGGAATTATTTCATCTCTGCTGCAGGATTAGCATAATTCATTTATCATTTATCTCTTTCTGGCTCTGTAGGAAAACACCTAACTCCCTTCTTTCTGTAGTTTTATTACAGATGAATGCACAGAGCAGTGCAGGTCTGCATACCAATTTGTAAAATAAGTGATTAAGAGCATAAGAAACTCTTCTGAGCTTCAAGTAAAAATGAACAACTAAACTACATCATATAAAAAACTAATCTAACTTGCAATAGGGCATCATGTTGGAAAGTAGGGGATTGAGAAGCCTGAGGACTAGAGGTAAAATTTGGTGCCCAGAGATGATGGAATCTTACGTCATCCTGTCTCCTCCAAGTACCCTTAACCCTCTAGGATGGTGACTACTATGTACTTTGCATAAATATTCACTCATTTCCTTTCTCCCTCAGCCTCTCAAGAAGGAGGTCTCTTAGAGCTGACAACATGAATGATTGTATTCTCATAACTTGATGCACACAGCTAAACAATTCCTAAAAACCAAACACAGAAGAAAACTTTCACTCAGAAATGCTGTAATTTAATGGAAATAGCTATTTCAACTACAAAAAGGTCCAGACACCAAATCCCTTTCATTTTGCCCTCTTATCATGTAATAAATTTAAGGGAGAAGATCTTATTGTGTGTGGTCAGTAAAGTGGTTAAATGCACACAGGAATAGCCTTAAACCTTCAGCATCTTGGTGCACACAGAGATAGAATGCAGCATACTCAGATTTATCTAAACCCCCTTCTCTAGTTCCTGTTATGAAAGTAATTGTTTGGGGCTTTTCCACAATGAAAAGCACTGCAGGCCTTTTTAAAATTATTATTATTCAAAGCAATTTCTCTTATCTTAGAAGAAAAACAATCATTTTCTGCATGTTTATCTATTTTTTGCTGACTTAGAGTGACTCCAGATCATGCAATGCATTCCCTCTTTTTTAAGGGGATCAATATCTATTTTGCCTGTGGGCTGGAAGACTATTTTCAGGATGATAACATGGGTATAAAAGAGAAAATAATTCCTCATTCTGAATAAAAATAAGTACATGGGAAAAAAATGTTGATCCCTGGCTAAATATCCCTTCTCCCACTCAAAGAAGTGTTCCTTTTCTGCTGATTTAGGGGACAGAAAAATACCTCTTGGCTTGATTATCCTCAATACTAGCATGAGAAATGTAATATCCATGATGAACAGAGTGTGAAATACACTGTGTTCCATTTAATGTTTTCCACTGTCACCAAAGGCCTTGGTTCATTACTCAGACTGTAATTTGGATTTGGTTCTCTGTGTGCTATAGGAAACAACAGCTCAAATGGACAGAAATTGAGGGAGAGTTCTCACTATATGAATCAGAAATGGGAAACACATGAATTGTCACTTCTTACAGCTTAAATTCAAGGGTCCAAAGAGGTTTTTCCTGCAGATGACAATGAGAAGAAGGGTCACTAGCTCAAACCTTTCCAACAGAGTTGCTAACACAGCTCCCTGAAGTGCTTTTGGAAATATCTTTGCATTAAAAGAAGTGAAAAAACTTAATCTTTCATTTTTTATTATTGATTTTTTAAAATAAACTGATCTCTTTTGCAGTTCTGGTGTACTTGCATCAAAGAATTTGACAAGAGTGGACATAGCACCAGTGGCTGAAGGGAAACATGATCAGACATGTAACTTAAGAAGTTCATCAGCTCCCAAGACTCCAAGGGTACCTTTGTGCTGTTTGGTGCTCACAAATCTCAGGTCCCTCCCAGACTCATCCCACAGACAGTTATTTCCTGCATGCAAGAAGAGGAGGCTGCATGATCTGCCTATTTTTTTACAACCAGTTAGACATCCATAACGTGAGCACATAGGCATCTAAGCATCCCAATAGAAGGGAACCCACCCAAAAAAATCAGCACAGCTTTCTACAAAAAAACCCAGTCTTTATATTTTATGTTATTCTTAGATGGCTCCAATGTATATTTGCCTAAATCATTCACTTAAAACCCCATCTGTGTTCCCAACCCATTTTAAACAACTGGATGATGATTTAGGTGCTTTTTACTGACTTCAGTGACAAAACTGCTTGTAACAGGTTCTCAGGATTAAAGAGTGTCTTATAGTCAAATATGAGAAAAGACATGCTAAACAATTTGACAAACACATCATGCTACTCAATTTAAACCTCTGCATGGGAAACTTAGAAAAATAGTCATGACTGTGAAGCAAAGGAAACACCTGCACTTCTAAGGAAATGGGAGTAAGTAAAAGAAAGGAATCACCTGTTACAAGGCATCTATTGAAGTTGTTTGGGAAAACCAGGCAGTTTTTGTGACCCAGTATGCATGAGAGACTTTTCTTTAACATGATCCTTCCCATACCTTTTCTTCCAGATTACTTCTAATGGATTCTCTCATAACTAAGATCATTTCCAGAAAGCTGAAAGTAGAGGAGGAAAAAAGCAAACTATACCAATTTCTTTCCCCCCATGTTTCTTTTTCAAGCAATAAGGATATCTTCATTTAGAAATCTGTTACCTCTGATTATAACCATTTTTTGTTAGAGGTTCAATACTAGAGGCACATATGCACAGGGTTATAAAACACTCCTGTCATGCAGCCTCAGCACAGTGAGTAAAATATTAGCCAAGCAAAATCCATTAATTTTAATGTAACAAATAGGGCTAAATATACTGAAATTCATACTGAAAATAAATCCTTAGGTCTATGAACTAACTTAAGAGACACAGTCTTCCCAGAGCTAACCTGGCAGGCACTGCTACGTGGAGGTTTCAGACACTTGCTCTGTGTGATAGTTATGGTGGCTTGATTGTATCACAAACACTTCAGATGCACTGCTCAAGTGTAGCTATAGGAAATGTTATGTGACTCCTTATATTCAGCCAAGAATGGAGTCTGCAGCTAGGATGTGTGCAACACAAATGAGATCTAGAGAAGGAATCTGGAATGACAATAAGCTCACATTCTTGGTCAGTGCTTTGAAAGAAACAGTCTTGTAGACTAGGCAAAGCCTAAAGCAGCTGGTACAATAAATTTTACCCCTCTGCAGTAAGAGTGATAAATGGTTTCACGAGTTTGTGCTTCACCCCAGTCCAAGGTCATCAGATTCCTCTCGGCAGAACAGGCTATGGATTGCTGTCACAAGTGTAAAGCGAGCTCAGCAGCAAAGCCTGCCACATTTCACTCTGCTATGGCTGTGCTTGGTACCAACCTGTGCACTGTCTTCTAGAGTCATACATGCAATGCTGTCCACAGCATCCCACATCTCAGAGCAGTGCAGACAGTGAGAAACTGCACAACAGCTAGATACAGCTTAATCTCCACACTCTTCTTAAGCCCAAGGAATCTGAGGATATGCCACTACAGAATGAACAGTTCTGAAGGTGATATATCCAGAGGTATTTCTATGTCTAAATATGAAATAATCAACTGCTAGGATTTTCAGTACTTCTACAGCACTTCATCTACTTTTGAAAATCTAGTCCCAGTTTCTTTTCATATTGAGATTCAGAGGAGTTTGTAGTAGAATGCTAACTTGCTTTTCTGATGTGGTTTGAAAATATCCTGTGCTTTCTAAGGCAGACATTTAGAAGCTGGCATCATTTTACTAATTTGAAGTGAAAATTTCTGACTACCTTGTCTTCAAAACCATGCAAGTTCCTTACCAGTCCATTATTCACCTATGTTTTATTTTCAGTTCCTTTTCATTTACTTTACTATATTGGTCAGATGGAGCATTGGAGCATTAAAGAAGCAATTTCACCAGGTCCCTTCATGACACAACTTACAGAAGTATCACCATGACAATAAGAATGAATCATCATGGAAGCCTGGTCACACAACCCATAACAAACTTTATTTGTACTTTAATCCTACATTCTTTTTCAGCTAGAAAGAGCAGTTGAAAATATACTGTGGAAATCAACTGGCAGTTGAATGAAAGGAAATTAATTATATCACCTAATAAAAAAATCTTCTCTGTCTTTAGTTTCCACCAGCTAGGAGTTTTCAATAGTAGGTAAGAAGGTTCTCCCTTCAGCCCCCAACTGCAGCTCAACCTTTCTGTAGTGCTACAATTTGGAAGCATATTTTAGGTTACACAAATGATTACTGGAAGACAATGAAATATACAGTTTAGAACCAAACAGCAGAAATGAAGAGTTAATGTGTCAGGCTCTCCCCTGTACTGCCTTTAGCACGTGCTCCTGCTGAGATGGCTTCAACAAAACAAATTCTCTCCAGAAACATAACTCAGAGTACAATTGATTGAATCTCAGAGTATCTCCAAGGCCTCATTCACTCATCCCTACTTGAAATCTTTGGGATCCTCTAAGATTTACATCACAAACAGCGAGTTCCTGTCACCTGATATTTAGGATTCTACTTAAATGTCAGCTGAAGATGTGAGAAGTTGCCTGCTAATGCAACTCCCCTAGGTTTATTAATTTCAGATAGAATCTGGGGACCTGTGCAAGGTATTCTTCACTCAGCCCTTGTTAGAGTAAAACCAGCACTTCTACTTATTACACATACACTTTTAGCATGTTGTTCTGAAACAATACACCCTCAAATTGCTACACACTTCCCAAATCAGCAGACCATCCAGAATTAGATTTCTGAGATGAGCACCACTTTCTGCAAGGAGATAATACTGTCAAAATAGAAATATAAAAGGTATATGTTGCTCACCAATAACATGGCTGCTAATACAATTCCAGTGAAAGGCTAATCACACACAAAAATCTGCTTGATATGAAAAAACAACAGTTCAGGATACACTGCCTTGTTCTGTGATATAAGACAGAAAAGATATTCAGAAAAATGTTAGCATTCTTGTACTTTCCAGTTTATACCATTTTTCCTGTCTATTCTTTTGAAAGCATGGAGAGTAGAGTAAGAAAGTAATTCTAAATGGTAATAGAGCTGAAAAAGTTCCTTCACACAACCAAGTACCTCCCCATCAGTGGGAAATTACCTGTCACAGTACATTCCCCACTAGTTTGTCATGGCTAAGTTACCAGAGTTACACACAAATTTCATTTATTGAGAGGACATTTGTCCTTTCTCATTGTAAGGATATAGAAAATAATCTGATAGCAATCAACTCTGAAAGACAAAATACATAAACTTTGTATTCTTAATTTAGATGCTTGGTATACAGCTTAGAAACAAAAATCCATCTTCAGCACTCAGACAGTATTACCTGAGGTGGCATCAGTTACTCATGACTTGTAATCTTCCAATATGCTCTAATGTAAACTTACCACCTTCTAGACACTAAGATTTCAGATCAAGTAGAGTGGAAAATGATTTCAAACTGGTTAATGGAGATGAAAAGCAAGTGCTATGTTCATCATATGGTTTCTTACCACATTCATCCGATAACCACGACAAAGATCATCTTTTATATGCATTTTGAAGGTGACTTCAGAAAGTAACCACTCCTGTATCTACATCTTTAATATCATAGTTTGGACTCAAAAGACATGAAGAAACTTGCTTTCAGAAAATGATGCCTGGCTGAAGTCTGTCTTCTTTCATCCAAATGATCTTTATCTTGCTTAGAATTAATAAATGTATGAAAGGGAACTCTTATCTCTTTAACAATAATTTCCTTGTGATATACTCTTCACAATAAGGAGAAATTACACACAGTACAGCAGATGAAAGTGAAAGTGCAGATTAGATTTACAATATTACAAATGCCTTTCTGTGTGTCAGCATACTCTTTATTGAAAAGGTTTCCATCACTTCCATTGTGCTGATAAAGTAGATTTTTTAAAATGATAAATGGAAAATTTTTTGGGCACTGTATGCAATGTCATGTCTCTATCCACTGATGAAGGGGATATAAAGCTCCACTTGCTGTTTAAAGTCAATGAATTGAAATACCTACTGTATAAAATGACTCAACCAAGATAACTCATTTCTCTCATTTTATGTGGATCCCAATTAGAATCAGAACAGTTACAAGTTGCAACATAATTGCACAAGAATTCCAATTTCCCAGAGCAGTTGTGCTAAGATTTGTGTTGTTCTCTCTGATTTCTAAAGGGGGTGAAGAGAAGGATGGGTTACAGACAAGAGAAAGCCACGGGTACCTGATCCAGTTTCCAGTGGAACTCGGCAGGACGGAAGGTGTCAGCCTGATCAAAGTCTTTGCGCAGCAGAAATACCAGTCGGCAGTTATGCACGTACAAGGCGTAGTGATGTCTGTTCATCTCTGCAAGGAGGGACCAGCAAGGTCAGTGATCTGAACTAGCATCAACACTTCTGTTTAGGTGACTGTGTTTGAAAGCAATAGACACCTACAAGACAAAACCCAACTAAACAAAAATCCCAGAGCATTTACTTTTCTCAATATCATGGATTACTATTTTTGTTTCACCTTCTTCCACAAAAGGGTTGTCCAGCCCTGGTACAGCTTGCCCAGGGCAGTGGTGAAAGTCACAATTCCTGGAGGGCTTTAAAAAATGTGTAGATGTGGTGCTGAGGCACATGGTTTAGTGGTCGCCTGGCACTGCTGGGCTAAGGGTTGGACTCCATGATCTTAAAGGTGTCTTCAAATCCACATCATTCCATGGCTCCATGATTATGGTTCTCAGTGAAGCCACTTGTAGCAAGCTACTTCCCGAATTATGCTGTATTAGTTTTGTTTACAGTAGCATTATGTCCAAACTAATAAACAAAATCCAAATCAATATTTAATCCAGCTAGTTTTGAAGAATTAGAACTGGTTTTCACAATTTAAAAAATAATAAAAACCAAAACCTGATTTAATTATTTTGTTGGGCAATTCTTATAAAATCTACAGATGTGTTCACAGAGATTGTCCACAAAGAGAACCAGTGCTTGAAATTTAGAAAGACAGCACCCCCTCAAGAAGCTATCAAGTCAGCAATGCTTACCCACTCTAGGGAATCCTGCTCTGGCAGGGGGGTTGGACTAGATGATCTTTCAAGGTCCCTTCTAACCTCTAACATTCTGTGATTCTGAGTGGTACTAGCTATTTTTTCAGACCAAATTAAATGAGAAGTGATGGTAACACTACTATTTTTTTTTTTTCCAAACAAACTCACCTGTCTTGTCAGAGTTGCAGAGAATAGTCTCTTTCTCAGCTCTCAATCCTGGACTAGGCCCGTGTTTCATCCACAGAGCGATGGTGAATTGATCAGTTAAATTCTTTGGGACTATTCCATCTGGGATTTTGGCTCCTTGCTTTCCATCAAATTTAAAAATCATGTCATTGTTATCCATGAGAAGCCCAGCTGTCCAGTTAGTTGTTGTACTGGGAGACGGTAACAGGTCAATGGCACCTGAGGAAGCTCCTGCAGATGATGTATAATGAATAACATGATGAGAGACCAATGAAAAATCTGTGAAGTTTAATTTAATATAGGTCAAGATTCTGATTCACACTTTTTCAATTATGTCTTACTACCCAAATAGCCCTTCCTTACAGAAGGAACAGAAATTACTTTCACCACGGTGTGTATCAAAGAAATAAGCTTTTAAACAGGCACCTGTTTAGATCCTAACAAATCCAACCACCACCCCACGCTCCTCAGCCATGGACACACACAGACCTGGAGCAATACAAACAGGATGCATCTGAGGTGCTCCTAGAACATTCTTAGAGTTCTGCTGGGTCAGTGCCCTTCCAAAATGCAATGGCTGGTGCCCTTTTCTTCCAAAATGCTTCCAGAGTAATGCAGGATCCACAGCATTAAGCACAGTTTTGGACAGAGACCCCTGAGGTACCCCTGCCACATTAAAGTGCTTGTTTTCACCAACGACTTACAGGCTTGGTCCAACCTCCTCTTCCCAGCCTGCATGTTCCTGCTGCAAACTTTGTGCCAGGATAAGCAGAGACTGATGCTGCTTGCTGAATGGGACCAGACTGTTGGCTTAGCTGAAAGCTAACCATTCAAATAAAACTACCAAAGGTATTACTTTTCAATCGGATCAACAACTTTCTGTGAGCTTCCTGCAAAGCTATACAACCCAGGATAAAGCAGAGAGGCCAGGACCTACCCCCACCACTGAAGCATGGCCTTGAATGTGATACTCATTGAGTCCACACTTGAGTTTCCCACCTGCCATATGTGTCAACTAGCAATCCCATTATTTCCTGTTTTATCTACATTTAGAGGGAAAGAAGAGAGCCCCATAGCCATCTTCCCATTACTTTTTTTGAGTGAGATTTATTCTGGATCTGGTTTTGCACTCCAAATTGTGTCTTTCATATATTCTTTATTTTTCATTATTGTTGGACAACAAGGTGAAAAAATGCTTACTAAAATGCTTTAAGGCACAACACTAATATCCCTCTGACTTTAAAATGACTCAAGCGTAATTTAATCATTTAAACTGCCCACCTTGACTGTCAAAGTGAGTACAAATCACTGGGCTATTGAAAAGCAGACTTAAACCATCAATCATATAAAAAAAATGAATTTTAATGCACTGTCCTTAGCATCTGAATTCTCTACATTTCCAAGAGATGAATGAAGAAATGTGGACAGGTTTTATAAACCGGGTTCTTAATTATAGAGAGACAATCTTGCATTTTCTATGGCACAGATGAGTATTTGTCTGGGATTGCTCAGTTCTGCACTCTCTGCAATCCCAGTGCCTTTCTGGGAGAAAAAAATGCAAAGGTTCCTTCCTTTTCAGAGAATGTATTCATCCAATCATTAGCTATAATAAGGTCATTTTTGGGAGAAAACCGATTTCCAGAAATAATTTAACCTGCTTTCATAAGAGTTCTCTCCACATTAAAGAATGCAATAAACATGAAATACCAAAGTGTAAGCCAGTCCAAATGCAATTCTGACCTCAAGTTCATTGTCACTTACAACCCTTTTATTGAAGTTCAATTAAAAGTTTCTGCCCAACCTGTTCTTCTCTATAAAGACATGGAAACCTTGGGCAAAAATATATTCTTTTTAGCAGTGAGAATTTCTCTCCCCCATTTACACATATTTTACATTTTATTTTCCCAAGTGCTTTACATTCTGTTCCTCATGGATGTGCTGAGTAGAAACTGGCAGTTTCTATACCTGTACTGCAGGTGCATCTGCCCACCTGCTCAAAGGCTGCCTGCAACTAATACAATGGCACTGACAGACCTGCTGAAATGTTTTTGATTATTCTGCTTTTCACCAGCTTAGGCCAACACATGGTGCAGACAGTGAATTAAGATTAGATCAGTACTGGGAAACATCTAGTTTATTCAGGTGAAAAAGAGAACACTTGAAATTCTCTTTCCTACTGCTTCAGTGTTAGCAGGCAAGATAGTCATGCCACACTCTACGAACTGAGCACCTTAGACTTTGCACAGCAGAAGGGACCTGCTTTCAGTTCTAAACTTACACTGACAGTATTGTCAGATATAGTTGCTGTTAGTGTTTTATGCCAATGTAATCATTTGGTGTAGATCTTGCACGTAGTTATCTGCTCTGAATGACTGTGCCATTGGCAGTTCAGGTCTGTAACAGACAAAGCCTGTTCTTCTTGCTGCCAGTACAGGTTCTCGAGGAGGCAAAAGTACTTGACTTGAGTTATAACTTTTTTTTGTTTTTAATAAAATACCAGTATTTTATGAAATCAAGTCTAGAGTAGGTCACATAGCCTTTTTCAGCCTCTCAGTTTTAATGTCATTAAGATGTATAATGTTGGCAGAAGGGTTTTCTCCTTGTCTAGGACCCCAGACCATTCAATAGAGATACAGGATTACAATTATGATTCTTCCTGTAATCCTAACTAAGAAATTTTCATGTTGAAAATATTCAGATTTTATAAGAATGCTGCTACTCCCACTCACCTTTACCACACTTTCCTAATCTCCACAGGTAACTCGTAATTGTAATTGCAAACTACTTTTCCCTGTAAATTTGCTCTCCATTTTAATAATTTTGTAGCACTGGCTGAAAGTTTTCATTTACAGAATTACTTCTTAAAGGTTAGTGTACTGATCTTAACATATCTGCAGCCCTGTTGCATGGTTATCAAAGCAAATGTAAGCCATATGCCAGAGCAACCTGAGCCAAAATACATACACCAAAATGTGGGAAAAAAACCCCAATTAATCAACAAGATGTACATTTGCTACCGCAGCTCAGACAAGAGCCAGGTAAAGTGACATTTTTGAGAAGGTGAGAATCAATGTTCCACACCATCAGGGTTTCAGATGAGGATTTTTAAGGAGATGAGATTTTAGAGGAGGAGGAGATACTATAGATCCCAAAAGGCAAAAGTTAAACAGCTTAATGTGTGGCCACTGTTTTACCACACACAGAATCTTAAAGTCACCGAAATACAGCCGTATCCTTGAGTATTTAATTTACCTTTCAAAATTCATATGTCTTTTAAACCAAGTTATCAAAAAGCAGGAAAAGGGGAGAAAACAAATAGGAAACCTCTCTCCACCAGGGTACATCTTTTCTGAAATTCACATTTCTGAAATATCTTTGCTCAAATAATTGCCCTAAATGTTCAATTTTTTAAAAAATCTGGCACAGTATTAGTAGAAGAATAGAGAGGTCAATCAGAAGACTGAAACCAAATCTTTTGGTCCTCCTATGAAAGTGAATCTATACCTGACAGTTCATTATAGTAGTAGTAGTAGAAGCAGAGGGAAGGAGGAGTGAGAAAGAGGTGGAACGAAGAAAGAGGACAAATAGAGAAGAGTAGAAGAGCAGCAGAGAAAACCAAAGTAATCAGGAAGAGGGTAAGAAAAAGAGTGAAAACAAATGGAAAAGAAGTATAGAGCACCAGTCAAATACCACCACTCCCTTAATTCTCATTGCTACAACCCAAAATGAACCAGCTGAGCTAAACCAGAGATGACATCCTTACAAGTCACAAGGAATTGGTGTTTTATCTGGAAAAATATTCTTATATCAGCTGAAAGCCATATCCATACCACATAATTTCTGCAGAGACTTCTCCGAGTACGTTTCGCGGTCACAGCCCTTGCCAATGTAATTGGTCTGCAGTTCGATGGTGGTGTGGATTGAGGAGACTGGGCCATCACACGTTTCTAGCCGAATGCTGGGAAACAAAGGGATGCTGCCAGAACCAGGCCTGTATTCAATCCGTCTGTTCCAGTCTGGAGACAACAACCAAACAGCCAACAAGAAAAAGATTGGAGAGTGATTAAAAACAAGAAGGCAGTTCTGTAATATTAAATGACATTGTCCACAAAGATAAGAAGAAAAGTTTGTGAACTTGGCATCAATAAGTTACAATCTTAAAAAACCTGTGTTTCAACTCTTTGTAAAAGAGTGTCAGGCTCAATTAAGTAATAGTGCTGCTGCTAGAGTCACACAACCATGGAGTACACACACATCCTGACAAGAAGTGCTAATTGGTGTCAGTCTGGATCTCCAGTGTCCGTGTCCCTGTGACAGACTACAAGCTAGCTCTATAGGGAGGAGGTTGTCTGCAGCCATGAATTTGGTCAGATTTCGTAGTTTTGTGATACACAACAAGTATCTCCAAGGACCAGGCTGTACCCATCAGTCTCACTGGACCGTGACCAAAATCTAATATAACACATCTGTAGTGCTACTTCTTGTCTTCAAATGTCTTACAAATTTTGTGAACTATTAATGACAGAAAGTTACTGCTGAAAGGACCACTCATGCTTTCAGCCAGATCTGACTAATCTGTGGTTTTCTCATGCAGATGTCTCACAGCCCACCACATGTAAGCAATCCCCTGCCTTAGGCAGCCACCTGGCCATGCCATACATACCACTATGCTTCTCAACTCAAGCATTTAATTTTTAAATCCAATTATTTATGGTGTGTGCAACCTGCTTCAGAGAAAACCCAAACAAGCAACAGTAATTAAAAACATGTATTTCAGCTATCTTCACAGTGCCTGTTTTCACAGAATCATAGAATGGTTTGGGTTGGAAGTCCAGCCCCACTACTGTAGGCAGAGACACCTTCCACTAGGCCAGGTTTCTCAAAGCCTCATCCAACCTGACCTTGAATGCTTCCAGAGATGGGCATCTACAACTTCTCTAGACAACCTGTTCAGTGTTTCACCATCCTCTCAGTAAAGTGTTTCTTCCTTGTATCTAATTTAAATCTCTCAATTTAAAATCATCACCCCTTGTCCTGTCCCAACAGGTCCTGCTAAAAAGTTTGTCCCCATCTTCTAGACCCCTTTAAGTACTGAAAGGCCACAATCAGGTCTCCCTGGAGCCTCCTCTTCCCCAGGAGGAAGAACCCCAACTCTCTCAGCCTCAGGAGAGATGTACCAGGCCTTTTGTCATTTTTGTAGCCCCCCTCCTCCTCATTGCCCTAACAGGCTCATATCTTTCTCATACAGTTTAGCCATCCCCAGGTAAGTTACCATGCAACATAAAGCAGAATGACAAATTAATAAAGAGATGTAAAGAGTTCTTCTGAAGTCACAACACTATTCAACTGTACTACCTAATGTGTCCATCCATGTATCTGTAAAATTTGTCAAAAGAAGTGCTCTTCCATACACAGCTGAGGTTTCTCTAACTTTTTATAGTCCTAGGTAAATAAAACCCTCCATAAATGGAAAAATTCTACATCCTAGCAGTTAATGAAATCTCTGAAAGCAAATGGCCAGAGATATTATTTCTAAATATCAGTGGATGAAAAAATAATTTCTTATACATATGTATAATATGCATTTAGCAGGTAAAGGGAGTTTGGTGTTTTTAAACTGACCTTGTTTTCTGAAACCCTGAAAAAAGGTTCTACTTCCAATCATCTTTAACTGGATTAAAAGTTTAAAGGAAAATCTGAAAGCCCATGCAAACATTTTGGAATGTAAAGCAACCGTTAGTTCAGGGAGCAGACAAAGGAGGCAGGATGCTGACAGTCACTGCTCTGCATTTCAAAATTCCCAGATTTTCTTCATGACTTTTAATCCAAATGGTAATCATTTGTTCTCCAGAGGAACCTGAGACTTCATGGAACATTCTGTAAGTAACTTTAGTATCCATTTTCACTAAAATCTCTAGGATTTGTACATCACTGATTAAACACAACCATGACTACTTTATGGCCTGTGCACACATCAGCTGAGCTGCTATTCCAGTAGTAATTTTCAGGTAATAATATTCAGCCATTCATTCCATATTAAGTTAGATTTGATCTGCAGTATTGCATAATTTGCCTGCAGCTCTCAACTTAAAGAGTTCTCTTAGAATTTCAAGCATCATACAAGGTACAGCATTACAACAACGGATTTCTGTGGCCTGTCCCTTCCAGAAACTCCAGGTTAACATTTTTGCAACTGCACAAAAGCAGCAAATTGTTTAAGATACTTAAGGTAAAGATAATTTGCTTTTTTGTATGTAAGCTAATAATATATGAATAATTCATCTTTACAGTCTCTATTCACCAGTTCAAACATGATATTCCTCTACCCATGGGGCAAAATAAAGAGTCTCATACGTAACTGAAACATTTCTGAATCTCAGCAGTTTTCAGGTTTCAGCCATGTTTTCATTTCTCAGCTCTATCAAATTAACCAGCACTCATGGCAAACATTCATGAGTGTATGTGAGATGTGCCTCAACTGTTAACGGTAAGATATCTGCGACTGCACACTCACCTCCAGTTATACAAGATGTCTTATAAAACCCACGCTCTGCAAGATGCCACAACTCACAAGGAAGAATAATGGAAGACCTCTGTTTCTGCCACAGAAATTGAAGAGCTGTTTCATTTCACAGCTTTACCTTTCACCTTGGCAGCATTGGTAATTTCTACCTAGAGATCATAAACTCTGAATGTTCTAAATCACTAACATTTATTTCAGCTACGAATTCTAAAACATCAACTAGACTTAAACTAATGTCTTTGTACCCTGGTCCCCTGCAGCATCACAGACCAACACATCTCCTCCTAAACACCACTAGCACTTCTTTCACTGACATACTGCAGGTTTAGGAAGTCCCTCTCCATGCAGAAGCCAATCCCAGGCAGTCACAGGCAGTACTGGAGTATGATAAAACCCTCTAGAAGTCACACAGAGGAAGAGCCTTATGGAACCTGAGCCTACAAAAGCCTCTCAATTTCAGATATTTTTAAACTATGTTAAAACATGACTCATGTCTAGGGTTATGCAAAGAGTCAGAGGATATATAATCCCATCTGAAATGGCAGGTTGCATTAGATTAGCTAAATACGACTGACCTGGGTCCTCCTTTAACACAAACTGTCATGCTACGGCACCACCCGACAGTGCAAACTTGGAGAGGTAAGCACTGTTTCCTCAGTAGTGGGAGAAGATTAATCCTATGGGAAAAGTCTGAATAAACCCAGCCCTGTTTAGTCCTGCAGATGACTTCCTTTACTTGCATTTTTTTAATTCAACAGGCTTTTGCTTGCCACTCGTGGTACAAAGCTTTTCCAGACAATATAAATTAACAGCCTCAAGTGAGTTATTCCTACCACATAACAACATTAGAGTGGAAATATCACAATGTCAAGTTTGTGGTTCAGATTTCATCAAGTATAAAACACCTGTATAAACTTGGATCTTGATCTGAGATACTCAGACTGTTCCAAGATCAAAATGGATCAAACTTCAGTGACAGTTTGAGCCTTTAAAAGTAAATCCCAAGGTACTAAATAAATTTTACTTTTAACACAAGGATAATGTAAAAACTTTCCTTGACCTCCACACTTAAGTTTTATATTATTCTCTTCCTTTATGATCTGTGTATAGTATTTTATTTTTTTTCTAATGCTTGATGACACTAAGGATGATTTAATCTTTTTTTGAAGGCGTATGACACTCATGTGCAGAGGAGGTACAACCTGATTCGTGTCTCCACCTGTCTGTATGTGGACATAAAATTTGATTCCACCTCATGACACTAAAAATGATGGCAAGCTAATTAAAGAAAACTGCAGCACAACTCCTACAATGCCAGTGAAATGCAAAACATCTCTCAGGTTGGATTGAAGATGTGCATCCCGGCAGCTTAATGCAAGCCAAAATTTATGTAGTGCCATTAGGGAGCCTTTGCAGCATCTCTACATAACAGCTGGAACAGAAGGTTCCCAGAGCAATGCAATTGGTACATCTTCTGGTTCCTCTACAGCATCCTTGCATCTGTCCTATTGATGTAGGCTGGATAACTGGCTGAAGGTTATTCTACTTCTTATTTCCTTTTTTCTTTAAACACACACTTCACAGCTGTGCTGAATTACTGTATTAAAGATTTTCCTCTATTAATTTAAAAATTGAATCTAGAATTAAAAAGTAGCATACAGAAAGCATTTCAAACAAGATCAGAAATATCTCTGTAGCTTTGCCAAAAGTACACTCAATTTTCCTGATTTATGAAACTCCTTGTATCTTAAAAGCAGCAGCTAGGCAGCTCTAGGTGCTGCACAATGATATGTGGAAGAGCAGTTCACTATCCTCACAAAACTATAATTTTCTTTCAACACCCTGAATTGACTGGAGAGTGCACATTGCCAGAATATCAGATGCTGCAGCCCCCTCAACAGCAGATCTGCTGTGCAGAGACACATTCTCCACGTGTGAAAGACCAATGCCCCTAAGACATTGCCAAAATGCACACACTTTGCTACTTGATTTTCTAACTTTAAACTAAAAATAAAGGTCTTTTTAGTAAAATAGACACAAGGTAATAGTTTCTGCATGTTTCCTGTTGGCTACCATTCTCTCTATATTTATGGACTTCAAAATTGTGCTCACCTGAAAAAAAAAGTGTATTTCAAGGGATTTTAATTTCCATTTGGGAAAACAACAAAACCCCAAGACACACAAAACAATCACCTCTTTTACCTCATTTTTTCTGCTCCCTTGTTTCCTATTAAGCCTCCTCCAAACTTCTGAAAAAGGAAAATTCTTACTTGCAGAAAAGGAAACCTTAGCCTTCCAACAGACCTTTCAAGAAATTCTGTATGATCTTCCTTAACACAGATTACAGGTGAACAAAACTGAGTTAACATTATTATTTTAAATATATCAAAGTTAAAAAGGATCATCTCCCATTCCTTGTCATCTCAGATGGCAAGTTAGAAAAAAGACTGGTAGTGTAGGTTCTGGGAAGATCCTGAACTAAAAATAACCAGAACTGTTCAGGTTGTCTAAGCAGTTTCCCATTTGTTAAACTGATCATTATACAAAGGAGTGAATTTGAAAGGATGTTCCCTAGTTAACTGACCACGCACCATTCAGGAAGTATCAGCAGAATGCTGCTTCCAGGATACATCATGTCACTGTCTGCTGCCTAGAATAGAATTTTCTGAAAACAATTTCCTAAGCTTTAAAGGGTCAAGAGGTCATCACTGATGGAAAAAAAACGTTTTCTCACTTGGGAACCAAGTACAGAGCTTTACAACACTTGCCACAATTCCTAACACTGCTGGCAGAGGTGTATTGTGCTACAGAAGTTTGGTAGAAATTACATCCACCATGAAACAAGAGTTAAGTATCAGCTAGGATCACACTTCTTCTATGTATTTAATAACACATAAATATCATTTAGGATATTTTTAATTTAATTATATTCTCCCCTATTTTTAAATTAACATATATATGTATTCATATAAACATATACATTTACATATATATGAATACATATATACATCCACAGAACATTCATAAAATGTGAATATTTTTAATCACCACTGCAAAATAATCTTTAAAGTTTTGGTTTTTTTTTTTTTTTTAAGGGAAAAAAGATAGTTTTGCATCCAGCAGTAGTCATATAATGAAATAAAAAAAAGCCCCTAATAAACATTCCTATGTATGTGGAACTAATCATCTTGTTAAATAGATCTGAAGTGATAGAATTCATCAGTTCAGATGGAAAGGACAGAATTTAGTGGTTTAAATGTAACATATATCCAGAACTGCTTAAAGAGAGAGCACTAACGAGGCACTGTGTAAAATTCAGGGTACACAGGGAAGTAACCAGTGACTCTGCCTGTGACTCTGCCTGGGGATTGTTATTTGATATTTCCATTAATGGTCTTGGCACAAACCCAGGACTGTGTTAATTACTTCTACTACTGAGAAAACTGGAAGGCAATTCTACATCGGAAGTCAATATGGGAAGAGGATATCCCAAGCACAAAATAAGATGACCTTGAGAACTGATGTTATAGAAATACTGTTTTGTAGTAACAATATGAAGTGCCAGCTCATGCTGAAGTTCCTAAGCATCAACTGACTCCATTAAATCAGTAACAGCATGCCCATGAACCACCACTCTACTATATTCAGGCAAAAGAAAGGTAGTCTGGGAACAGATAAAAGCACTGTTTCCATTAAGAGCCTATGGTTAAAAAAAAACAACCAACAACCCAAACCTGTGAAAACATCTTATCTGGGGTGTTCAGGAAAGATGTATTTAGATGTAAAACATAGAAAGAATTTGCTGAGGAAAGTAGAATATATCTTTAAAATGAGATTGAAATGGGTATGACTGTTTCTTTACATTTGTCTGGTAGTCAAACAAAAGAGAAAATAATGCTGATACATGATCAATAAGTAACTGTGAACTTGGGTAAACTTTGACCTAAAAAAAAAATCAGAAGTATTCAGAAGTTTAATTTTCAAATGTCTGAAATGGGGACTTGAAGAGTGAGCATCCTACTAAAATGCTGCCATTCAAGCTAAGAGCTGAATGTAAGCATTTTGTTGTGATTCCCTTGTTATTGGGATGTATGGCTAATGTGTACACAGCAGCTCCAAGACTAGACTGGCACAAGAGCTACCTGCTTTGCAATCAATCTCATTTTTAAAATATGGGTAAATACCTTATAACTAAGAGAACACAGGCACTACATTTTAAACTGCTAGGTGTATGCACAAGAACAGAAATTGATTTACATTTATTGCAGAAAATATTTGGGCTTTTAACATTGTTCCTGAAGACTATCTTCATAAGCAAGGCTTCTGTACTTGACCACCCTCCTCCAAACACCCAATTCTTTTGTAATCATATTGCTCCTTATTCAAAGCACTGACAGCTCAAAAGCCACTACAGTTTTGGTTTTCCTCTGTAATTGGATTTTACTAGAAAGCCCATGTGAATACCATTCTAAAAATCACTCAGCACCTACTGAAAATAGCATCTATGAAGTATGTTGACTCAGACGTGATCTAAGACCACTCTTGCTACCAAAATAGAAGGTCGTGCCCTTCTCTGAACAAAAGAAAGATTATATTTCAGCAGGAAAAGCAAGCTGATCTAACCTGTGCACAGCCTCTGAATGACTAGTCAACATTAAGGAGGTGGTAAGAATGTACCTTTTGATGGTAGCAAAGTCCTAGGTCACCCCATTGAGCCCTACATGCCCTAAAAGGAGTTACATGCAGTATCTTTGATACATTTACTGTTCTTATTAAATATTTTTATAGTCTATTAGCTAAATAAACAAAGCAGCTTTTATGTTAAAACTATTTTTAAGCAAACACTAAGAGGAAAGTCATTGAAGTTTTAAGGAACATCTTTAAGATGAATTTTTAAAGAACTATTTTATATTGTTACCTCAGGTAACCAGGTTAAGTTCATAGACTTGAAGATAAGTGTAGGAAATCTTTCCTAATGAGTAAACCACTTCAGGCTGGATGCTGTGACATCCTGTTTTCTAATCAGAGTCCTCATTTTCTCTTAAATTGGAGGTTAATAAGTGTCTTACACAAGGGCCACATTGTATTTGGCAGAAAATAAACCCAGTTCTCTTTGGTCAGGAGACAATGTGACTGTTCATTTTAGGACTCGTCTTTGCTGTATACTTCTCTTCCCAGGAAACACATTCAACCTTCTCTGTTGGTTTCAGAAAAGGCAGAGTCCTCTGATGCTCTGTCAGGGTATTGATTGCTTCAGAGGAGGTTTTTTGGTCTATGCTTTACTAACTGCTACCTATCTGAAATCATCTGCATTTTAGAGAACAACCTGACTTATTGTTTAATTGTAAATATTTGAACAGATCTAGCAGTCCCAAAACATATTTTTTTTAGAGACATGGTTCTACTCTTCATTTTTCTGAAGCTTAACTCCTCTTTATATTTTATTCCCCTTTTGCTATCCCACTGTGGGGGGGGGCGGGACACACACAGTAGCTTCTTCAGTTTTATGAAGACTGCTCCTAAAAGGAGCAGACATGAGAAAAGCCAATATTATAGTACCACAGGTGAGCTACAGAAAACATGGTGTAGAGTATGTGTTTTTGAGTCTTTCCTATTTTACCTCACACTGTTTAATGAAAATGGGTATTTAGTACTGTGTTACCAGAAGCCTACTGCTCTGCTCTGGATAAAGCAGAAGGAACTTTACATAAATCAATACCTGTGACATTAAAACTGTAGTGAAAAGACTACACTGGAAGTGAATCCACAGGAAAAAGTGTAGTGTCTGTTCTGTGTCCACAGAACTGAAACAGGCAGAGCCCTGGAGGGATGCACAGAAGCCCAGGGAATGTGCTGAAGGTCACAGGGTTTTTCTTTGTATGAAAACCCACTAATTGTATTTAAAAAAACCCACAACTTGAAGTAAAGACTAGAAATACCTTCAACTGTAAACAAAGCAGTTACAGTGTCAGGAACACTACCATCTCTTCACTTTTCTGGCAGTAAGTGATCACTCCATTGTTTGAAAATCATGGAAATTCACACACAGACTGCATGAAGAGAATTTGTAGCATAGCTGTGAAGTCAGCTGAGAAAGCTCACTAATGAGACTTTCCTATTAAAGTAACGGATTGGGAACTCATTCAGTTCATTGATTTACATTTTTAGCTTCCTTAGGATACTAATAACACTTCAGAGTGGTCTGTCCAAAATGGTTTGATGCCCTTATAGGTCAAGTTTGTTTCTGAAGTAGCCTTTTAATAGAGAGGAGGTTTGGTGGCTGAAAATGTCTCTGTGGGAGCGCTTCATGATTGTATATTAATGTCCATCTTCAAAGAGTAACTCCTAGATTTAATGAAGGCTTCAATGCTATCAGCCCAAGGGAATGTTGTTTAAAGGGTAGCACCTTGCCTTGTTGAGTCTTATTTACTCTCATGTGGGTTTGGCCTCTAGAAATAGGAATAATTTTGTACTTTGTTTTATGTAAACCTATTCGTCCCTGTCCCCCCACTGCACAATGGGAGGCTCTTTGAAGGGCATCTGCACCAACACTTACTACACTGAAATTTTTAACACTGAATTTACAATAGAGTTCTACAATCTAGTCACAAGACTCTCAGAAAGAACTGCACTGTATTTTGGATTACTAAAGCCAGTAGCTTTTAAGAACTAACTGCCAATGCTATAAATCCAAAGTCCAAGCATTTATTTGTTCAAGCTAACGCTGAAGAACAAGAAAAAAAAAATCATACTGTATTTTGGCAATTTCCATGTCATAACCAAAGGCTCAGAATATTCACCTTTTCTGTCAAGCAAAACATTAATGTACCTCCCTCAGTCACTCAACCTTTTCAAATATTTCATTATTTCAAAAAACATGGAGCATACCTGTGGCTGCCCTTTGTGAGGAGGTCATGGAATGGCAGACACAGGGGAGAAACAACACTAAAGGTATCCTCCATTCCTCCTTGTTAAGTATTGGAAATACTATTAATAAGTTTGCCTTACTTGATTATTTTTTTTCCCCAGCAAGAGTTAATTTTTATAGACATTGACTCCAAGTAGGAAATATCACTTATGTTATTATCTTAAGCTTTAAAGATAAAAAATAGTCTCATGAATAGGAATGTAGAAATCTTTAGAAATATTATGTTGCAGCTCATTTTCAAATTTTAATTAATGAATTAGTAATCCAGAACTAAAGTCATTGTTTACCTAAACTTACCTAAACAACTTTTACTCTGAATAGGCAAACACCATCCACTTGCACTTTGGGCCATTTGACCCGGAGACATGCCAGTGAAGTGCAGCAGTCATCTGTCTGACAGATGGAAAAGGTACAACTCCACATGGATGGCACGGAATATGCTAGAGCAGAACATATTGAGCTATTTCATATTTTACCTTGACTAGAATAAAGACCCATCTGAAAACTTTATCAGATCAGGAGGGAGAATACTTGTGCCAAATTGCAACAGAAATACATGAAAAGCCAAAATTCAAGCATAATGAATGCTATAAAGCATATCCCTTCCTAGCTGAGATGCTTTAGACAAACTGCTTTAAACTTTCTATGTACTGCATTTGGGTTTTTAAGAGTTGTTGGTTTATGGATGCTGTTTTCCCTAATTTCTCACCATCACAATAAAACAACAAGCTGGCAGCCTCTCATATTCAGTACCTAGTGTTAACCAAACCATCAGACACACAGAGCCTGGACTTCTATGAAGAGAAGAAAATGAATTCTGCATGCATAAAATAACAATAGCTGAACTCCAGCTTTTGATTAAAAGCTGAAATACCTTGTAGACATTGCACATAATCTAAGATGAAGAAAGCATCAAAAAAAACCCCAAACCGAAGCTCCCCCAAACTCTCCCTTATTTGAGGTTATTTCCATTACTTTTATTGGCTACTTGGTGTCTATATCCACCTGATGGGACCAGCAATGACCATCTGTCCTATAATTGATGCTTGAACTAGGAAATAAGTATGACAATATTGGACAATATAAACACAGAGTCAGGAATCTTTGCCAAAATTATTCAATCAATGCAATAATGAAATGGAAATAATATAGAAATTAAAAAATAACCAGCAATTGCACCCATTTTGATGCAAATTCCAAGCTAATTTGGGAGTATTTAATTTGAGTATATTTGGGATTATGTTATGTAATATAGAAACAGGATATTTCTACCGTGTAAAGAGGCCATATTGGTTTTAGAGAATAAATCATGGAGTTCTGAGGAATAAGATCAGAAAATGTGGAAAGAGTTCATAGTTATGCTGGTTTTTTTAAAAAACAAAAATTCTTTTCAAAGAAAACCTTTTTTCCTTCTAAATGTCAGTCTGCAAAATTGCCTTCAAGTACAATTGCCAAAGTGGTTTTTTTCCTTCTCAATCACTCTCACTAAAAATTAGAATCATGAAGGTGAGGTTAGTCCTGAATGGACATCTGCATAATGTGGTTACATCCAGTTGCTTTGTCCCTAATGCAGCCCTCAGTTTCATCTTAATTCCTTATAATCAGTGACATGTCTATCCTCCTACTACATTGCCAGCTGGGTTTTCTCCATCTCAGACAGAGTAGATGGCAGATCCTTACAATCTCTTTAGAAAATCAATTCCTACTGAAACATCTCAATATGAAAGACAAGAAGGATTGGAAAATGCCTTTTCCTCTCACTGCTGGGACCTGACCCACGCATTCACATGACAGCAAGTTCTGTACCTAGAACAAGATCACGTGAACAACTCTGGGACACATGACTAGAGAAGAAACAAAGCAAATGTAAACAAGTATGGGATTCTTACCCACTTTTTTAACAGGCTTGGAATGAAGTAAGCATCAGAAATGCAACAGTTGTCTATACCACAGCAATAAGCACCCTAGATTTCTTACTGTGATGTGAAGGGGAAACACCAAAGAAAAGAGATTTAAATTAAAAAAAGATATATATTTACACACACACAGACATATAAACTATTAAACCTTACCTTGCCAGCCTGGTTTGCACACTGGTTTGACATTAACTCGTACTAGGACATCTTCTGTTGCATGTTTTTGCCCACAGTCAAAAGCTGTTACCATTATCTCATACTGGTGCTGTTTGTCATAGTTCAGTTTCTCAGTGTTTCTGATGTTACCTATAGATTCAAATACAAGATAATGTTCAGAAATTACTTCTTGGCTAAGCATACAGAGACTGAAACGTTTGGGTCCTGTTTAATCAAGTCCTTTGTGAGCAGGAAGCTCTTTGAAAGACATGGAACATCCACAGGCAGGACAGTTATGAGGATTGGGAAGTGTTTTCTTCCAATCCAGCAGAGAAATACAGAAGTTCCTTAGGCAAATATAAGACTCCAGGGATATAATATGGGCATGTCTATATTAGAAAACATCTGCTCAACAACACTTCCTGAAGAAAGACTGTCAGAATAATTAGCAGTTATGTCTTGAAATGTATAAAGCAAGCATAACCTCATTTTCCACATCTTCCCAGAATACACTGCCACATTCCCAAGACCCATGGCTGAAAATCTCCCTAGCCTAAGTATCTTCCTTTTTTCCATAAAGCTATTACCCTTCAGGTGAGAGACATTTTTAGCCCTTTAGCCCCTTTCCCTGGCTTTTAAAAATAGGAAATCCCCCAGGATCACCTTCTCTGTTAGAGTACTTAGTGGTGTTTGATATGACAGCACATGGAAAATAAAGCCTACCAACATGTGTCATTTGGTGATGTGAAGCAGACTCTTCAGTGCTAGTGTCTGGAGGATTAGTTCTTCCTTTCTGCAAGTGTTTCTGTTCCAGTGTGTAACTGTAATTTTTTCAAGCCAACAGAATGCACTCTGGATTGATCTTGATACAAGAAATAAGTTTTCCTAAACAATGACCTCCCTGATGAAATAACATGTTCAGCTTTCCAAAGCCCTGTGTTTGTGATTGTTTTCATAGGTTAGTGGTGAAAATACCCATCTAGGACTGATAATGGCACATTTTCCTCATACACCTCCTACTTTTGAGGCCTTTGCAATATTGAAATTTGGTTCCAAGCATCTGATTAAATATTCTTTCTGGGCAATGAAATTCCACACTTACAATACTGCAAAGCAAAAAAAAAAAAAATCATAACTGCAGAAGGCAAAAGAACCTAGATTTATTTTTCCCAATGGGGAAAAACCTATAAACAAAATTCTAATTAGCACAGAATTTTAAGACAGTCCCAAGCATCTCATACATCTATTTTAATTATCCTACAGGTAACACAAATGGGCACAATGCCAAAGAATTTCCATCAGAGGAAGCTTCTATCAGCTTGCACAGAGAGACATTCTCAGCAGTGAAATGTGTTGGAACCAAGCAACGTATTTCTGTCACAAAATAAAAGTGCAACCATCTATTTTAACTGTCTCTAATCCCAGTGGGTTTAAGCAATTACCATTACCTAAAAAAATTGCAAATTAGACTGCAATTACTGTTGATTGTGGCAGCACTGTGCTTTTAGTGAACAAATAGATCAAAAAATATTAATTGAATTCACAAGCAAGGAACTGCAAGCGTTACAACCCTCTACCAATTATTCACTGCAGGCTTTAAAGTCGTGTTGAAATCAATGATTTTCTCATTGCCTTTGCTGAAAAGCAGGTCCCAGGCATGTGAGGACAAAGATGTAACCAAGGATTCCTGACACTTGACACGCTTTTGATCATGCCTCCGAGTGTAAGAAGCCCGTGATCACTCAACAGCCAGCTGCACTGCGTGATAGGAGCTGAAAAGGCAGAAGCAATAGAAATGTCTCCTCTGTATCATGCTAATCCCAGTGTATTATTTACCCATGGTATCTGTCACAAACCTGCTATGAAATTATGAAACCACCTGCAACTCCTGTAAGCAAGCAGCTCCATACTGGGAAGTCAGATGGCACTCTGGAAAAATGGATGGCTTTAGCCAGAAACAGAGAAAATTCTTTATGACAACATGGGAAATCTCACAACTGGAAAAAAATCAGAGAAGGAAACTTCTAGGGAACTGCACACAAACATCTACTTCCAAATACCCACTTCCTGCAAAAAATTCTTTGTGCAGTTGCTCTGGCAAAAGATCACTGTGCCAGCTGACCTCATTTACTTGAACACAAGCACACTCATTATCATTAGAGCGCCTATATAGTGTACTTGCCTCTAATGTATTATAACAAGATGGCTTTTTTCCCCCAATGTCTTTTACAATTTATTGATGCTAACAGATTATTATCTTTTGATGCTCAGCTGTGCATTGTGCAAGACCTACACAAATAAAGATGAATAATTTCCCAATGTGAAAATTACTGCTTGGAGAGAACAGCAGCTCCATGAGTGCTTTCTATTTCCAATTTGGCCAAAAAATCAGATTTGACTTCCAAAGAATAGTCTCCTCCTACATATAGTGTGGATTAAATGCTTCTGTTAGGAAAGATAAATCAGAGCATCCCTGGCCATGCACAGAGGGTGCCTGGATAAACAAGTTCTCTGAGCACAGGAATTTCCATTTTGAACTTCTGCACATGTGATTATCAATAACAAGGACTCTTATCTATGAAGCAATGCCAATACGGGACTGCTGAAGTACTTAAAAGACAAAGCTACTGCTTTGTATTGTCTGAAGGAAGCAGAGAATAGCAGAGAGAGGACCTTCAACACATTTTTAATGCAGCTCTCCACCTCTTCCAAACCAAATGTCAAGTTCTGTGCTTTTCACTGGCAAGAACTTGACTGCGAAAAGCAGGAAGCTGACAGACAGGGCCACTGAGGTCAAATACTGCTGTGTATGGAAAACTGAATATGGTTTACTATTTTCCCTATAATATTATATGCATTACAAAGCCAACTAAAATCTAAAATCATAAAAAGTGATACTACTTCTCTAAAGCATATTTTCTTCCATATTGCAGAGTAATGGATCTGCTTCAGGAAGCACCACAAATGGGTAGATCTATGGTCCCACATCCTGAAAGCTGTTTTTAAAAAATAAATAATCAAGAAACATACCCAGAATATTGTCAATTCTGCATTTAGACTCTGCTCTAGAAAGTTCAGAGGAATGAATGGAACAAGCTACAAACCAGTGAGTAAACACTCCCAGGTAGAGCTACATGCTGCATTAGAAAATACCATCGCTTGGATGGGAAACTGCTCTGAGACAATCAACAGACTGAGTGACAGAGAAACATGTAGCTGGTCTAAAACAGAGGGTTTAATTCCACAATAAATTACTGTGGCATTTTCTGACCAAATCTTATGTAAAAGGGATGGAATTTCCCAGTGTAATGGTTCCTTCATTCTCAGACATGAGAATAGGATTACTCTCTTGGGTTAAAACTCAAGCCAGGTTCTCAGCTAGTATCCAGAGGTAATTACACTATCTACAGAAATTACTGGGACAAAAAAAAAATGGCTTCAAGTTACACCAGGGGAAGTTTAGATTGGATATTAGGACGAATTTCTTCACCAAGAGGGTTAATCAAGCATTGGAACACAGGCTGCCCAGGGAGGTGCTGGAATCACCATCCCTGGAGGCATTCAGAAAACATGGAGATGTGGTGCTTGGGGACATGGTTCAGTGGTGAGCACTGGAGTGTTGGGTGGATCGTTGGAGTCAATGATCTCAGAGATCATCTCCAACCATAATGGTTCTATGATTCTACTGCTATCTGCCCCAAACTTACAATTGCTCCTTCTCCATACTCACCGTTTCTGTCGATGGCAAAAGGGACGTCGGTGGTGACGATTTCATAGTTGCAGATCTGGCTGTACTGTGGGGAACAGTCCTCATCAATGGCTTCTACCTGCAGTATGCTGTCATAGATCTTTCCCTCTGTCACAGTGGCCTTGTACATGCTCTCCTTGAAAGCTGGTGAAAACTCATTAACATCCTTTACTTGGATATGGACCACTGCCCTAGAACAGGTCAAGACAGACATCAGAGAGAAAAATTACCATGATATATCACCAACAATTTGTGTCCAACACACTTGAAAAAGCTAAAAAAAGAGTATAGGACGACGTATGTAAACATCTGCTAAAGTGAGATATAATAGAATTTCTATGTTTAATTTGCCCAATTTAATATCTTAATGTGGCACTAGGTAAAAAGCTGGTGCCACAGTTTGCAGGGAGAGGGCTTCACAGTGCTCCCTATTAAACTAAGGCTGCCTCTTAAAATGGAGAAGAGAAGGTAAATTTTGTCATTCCAGTGTAAAATGGGTTAGTAAGCAAAAAAAGAGGAAGAGAATTACTGTAGCATTACATATTTGTTACCTAAAAATGGTGGGTTTATGAACACTGTCTGATATTAAATAAGCCCCTCACCTTACACTGATTATACTTCTTTAATTAGTTACAGCATTGTACACGTAAACTTTTGAGGGTCAAAAACCCCCAGGTCTTCAGTATTTAATGAGCAAACTCTGAAGACCTTCCTCTGAAAGAATTGGCTCTCTAGTTTAATGGCCAAGGTAACAGAGGGACAGAGAAGTGAAGGGACTTTCTAGATCAATGGCCGAGACAGCAGTGAAGGCTGGCACCCATCAGCCTAGCTTGGTGTGTAGTTTACTACATGTACCACTACAAGAAAGTGGAACAGAATCTGATCTCAATGGGACAGATTTGATTTGGTCAGGATTAGACCAAAATTTTCCACAAGTGGAACATACTACCTTGTTGCTGACTTGTGAGGAAAAAACATCATAAAATGTAATCATATCAAGCAAAAACTGTTTCTGTGACTTGCATATTGCAGGCTTCCTTCTAGATGTGTATTCCTTTAAAATATCCTGAAAAAGTTCAGCATGCATTATGGAGCTAATTAAATTTTTAATTGTCATGTGTCCTGGATGAGCAAAAGGAAGAATGATTATTATTAATCATTTATTTAAATAGCTCTTAGCAAAATGAACAATTTGTACAGCAGTTATATATCTACATGTGATTTCAATTCATCTTTAATGACAAGTTGTCCAGAGTTTTCTTCCATGAATTGAAGGGGAAAAGAGGCACTGTGTCACTTAAGCTTATGCAGGGAATTGGCTCCACAGTAAAATGCACCACTTACTAACCTTCAATACCCTCCTCTTGGAGAGGATTTGAATTCCTCCAAGACTTGCTGTCCAAAAGCAGAGGTCAGAAACACATTGTGCAAAGGCAACACTGCTGTGGCTTATACACATGCATGTACTTTTAAAAAAAAAAATGGGAGGAGGGAGATTTCTTACCATTTAAAATAAGATGAGCAGAGAGAAAAACTATTTAGAATTTTTAAGTATCAATTAAAAGCTAGCTTCATGTCCTGCAGTCAATGTATTTAATGTGAAATCAAGAATGGAAAAAGTAAACCAAAACTGAGATGCATTTCTCCACCTGAACAGGGATCCTATTAGAAGCTTCAGGTGGAACAACTGCAGCATAGGTCAAATTGCAGGAGGCAAAAAAGAAAACTACTTTTAAAAGGGAAAAGAAATTAAAAGTGGATTGACTATTGCAACAATGCTTCATCTTGGTGACATTTGCTTTCTACCTGATTACAACACAAAAAGGAGCCCTTCAATCTTATCTGTACAGCAAATGTATGCCAAAGGGAAACAAAAAGTCTCCACATTTTCACCCACTTGTGAGATTTCTTCCAGTTTGTTCCACTTGGTCCTGAGCCACAGTCATAAGCCTGGATGATGAATGTGTATTCCTTCTGCAGTTCACAGTCAATAGGACTTTTTGCTCGAAGACGACCTTCTCCAGATGTCTTGTTCAGCACAATAGCTTCAAAGGGCATTTCTTGTCCATG
Organism: Galbula dea; assembly: GCA_013399015.1. NCBI lineage: Eukaryota > Metazoa > Chordata > Aves > Piciformes > Galbulidae > Galbula > Galbula dea. Next base: position 907,363 of record VWZX01006819.1, on the reverse strand, counting down.
GATTTTAAAAGCACAGATTTCACCTGTGAGGAAGAGAATAAAACAATCATAACCAGGGAGGCCTAAACCTCGTGCACTAGAGTGACACCAGAGGAGTTAACACTCCATTGTATTTCACATGTTGATAGAGATGGAGAAAGTACAGACTCAGGTATCAGTTTGCAAGACATTCCAAAGGGCCTTGGCCAGGTGCTTGTACACCATGATGTGGTGAATGCAGCTCTGGCCACAGACAACCCTCTTCCACTATCACAGGATCAGAGAATCATTAAGGGTGGATGAGACCTCTCAGGTCATCAAGTCCAACCATCAACCTATCACCACCATGCTTCACCATTAAACCATGTCCCTAAGTACCACATCTACATATTTTTTTGAAACCCTCGAGGGATGGTGACTCCACCACTGCCCTGGGCAGCCTATGCCAATACCCAACAACTCTTTCTGGGAATATATTTTTCCTAATATCCAATCTACACCTTCCCTGTTGCAACTTGAGGCCATTTCCTCTTGCCTCTCACTGGTAACTCAGAAGAGACCGACCACCATCTCACTCCGAACTCCCTTCAGGCAGTTCATTACTAAATGGTTTCTTCAAGCCCTAGAGACCATTCTTTAGACATGGTACTAACATTGAGCTAAATTAAGAAGCCTGTATTTAGTTAAAGAAAAAAGCAGAAAGAAAAATACAGAATACTTCAGAGGTGGCCTTTTCTAACTGCTGTCACTTCTTCCCTTAGCCTCCTCAGCTGCCAGCTGGTAGCAGATGTTTAGATTCTTGCAGTTTGCTTTCCCAACAGTGAAAAAAACTAATGATGCAGAACACAGGCACTCTCAAAATATATCTTGCTTTATTTACAGACATATATCATCTTTGGAACAGAAGCAGCTGAAGGAACACAGATGAGTGTCCCTTTTGGACCTCTCTGTCACCCCCCACATTCACACGCTCATACATGAATGCCTTCTTGGCAGCAGCTCACTCTGCCTCCACACCACCTCCTAATATAATAGATCCATAGTTTCTCTCAGAGGAATACTATATAACAAAACAGATGATATAGCTACGACTAAAAAAAAATTGATTTTGACACAGAAGACAACATAAAAAACCCTTGTGAGAACATGAGTCTGGAAGGGGAAAGAAACCCCACGGTTCCTGGTGATCCTTTGTTTTATCCTTCACACTGATGGGAAGGATAAGCACATGAAATTCACTCTTAGCTGCTCCAGAATCCAACTTAAAAAATGAAATATTTATGCAAAGACCAACGTGGCTTCAATATTTTTATGACACATTAAACACATGCTCTTTTATGAGCAAGTCAGTCTAGGGACATACATTATAGATTCAAAGCTCTCTCCCACTCATATAATCCTTTTCCATTTATTTCCAATTTACAGTTGCAGCCTTTTGGAAATCTCCTTGCCAATCATATCTGAGTCAAATGCCAAATTAACTCCAAATCTATGACCTCTAATTCATGCCTGGTTCCTCTCTCTCTTTTGCTATTGGAATATATTGTTTATTTTCTGAGAGTAGACAGTAACTTTATAAAAGTGCTGAAGTTTGTAATTCCTATCGTGGGTGAGTTAAAAAATGGGAAGGGTGTGTGTGTGGGGAGGGAGGAAATCAGGTACACTTTAGAGTACAGATACAGGCTTTTTAGGATATTCACTCAACTGCCACCACATATTTCCTTTTATTATATGTAATGGGTGGTGAGGTTGAACTCAGCTATATGCTATTGACATTTAAGCAGATGAATCCCACACTTAACAACTGTAATCCATCCAGTGAATGTCTTTAGGGGATCAACAAACTGTTTAGTTATTATGAGGCACTGAGCAAATACATTAAGTCTTTGACTGCCCCAGCTCCTCACTCACTCAAGTGGCATGGAAGGGCAGTGTGGTTTCCCAAGACAAAAACACGATGAGCTCTTTGCCAGGCTCTCTTTTGTTCACCTTCAATGAGCCCAAATATATAGGCTACAGAAAAAAGAATGGCTTTTGCCCTGAGAATCAGCCTCTGAAAAAGACTCATACTTTGCATTTCCATAAAAGCAGGCTCTGCAATGTTTATGAACTGTTGCACAGGAAACAAAGCTTAAGATCTCAGAGGTCTTTTCCAATCACAATGATTCTATGCTTCTGTGATCAGAAGTGAAGCAGTTTGTTCAGTTTTGATCATGGGCACTAATCACTATATCTCAGCATTGTCACATGTGCCTTTGAAAAAAATTATCCTTATTTCCCTGCAACTTCAAAATGAAACATGCATCTCAAGTGATATTATGGATTTCACTTTTAATTGATTATAGAAATAACAGTAAATGTGGCAAGTCTAATGGAAAAATACTACTTGTTGTATCCTGTAACAGTGGCCTTCATCATTTCTTAATAACAAAGTTTTCCTCAGATGCACAATCCTTCAACAGAAATAACAACTTAAGTGCTTTGTATTTATTATTTTATTGATCCACTGTGTGATTGTAAACAATACAGCAACTGCAGACACCTAAGCCTACTGTTCTTAAAAAAAATAAATAGCTCAGGGCAGAAAAAAGTTCTCTCGGCCTTAATGCAGAAGTCTGATGCAAAGCATTATAGAAGCAGCACATGTTCTAAATTAGTTCTCAGCAAATATTTTACAAGTCTCTATACCTTACTCCTATGCCAGACACTCCAGCTTTAAATATAACTCTAATTTTGTTTTTTACATCCCCATTTGCCAAAGATACAATAATGACAGCTGCACAGTTATGGAGAGATATTTGTAAACAAATGGCAAAAAACCCCAACCAAATACGCTTCCAGATTCTGGCTACAGTGACTTACTGCCATGTAAACTACACTGTTTGTTTTTAAAAACTAAGTAAGAATTCTTTTTTTTTTTTTTTAGAAGCAGGATTCTACTCCTGTTTCCAAAGAAATGAGCTAACACTGTGAAAAAATGAAAGTGTCTAGTAATTGTAACGATTCATAGTGGAAATGGAAATGACAGAGTTGTAACAGCTGTGACAAAGCAGAAAGTTAACTAGGGTCTGTCAGACACATTTACAGATCCAAAGAACTGCTATTACTAGACATTACAGAATCACTAAGGTTGTTCTACTAATCTCCAAGATCACCAAGTTCAACCATCACCCTATCACCACCATGCTCACCACTAAACCACGTCGTTAAGTACCACATCTCCATGATTTCTGAACCCCTCCAGGGATGGTGAATCCACCACTGCCCTGGGAAGCCTGTTCCAATGCCTAACAACTCTTTCAGTGCAGAAATTGTTTCTGATATCCCAACTAAACATCCTCTGGTTCAACTTGAGGCTATTTCCTCTTGTCCCATCACTGGTACAGATAATGTCTTGAAAATATAACAGGTACTATTTTTCTTTGTTAAATGGAGCTACAGGGCTTGATTTAAACCCAGCTGAGCTAACCCCAGACCTACTGGATGCCAACAGGAATTGTGCCAAGCTGCTGTTACTTCCTGGGTTCTTAGACACTTATTGTTATGTAGCTCATTTGAGGAAAAGGAGACAGGGTCTCTGTCTTGTTCAAGTTCACCATTTGAGTTGCAGAACAACCACATTCAGGACAGTGGCACCAGGCACCTTCCTTCTCCTTCCTAAGTCTGAAATAATCAGAGTGCAAACTAGGACATTGTTTTCCTCATAACCAGATAACACAGTAAAATACTGAGATCTGTTCCTCATTTCATTTGAATGGGTTTGGGAATAGGTGCATATAGGATTTGGTGACCATAAAAGTGGTGGTGTCAGTATGATACAATGGGGATAAGCTGGTGATACCACAAAGGTAGAAGCACATCCATGAAATCCCATAGCAAATGAATCCAGGGTAGAGGGAAAATATCTGTTCTCCCACAGCCAAGATGTACATCCTGAGAGTTTCCAGTTGCTCCTTATAAAATATTCTGGTGGCAGGGTTGAACTTTACTAAGAGTTGCTTCATTTTAATACATTTTAATTAAACTCCGGACATTATGTTTTCCCTTCAAATAATTCAGGCTAGCAGTAGCTATAAGCACCTATTAACTTCGAAACTTACATTATTTTATGTTGAGAACTGTGGTACAGATCTATATGTTACTACTGCAGGGATAATAATCCTATCATTTCCTCAAAAAAAAGCTACTGACAGTTTATAATTTCTGAGATATAACCAAGAAATCTTTCCACTGCTTAGAAAGTGCTAAAGACAATGTTTCATATTTGGCAACGTTCCCACACAAGATTTACTGATTACAAGCCTTAATCAACAACATTACATTACATTACAAATTACTGCCTTTCACATGAAAGCCAAAACTCATGTTTCTTCCAGTACAAATAAAAAGCCTCAATGTTACCCCTTTAACAACTACATAGAATTATTCATCTGAACTCCATTTTAGAAGGAATTAAAAGAAGTAAATGATTATTTTGCCTTTCACAGCTACCTTTGATTTTCTTCAGCTTTCATTACACCAAGTACACAGGAGACTTCACGTGAAAAGATTAGACCTCTGGCATTCTATCATTTCCATCAACAGTTAATAAAAGGCAACAGTTGTATGTCAATCAGCAATCACCAAGTGCTGTTTCACTTGGTTGCATGAGATTCAACAATGCCAAGTGCCAGGTCCTGCACTTGGGTCACAACCATCCCATGCCAACACTACAGCCCTGGTGCAAAGTAGCTGGAAAGCTGCCCGGTGGAAAAGCACCTGGGAGTGTGGTTTAACAGAAGCCAGCAGTGTGCCCATGGGGCTAAGAATGCCAACAGCATTCTGGCTTGGATCAGCACTACTGCCACAGAAAGACTAGGGCACTGATCCTTCCCCTGTACTCAGCACTGGGGAGGCCACACCTAGAATCCTAGGTTCTAGAGCACAAGTGTTGTGAGGAGCAGCTGAAGGAACTGGGGTTATTTAGTCTGGAGAAGAGGATGCTCTCACTCTCAACAACTTCCTGAAAGAAGGCTGGAGTAAGGTGGATGTTGGTCTCTCCTCTCAGGTCACTAGTCATAAGAGAAGAGGAAATGGCCTTAAGTTGCACCAGGGGAGGTTCAGGACAGATATTAGGAAAAATTTCTTCCCAAAAAGGGTTGTCAAGCACTGGCACAGGCTGCCTGCGGAAGCAGTGGAGCCACCACCCCTGGAGGAATTGAAAAGGCATGCGGACACAGTGCTGAGGGACATGGCTTAGTGGTGACTTGGTAGTGCTGAGTTAACTGTTGGACTTGATGATCTTGAGAGTCTTTCTTTACCAACCTAAAAAGATCTATGATTACCTCCAACCAGAGTTTCCTGCATGTTGTAACCTTTCCATTGTCCTTATGATTGCTTGTGGAGTAGAGTTTGCACAACTGTGTTCAGGACATGTCTACCTGTGTGACTGTGTGCACATGTATTTGTTCCTTCCATAACTCCCAAATCATTTGCTAACTTCAACTACAGTTTGAAAAGATGAGATGTTTCCCACAAATGCTATGAAATTATGCAGCTGTACAATAGATGCTACAGAAATACTATGGAGGTGACAAAGAGGTCGCATCTCACTAGATAGCAAACAGTCCACACAAAGACCTTGTAAAACCTCAACAACAAAAGCTTCAATTCTATCTCTCACCTTTTTGGTACTGGTAAATCAAACATGAAGCTCAAAGCTGTAGGAAACCAGGCTTCATGAATTCATTGCTGACAAAATTATTCATTTATATTCATACCCTCTTCTGATTTTATTACTTTCTAGTTTTTTATTATATTTCTACATGTGTGTTTCTCAGATGCACCAATCAACATTACTGACCATTTATTTAGAATCAAGGTTGTGGGTTTATACTTCCTGAGGTAAGCATGGTGTCCCTGAAAGATCCCAAAGCGTCCAAGAATCAAAGCCACATGATCACACACAAATCCAGTGACACCTCAGAAGAGATACTCTGTTCAGGAGAGATGCATCTTGAGTGTCAATCTTAAGAACAGAGACAGAAATGCTATGACCAAGGCTTCACTACGACCTCTGAAGAGCTGCATATGAATGACAATGATGCTGTGTTTTCCTTGTATGTCCTTCAAGAACTTGATTCAGCTACATGGATCCATCATGTCATAACAGAGGTATTGCACAGCCATCAGTAATGAACCTTCTTCATACACAACAAGGCATAACTAGGGTTCCAAGAATTTTAATAAAACAGAAATTTGCTTGTGGCCACAACTTTCCACGTGCTACAACTAAAGGGTTTAAACCACTCTTGTTAATGAAATTGAAGCACTCAGTCTTAACCTTGAATCTTTAACCCTTTACATGTCTTCTCTCCACACATAAATGAACATCCAAACACAGCTTGCTGTTCTTTCAACACTGATCACCAAAGATCTCTGTTGGCAGGTAAAGGGAAACCTGCAGATAAGCAATGTACTACTCAATTCAATGTCTGTTCTCCCAGAAACCCAGCACTGCATGCAGTTGATATTGGGTCTGTCAACAAGGTCATTTAGGGGCTGCTGTTTCTATCTTTTTTTTTTTTTTTTTTTTTTTTTAAATGCATCCTTACAAGATAACAACAGTACACAGGTTTCCCTTCTGGAATCCTGCAAATACCTCCTGCAGTGCAGAGCTGTCGACCTTTAGAGTATCTTCATGCCACTGGAAAGATTTACTGCTTTGACAAGTTTTTCTATCACAAGCTGTAGCTACTGTTTAAATAATTACAGAACATAGCAGGTTATGTTTTGAGGGTGGAAAGAGCAGTTGTTTGGGAAAAGGAGACAAAATTATAGAGAACTAAAATATCTTTAAAGATACAAAAAAAAGGCAGTAACTACTGTCTGTGCTTTTCCAGCTCATTGAAGTCAATGCTATTAAACTCATACTGAAATACTAAAATCCAAGAAGCAATACTGAAATCATAAACTGAGGGAGGTGTTCATCTCTTAATAAAATACAGAAATTATTATTTCCTCATATCTAATTTTATGGGCAACAAGATCTGCAAAGCAAAAGCATAAATCCACTGCTACCCTTCCTGTTCTATGGATGTGAAATTGGAAAGTGGAGAAAACTGCACTTGCACTTCAAGTGATTCATTGTTCCCATAAGCTCATACCAAATGAACCAGACTTCATTCTTCTGCTGAAGCAGGGACCTATTGCTCAGTATAAAAAGATAGTTCTGTGGGTAGCACATAAGTAGTAACCAACATCTGAGTTTCTTCCTGGCTCTGTGATGAGTTTCCAGGGAAATCACTTAGGTCATGAGGACAGTCAGTAACAAAGCACCTGAAAAACCCACTCTACAAATTCATTTAAATAAGCTTCCTTAAAAAGTGTACCTTTTATGGACATATTCTGACTCCAGTGAGATATATGAGCATGTTGCTCTGCTGGAAATTAGACTGCTGCTGCCTAAATGCATAATATGTGCACTCAGATCTGCACCAGAGATCCTAGCACTCCAGCTTAAACACGGTGGAGACTTGATACATGTTTGTCTGCAGAGTGCAATAAACAATGGGGTAGATCAGAACCATTTGTAACAAGGAGATGAAGGTTTATGCGCATGTGCCGATGTGCTTAACTATCCAAAGATTATACAGCTCTTGAACAGCCTCTATTCTAGAATCATAGAGATATAGAGCATTGTCATTTGTTTCTCTCAAACACAAGCCAGATAAACATTCTATTGTAAACAACCTCAAACACTTCTTAAGCTTTTCTTCCTTCTGAAGTCTGCAAGATTCAAGAGAAAAAGCAAGCAAGGAAGCATGATTTTAAGAATGGTACCAAACCCTGTGTATTATTATAATCAGTATGTGGAGCTCCTTCCTGCAAGAACAGAAAGCTTTTGTTACCTTCATATGTCATGTTTGCAAGTATCCTGTGGATACAGTAGTGCACCTGGGTACCACACCAACACACAGGAACAGCTGCCCCATGGAGTTACGATGCTGCAAGTCACAGCACAGACTCTTCAGCAATTATATGATTATTACGAAGAAATATCTGCCTTGCCTTTTTTTCCACACTACCACATTATAATGAACTATTTGAAAAACAATCCTGCAACTGTGCAGTTAAACCTGCAAAACAGCACATTCATAAAAGAAACTTTATCCTCCAGGAGACAAATGGAGCACAATTACTCAGTTCCCATTTGGGTCATTTTCTGATCTACTTTTTCACATGTGTCAATAACAATCATAAACATACCTACAGGCTATTGTCTTCATACACTTTACTGCATTATTTGACTAGCAGTCACTTGAGGCTGCAACATTTGCAATCCCTGACTGCAGATTTCCTGCTGCTGCTGCAGCAGATAAAACATCACTTTGCTTCGCAGTCATCTTCAAGAAACACAGAAGCCCAAATATCATCACTGCCCTAATTCCACATCTGTGTCTGAAAGATGGATCATGAAGCTATTTCACCTCTAGATTACTGAGGTCTACACTGAGAGAAATAGAAGCTAACTTGCCTGGTAAGGCACTGACCCATTTTACTGTAGATATCCTCTGAAAAAAAGTGAACCTACTTTCATGAGGGAGACCTAGAGGCCTCTGCATGTAATATTAAAAGGGTTATTACAATGCTTTCAATAATTTCTAGCCACTAAGTACTGCTGAGCTGATAAAGGGTAAATGTTAATAAAATACACACAAGTATCTAGTGATGTATAATGTGACTAGAAATTCAAAGTAAATAAAGACTTAGGATTAGGAATGTTGGCTAGCTAGTATGTCCTGCTTATAGAATTCCCATAATCTGCTAGGCAAACCTACCACAAATATTTTTTGCAGCAAGATAGGTGCATCAACATGACCTGCTAGATTTGGGTCCCTTTTGATATATGCAGAGAAAAATAAGAAAATGAACAGCACCTTATCCCACTCAGATCCAAAAATCAGCAGCTGTTTAGCCTATTGAGGGCTCAGCAGACTGGCAGAAAAACTTGCTTTTTAATTAAACCACTTTCCCTGGGGCCCTGTATCAAGGTAGACAATTTCCAAGACAAAGCAGCTTGGAAAATATCAAATTTATTAAAATTATTCCCTTGAATAATTTTAAATATATTGTTTTGGGGTACAGTTGGCCAATTCAAAGTACATAGTGAATGATCAGTTATTCCTGCTTCTTTTAACTCAAAGGCATCAGTAAGTTTTAACTTGAGAACGATACCAGGAAATTTGGACTGGCTAGGACATGATACAAGCAGTGGACTTGACCACACAAATCAAAGGAGAGCAAAGTACTAGGAGCTAGGGCTGTTCTGCAAAAAAAAAAAAATAACCATAAAATATTTCCAAATCTGCAAACCAATCCAGAAATGACAATTATGCTCTACAGAAAAGTCAGGCAGAAATAAAGGATTGCCTACTGGTTGTCATCAATAGAGCTTTGCCCTCCTTCCAGCATGTCAGTATTTTGAGATAGTCATTCACCCTGTTTTAATTCTCAGATTTGTAATTTGAAAGATCAGGTTGATGATAACAAAAAGCCATTTAAAAATATGGCAGAATCACCCAAGAGCAATGAGGGATCATTTGAGGTCATGTGCAAACAGGAGTCTGCAGACAGCTGGATGCCGGCAGCTGTAAGCTAGAAACCAAGCAATCACATCCTCATGGTGCTGGGCTTGGATGAATGGGTGCCCATTACTGGCTGTCTTAAGGCTAGAAAGCCTGCAGTGGGAGTACTCTAGATGTGCATGTAAGACATAAGAAAGGACTGCACGACCCTCCTCTGGGATTGTCACTTTTTTTGTTGTTGTTTGAATGAAGTGAGGACAAAAAGTGAATTTTTGAGAATTTTCTCCAAAGTGTACATGCAGCCATGTCAGGTTTGCAAAACCAAGCATTAGAGAGGCTGCAGTGCAAAATCCCCGTGGATAATTGTGGAATTTTCACAGCATTGGTAGCCTATGAATTGAGATAAAAGGGAAATGATGCAGTTTGGACCTTTTAACTGGCTCCTAAACTCTTGTTAACATGCACAGTAAGTTATGTCAGAGGCACGCTAGGTATCTCAAGACTGTTTAATCTTGCGCCCATAAAAACACATAACAGAACACAGCAAAGTGTAAGGTAAGGAAAGGGGTAAAGTGCTTAGACATCCCCAAGTTTTCACTCAGCTATTTATTCTGCTGTTGCCTCTTCTCACAGAAGCAGATTAAATAAAATGCTCAGGAACATTAATTCAATCTTGGCATGGAGCCTGGGCACGAGGGTTTAATCTGTCCATCCTGCAGACCTGCACTAAAGTAGAGCACTGAGTTTAATTGTTACAAGAGCACCATATGGTTCCTCCTGATCACAGCTTTTTTCCATTTGTTTTTACTTCCACTTGTCTGTCTTGCAGTCATCTGAAATATTCAGCTCCAAGTGTACAGTCATAATTTGGACTGGATCTCTAGACATGATGAGTTACTTTGGACACAAATGCTTCTACTACAAAGCATCACCACAAATGAGAAATAACAGTCAAAAGTAGAGCATCTGGCCCTTTATCAGACTGGAAATCACAGGGAAGATAATAAAGTCATCAAGAGAAAAAGTAAAGGCAGATCTCTCGGGGGAAGATCACTTGGACTCTTAATTTGTGTGGACACTTAGAACTGCTGTCATTATTTCTAAAAGAATATATTCAGCTTACCTTACTCCCCTCAGCCTTACAATCTCCTCTTGTTTTTCTGTACAGTTTATCTCCTACCATGCCTTTGCAGAGAAAGCTATCAGTGCCATTTTGTACTGGGCTGTTCTTAAGCATACAGTTGATCCCCTGGCAATCACCAATCAGCTCCAGCCACTGACTACAGTTCAGTCACTAGATGGCTGCATTTTTATGCAGAAAGGTTTGTAGTGAATTGCCACCCACAGGTAGGTCATGAGGAAGGTTTTTTAGGCACAGAAATCCGAGAGAGACTCCCCACCACAGCTCTGCTGGACTGCCTTAGCCTGCTCATGCTTCATATTTTACTCACTAGAGGTTTAAGAACCTGAGCTGTGTGGGCTAACTACTTCTCTACTTCCAGAGCTGCCCTTGAAAAACTGCTACTTGGTTTCTCATTCCTTATTTCCAGCTTTTGATTCTGCCAATAAGAGCACAAATACTTTAGAATTACAAAAATCGCAGATTTTTGCCAAGACAGCAACTGACACCTACTCAGAATTTAGCAAGATCCTTGCTTTGTGCTGCAGGAGCATCTGCCAGAGCAGGTCCTGGTGCAGCTGGTGATTCAGATGGGACTCCAGCCACCCAAATAATTCCAGAAGCACAGACTCTTGGCATAGTATTTATAATGTAAATGGGTATTGTGTACCAGTAAACCTCAGGCTGGTCACAAACATTACTATTTCATATAACAATGATTAGTGGGAATATAGAGTAATGTTTCTCATATAGAAACCTAGATTAAGATTTTTATACCCTCACTGATATGAAAACAATTACACTGGCTCTGCAAACTGCATCAGCGCTGAACCTAAACATACACAACAACCAGGAACTCCACTAGTAAAAGTAGAGGCTCTGTTCCTTTTAAGATTTTATAATGAGATCTCTCATGCATATTAATTATTCAGCAATAGAAGGAGGTTTGCTTTTTTAACAGTAAATTCAGAGCCACAAGGAGCTCACCATGGTGGGTTTGTGCTGGTTTACCGTCTCACATACTGAAAAACCTACTTGTTTGCCCTCTCTCTTAGATGTTATGCTGTTTGTTGCCATCTTTTCCCATGAGCAGGAGCTCTCCAGAGGGCATCAATCATATTGTTCAGCAGCTTTGAAAATGATGTTTGCTTTTTTCCCCCAATATGAAATTAAAAACCATTTGAAACTTTTCATGAAACTGACCTGCATCAAAATAGCTCTCTTCAGAGAAAGGTCAGATTTTCAATTCAGTCCTCTCAAAAAAAACCCAAACAAAACCAAACCATCAGTGCTGCAGAAATGGCAGAACTATCAAAACATCCACAAAATACTTCTCCTTGGGTAAAATTGTATTTTTGATAAATCATATTTTTACCAGCTCCACTATAAATATTTAATGACTTTGCTTTCTGGCTACGCTCTCTGTTACCCATTTCAGGCTGGGTTAGTCTCAGCACTGTTCTTCACATAGAGCCCAGCTGCATGTTGTGCTTTTCAATTATTATTTTTTTTTAACCTTTTAGGAAAACAAAAATAATGCTTCCTTGTTTTTTTATACATGTAAGACACTGACAATGCCAGTCCTTCTGAAATCATGCAGTGCTTGTCATGGATTATAATGGCTCTGGGATTTCATCCTTTAATTCCCACTTTTTTAGGAATTTAGATTTTCTGATTACCAGACAGCTTTTCCTTAAAACACACAAGATCTTGTAAATATTTCCACATCTGGGGATCTAACAGGTACTCTACCCCCACCTCCTGCCTCCAAGTCAGTATCTGAGGAAGTCATTTGCTGTTCATGGAATCCTGAAGCCCTGAGGCTCATGCACACAGGAATGACTAAAACTGGACTGCATTTGGTGGAAAGATTCTAACAGAAAAAACACACTATGGACACATACTTAAGTTTCACCTCTACATCAAAATATTCCTGGATTTATTATCTATTCCTTTAAAACTTTGTTTCATTTGGCATATTTTGCATCTCTAAGAGAGAAGACTTCTGTCGGAGCTTTGAGAGATATGAATTTCTTCTAGACAAAAAACTTTGCAGATCCAACCCTTTCAATGTTTGATAGTGTGAACTCCCCAGGATGTTCCTCTATCTGTTTTTTGAGCAAATAAAACATCACACTTAAAAAATTCCAAACATAAAACCCACTTGAAAATAGAGTTGCAGTAAAAAATACAACCTGGGTCTTAATGATTAGGTTCAATATTTACATTGATTTCAATGGCAAAAGGCAATTCTTTGCTGAGTACTGGTAAAATCCATAATTGCTAATAGCTAAATTATCCTTGGTTAACTGAAGCACAAAACCCTAAACCTCATAATACAGAAATGAACACAGATCTCACAGTTACCAGATGCTGTTATGTATAATATCACAAATCCTGCTGAGAGAACAGATTATTTCTCTACTTAGTCTGTATTCCATCCTCATTTTCACTCCAGAAAGTGAAGTCCAAAGCTTATTTTTTATGGTTTAGAAGCTATGACTGAACTTTCATTGCAATTTAATGTTTAATTTGAAATTAATGGAATGAAGGATGCAACTATTAAAATCCAACATGTGCAATATAAAGCAATAAAAATGTAACACCATGAAAATTGCACGATAATAAATCATTTCAGCAATTTAGAAAGTGCAAATAAATATCTATATAGTTTCTATTTAACTGCTCCTCAACAATGTAAAGAAACAAATGATATTTGCAGTTCCTGAAGTAAATTATAATAGTAATTTGAATATATCTGGTAGGAAACATAAACAAAGTACTTTATCAAGATATAAAAATTCAAAGCCATTTTTGTGGTTAACACTAGACACCCTAGAGTGGTATTTGCATTTACACCATCACAACTGGACAAACAGAATCTGACTGCCTGTGGCAGCACCACTTTGTGAATGCTTGGCTCTAGCCCTGGGAAGCGAAGGCTGCGTCAGCACAGTTTTTAGAACAGACAGTTACAGACTCGAACTTTTGGGTGACAAATAGTTTTCTGGGAGGAGTAGTTGACCAACTGCTTGCCAGGACATTTGTTGGAAACAGCTTCTCTGTCAGCTCTGCCCTGAAAATGCCTACATATATACTGCAATGTTCTGATTTCATTTCAAAACGGGTATTTTTTCCTCGGTGAATATAGTGCAAAGGTGTCTTCCAGAAATGACCCCTATAGGCTGTGTTATCTGTCCTGGTTTGGTTTTCTGACTCTAAAGTCATACCTGCTTGCTCTCATGACACAAATAACTGCTTACAGCTTGTCCTCCTATTAGCCCTGCAGCACATATCTAAAACCAAGTGAAGTGGATCATGCTTCTTCTTGCACATAATTAACAGACTTGTTTACTAAAAGCCTCATTTCCAGATCTATTGAGTAACTGCTGATCCTCTGGACTTGACTGGAGCCTGCAGGTGGTGACAAAGCCTACAGACCAAGCCATCTGTCATAATCGTGCTTGAACAAAATAACACGACCATGCAAGTATTTTTAAGGGTACAGTTTGAAGATACAGGGATGGAACAGCTGCCAGTGAGAGACCAAGGGATCTTTATGATGAGGGAACTATTTAGAGAAAATGTTTTATCTCTGTCACCTCCACAAAACCTAGCAAACACCTGGGAACGACTTGGATTCAGGCCCAAAATTTGCCCCCACACATACCCACTTGTTATCCTGGTGCTTCATGGGGTTCTGGGCACAGCACTGGCCCGTGGACCAGAGGGAACCCAGAGAAATGCAGCATGTAAAAATCTCACCCTAGTTCTTCAAAGAATCCAAAGTGGGTAGTGAAAAATAGGTAGCCTCAACTAGCAAAAATCCCCAGTTAACAACCCTCACCATCCTCTTAGTGTTGGTACATAATTAATACTTTGACTGTCAAAATTACTTATCCAGATATGATAACTCACTCAGCAGATTATAGCTTCTTAAACAGCCGTAATTGTACTGAGATAAGCAGCCAAGCAACCCTTGAATAGTTGTGAATATTATAGGTCTGATAAATGAGATGATAATAAGAGTTATTAAAGCACTTATCATTTTTGACAGGTTGTGATTTTGGAATTATCAAGTTTGTCAACTTTTACATCTACAAACCACCTCCTGTAAAGGGAGTAGAAAAGCTTCCCAGCTGTGGCACTGGTAGAAATTTGTGTGATGATGTTTGAAAGGAACCTGTTTGACACACTTCAGGTGATGCAGCAGCTCCCTCTCATCTCCATCAGAACTCTGGGAATTCTCAGAAGAGAAGGTGTGTGGATGTGTGTGTGCTGCAGAGAGCAGGTGGAGAAACACTAGCTATTGGAAACCAAACATATAGAAAAAACTGAACTCAAAAGCAAGTGAGCCCTTGGTATCTGCTCATCAACATTAGGTAAGTCAATGACACTTATACTAAACCCAATGTATTTTCTTGTCCAGGGGAAAAGGGGCAGTGGATGGAGAGGAGGCAAAAAGAATCACATATTTTATTAAAACCATAATATGTTGTTGTTTCCAATTCTCTGCTTTATGTTCTAAGTCCAGAGCAATCTGGTAACAGAACTGATATGTGCTTTCTTTTTTTTGTTTTAGTGACGAACTAGGTTCCCTCACTCACATCAGTTTATTCATAGCACTGCTCCACTGACCTCAGCAAATTATTCTCTATTTTTACAGCTCTAAGGGAGTGAAATGAGCACAACAATCCCCAGTAACAGCTGCAAATGAGGCATTTTGAGTAGAAATTTCAGAGCATTAATGCCTTTTTTTTAACATGAGCAACACACTGACATTTAGTTTTAATGCATATACATTATAAGTGCAAAGAACCGTGCAAAAGTCTTGCTGTGTAAATGGGAAAAAAGACCTCAAAAGGATAAACTGAGTTATTTTTACCACTAATCAGCCACCAGTACTTTGATGTGTAAGTCAAAAGATACCTGAATACAACCACACCCCTAGAGCGATTCTGTTGGCCATGACACAGGAATGCACAGGTTTTTTTGGTTGTTTTTTTTTTTTTTTTTTTTTTTTTTTTTTTTTTTACACACTATCCACAGTGTCTCCCCCCAGATTTTATTCTCTCAGCCTGAAAATAGAAGTAAAATATGATCATGGAAAAGACTGCATTAAAACACATCCACAGCACTACTTTGACAGGAGGTTTGGAAAGATCTTTGGCAGACTGTGCTATCAAGGAATGAGAGAGCACTGTGCCTTGGTTCATAAGGCAAAAATATAGTTCCTTTGTTCTCTACTAGTGAATGGCATTGTTGGTGGAATGACAAACAAGGCTCAGAGTAGACACATTAGTGCTGGCAACCATTACTCTGAGATACTCTGTGTATTGTCAACTGTGTTTGTATGATAGCTTTAAAGAATATATACATATATGTATACACAACAATTCAGAGTAGTTTTCTGGATTCTATAGAAAAAAGCTACTTAAGAGGAAGAAAAAAGACTTTAAAAATTACTGAGTTCCTCACTCTCTCTCTTTTAAAAGCATTCTACCTACACGGAAGAGCATCAGAAAGAACACTGCTGCATGAGGGAAAACAAGAAACAAAATCCTGATGAAAGCAAGCCTTCCAAAGAAATACCTGAGGGGGGTCTTTGAATGAACAATGAATAGGTTATCAATAAGACTCCTGCTTCCAGCCAGGGTTAGTGAAACTAACTCCCAGGCTGAGATCTAAACCCAAGATGACAGTGAATTGTTAAAAATCCCTGCCCTAAGAACAGAGAAGTCAGTTGTCAGCAGGTCATTGATGGAGAAAAGGGCAGGAAGCACCAGAGGATGCAGCATGGTGTCTTCCTGCTATGGATTACAGGCAAACCAAGTAAGAACAGTGACTAGAAAAATTATTTTTCTCATCTAAGATTATTGTTATAACCTAGAAATAATTAATCTGTTGAATTTCACCCCAAGACAGGTTCAACAGAGACAGGCACTGTCAGGTTCAATGCAGGCCAAAGGCTGTAAGGGACTGATAGTGCAGAGGGGGCAGCGACTAATCCAGATACATCAAAGTCTCATGGAAATAAAGAAACCTGTCGTCGATGGTCACAGTCCCAATTTATATAGGGCAAACACCACAATTTAATGCTGTTGGAGACACCTATCTCTTGGAGAGCATCTTCAGTAGACCAGCTAAGGAACAAGACACACATACAGTTTATCCCAGAGCCATCATGCCATTTTTAAGAAGAAACAGGAGTAGCAAGATTCTCAAGAGTCAAAGCCAACGAACTGGTCTTACCAATCTATCAGGAATACACCAAGGCAGTAAGTGTACAATTTATTCTGTGCATGTCATGAATTCCTGAATTCAGACACTTTTGGAACAAAAAGTTCATACATTTATTTATTTTTTATAAGCTTTCATAAGTTTATCAACCCTCAGGGTGTGTGGAGAAGATCTAAAGATCTCTTTCATTCAGAATACAATGTGGTCCTTTGTGACCACCCCCATTCAAGGGATTATACATGAGGCACAGGTTTCTAGAACAGGTCCTCTTGAGATGCATGTATGCTTCAGGATCTATTCAGGCTAAGGAATCCACACCCCTTAGAGCTGTACGGATCCGTACTCTCTTCCCTCCTGCATATCACCAAGAGAAACTTGCCATGAGATGCTTGGAACACTCCACAAAAAATATTAAAGGCAAAAGTACTGTCCATGTATTACAGACATCAGCATCTGGTCTGCAGATTCATAAGACAGCAACTCTGTCAAATTTTACATGTTTTACTTCAGAAACTTTTTTCCCCCCATGCTAACTTAAACATGCTTAAAATAGAAATTTCTGTTGCACAAACAACCCTGAAGCTACATCTCCAGTTTTACAATGTCATTACTCATGCAATGACTTCTTTATAGAACACTTTAAAAGTAGCAACTAGGTTGATCGTAAAAATCTATGTATTATAGCTATTGTATTTCCTAAGCAGCAACATTTAAACTTAACAGTGACAAGAAGATGAAATGGATTATGCTTGCTCAAGGTTTAAGTCAGACAAAAGTTGCTATTATTTCAAGTTCCTATTTATAAAGAAGGTTCTCATTACAAAAATACTGAATCAGATTACAAAGGAATTTACTTGCACATTCCAAAATGATTTTGCTCTCTGTCAGCATTAACTTAGTAGCTGGACCTCACCATTAGTTTTCAATCTGCTCTAGCTGACAAAAGGGTAAGTTGCTAATAAAGAAGCAGAAATGGGGGAAAAACCACATGGGATATAAAGCAGTCACAGCTGACAGGCTCAGTTTACTCACTTTCTCCTTCAACAAGTCTATCCTGCTCAGAATAAGAACTCAAGCACAATGTGGCTTTGAAAATAAAAAAGATAGGTGTTTATCTCTAAAAAAAACCCCAAACCAACAACCAAAAAATAAACCCCAACAAAACAAAAACCACAAACAGGAAAGGA
Source organism: Galbula dea (assembly GCA_013399015.1). Classification (NCBI taxonomy): domain Eukaryota; kingdom Metazoa; phylum Chordata; class Aves; order Piciformes; family Galbulidae; genus Galbula; species Galbula dea. The sequence continues at coordinate 889,271 of VWZX01006819.1, read as the reverse complement.
AACATGAATGCAGGAAAGGAAAAATAAAATTAAAGCATGTGTAACACTCACAGCCAAAACGTACTATAGAGATATGAAAGTTGCCAATCATCATAAATGACAAAACACTTTTTTAAAGAGTAATTCTGGTGCTGTTGCCTCCTCCTCTTTTTTTTTTAAAAAAAAAAAACAACCCATATTTGCTATGAATTTTCTATGAAAAGGACTGAAACTGCTCATGTCCAACAGCACACTGCTGAATTCACAGGATGCACGGCCATGAAAGTTTCTGCTTTGAGCAACCTTCCGGTCTCTGGGCATTATGGATCTGTTTCCTCTTAGATTCTCCAGTGATTATTGCTAGGATGCATTTTAATGACTCAAGAAAATTGTTCCACAGGAAGCTCTGTCAGCCTAACTTTCCATCTCAAAACAGCCACCTAGGTCCTAGAGTAAGAATATCATTAAAAACTAGTTCTTTGTGTTAATATACATAGACAATTAAGTCTTGGCTATATTTAGGTGTAGACCTTCCAAGGAAAACAAAAACAAACAAGCCCCCAAAAACCCAAAACACAACCCCCCCCAAACCACCACAAAAACCCATCAACCAAAACCCAAACAAAACAAAACAAAAAAAACACTCCCAGACAAACAAAAACCAAAAGAAACCCAACCTTCCTCCCCCATTCCTAGGAAAGAACATCCCTCTTAGATTTCCTTGTAACCAACTTTCAGCTTCCACCTAGTGTGGATTTAATGTCCTCTTCAACATTACACATGGAAGAATGAAATATATGAGTTTTCCTTCAGATAGAAGACAATCATCTCCTTCAAAGACTGATTCAATACTTTGCTCTAAATGTAGTTAAACCAGCAGTAAATACATCTTATCAGCCCAGCTACTCTGGATTCATTTTTCAGCATAGATTTCTGCTTCTAGTGGTATTTATTTTCTAGTTCCCTATAAGCTTTCCTACTGAACAGTTTGCAGTTTTGAATCCATTTATCCATACCAATTCCCCATTAAAGACTGGAAGCAATATTTTGTAGAATAGGAAGAAATACAGCATCAATGACCTGAAATTAAATGAATCCACCAGCAAAACAGTGAATTTTACCTGAATCACTGCCATCACAACTGCATTTTTAAACTGATGGTTACTTGCTATTTCAGAACAGATTATTTTTTGGTTTTATTCTTTTTTTTTTTTGTATCTTGGTCTCACCTGCTGTGCTATGGAAATCTCTGGTAACAGAAAGCTTCCAAGAGAGATAAAATCTTTCCTAATCACCAGGCATCCCTTATGGGATGTTGATTGGAAAGACAGAAACAATATGTTTATGACAGTGATGCTTGACCCAAAAAGTCTGCAGTCTATTAGTATGGATAATGTGCTTCTGAGACTCTGTTTGACAACTAAGCAATGAAGGGAGCCCAAAAAGGCAGTTTGTAAAAAAAACCCAAGAGGAACAAAATGGAAAACAAAACAAACCATAAACACCAAAACCCAAACTCAACTTCAACTCAAAAAATCAATAACGAAATCCCACAGAAAATTAAGATGTTTGAGAAAAACTAAACCATGTAGACATGAAAATGTAAACTGGGCATAAACTTAGCTCAGAAATACTTTTATAGCACCAGGACCATTTACATACATGTGATTAGGAGCAATTAAACCTGAACAACCTTACCACAAAATCCCTAACATGTTAGTGACTTACAAAAAGGAAGCAAAATTTCCAGAGGATGTTATGAAAAAGTATGAGGAGAAAAAGGGAAGGGAAAATAGGAAATGAAACATTTAAAAAGAACCATGTTTTTTAATTTATTATTTAATTATCTTCTCCACAATGAAAGTAAAAAAGAGAAGGAATGAAAAAAGAAAGAAAGAAGGAAAAAGAAAAAATCAAACATGCAGCATATCAGGGTAAAACTATGCACAGTTTTAAAATTAGTGTGGAAAAATTTGGCAATTTTCCATCTCTGTGCTGTTCAGTCTGCACAGTAATACATACTTTAATATGCCTCACTCTTCAGCTTCAAAGGAGTCTCCTTAATGACAAGGTTTCATTTTTTCAGGGAAGCCAGAGGAGAGCTAGGTGGAATGGAAACATGATGGAAATTCTGATGTGCCAAAATATATAACTCAATTAGCACACATGGCTGAAACCTCAAATGAAATTAATGAATTGTGATGTCCAATATGCCTTTAAAACAAGATTTAAACCAAGTCATTATTAATGGAATAATTAATGATCCTAGTAATTGACAGGCCCTGCTTTAGCTGCCATTAATTTATTCATTTACATGCCAGGCTGTTCTTTAGTGCATGGATACTGATTTTGCTACGTGTTTTCCATTAGGTAGGATAAGGTTAAGCAGCAGATGGATATGGACATTTCAAACCAAATTATGTTGCAGAGAGTCAATATTTGCCAATTACTGGGTTTGTTAATTACTCCCCAGATCTACTGCCATTGTTTCTTGGTGGGAATAACCCACTGCATTTTGCAGATGGCAGGATGGAATCTTCTTAATCTTTTTGAAAACCTCATTCACAGAGTTTAATACAGTTTAAAAGAAACAATGAAAGGAATATTCATGTGGAAGATGAATGGATGAGGAATCTACTTCAATGATGTTTAATCATAGTTAAAAAATTGCTTTCTGTGCATCCTTTGTTGTACTTTCACATAGTAGTAGGTGTTTATTCTTGCTTTACTGTAAGTCTCTGGTTGAAGTTCAAAACAAGTTTCTATATGGAAATGACAGATTTTTTTTTGCTATGGCCAACTCCTCCCTATGAAACAGGAAATGCAACCCCAAATTTAGAGATTTCATTGCATTAAATCTAGAACAAAAATTTAGTTCTCTAACCCAGAAAACTGGAATTACAGCACTGTAAACCAGGACTCATATAAAACCACATGGTTCACAAAGCATCAGCAAACATATACAAAATACTGTAGTCCAGCCTGGACCTTGGAGACCAGGGAAGAGCCTGACAGTCAGTTACAGTTTCCTACTGTAAAGTCACTTGCTACAGGCTCCAGTTGAACACAGGTAAAAAGACACAACAGAATGGAAAATCCAACCTGATGCCACTTCCCCACGGTCACTATGTCAATGCTTTTGTTTCCATGGAGAAAAGTAGTATAATATGGCTAACGTTTATTAGATGAAGCTATATATTTAAAATTGCACCTTCACTTCAGTGTGAGAAAATGAACTTCAAATGCTAGAATCAAAGATATTTCATTTGTGAATTAAGTATTCATAAAAAAATATTAATTTTTAATATAATCCATTTCTAGCAGTTGTACTACTGAAAAAGTAGTTTGAAATGATAGAATTCATCCATAAGTTTCCATTACACTCTACCAGCATCTTTTTTTTACTCTATCTTGTAAAAACCCAGACTAAATCACTGCTGTCTCCAAAGATGCACTAGAATTCCCTGACTCAGGCCAGGAAAAAGCCAAAATCCATCCAGGCCTGGTGGCTTGGTTCACGGATCTTGGTTCATTGGCTCGTGGAGGAAGTTGATTACGACACAAAGATAGCCCTAAAGAAAAATCAAACTGAGGTGGTAGCAAGATCTCATCCACACAGAAATCTACACAGAATCACTAATTAATTCCTTAATTCTGCTAGAAAAATGGTGCTAAATTTAAGTGGGATGTGATCTCGAGGAACTTATGCATTAGGAAGAGGCATCATTTATTATTTTAGCCAAATTACTTCCAATTACCCAGCATCTCCATTTCTCATTTCATAAACAATTGTACAAAAAGAACACGGGGAGAGAGGAGGAAACAAAACCACACAGGAACAGCCAGCACCAAATTACACATCACCAGAAGATCTAAGCAGCTTCTACTGCTGGAAGGCTTTTGTCTGAGATAGAGAACGATAGAGAATGAAAGTGGAATTGCAGAAGAAGGAAGACTTCTTCCCCAAGAAGATTGAGAAGGGTCTCAAGAGGTTGTCCCTCAAGAGTTTAAAGCAACTTGTGCTGGCTTTGGGTTGTGATTTTAGAAATAAAGCAAACCTAGAAGAAGGGCAAATAATGTGGAGATGTGAGTTTATCCTCTGGTTCCTGGTGGAAGAAACTGCAAACCAGCTTCTGTATGACTGGACTTTTCTAGTTCACTAGTGTGATTCTAGGCCCATATCATGAATGAACATTTGACCAAGACACGGGGAAGGCCACAAACATTTCACCTAAACTCCCCAGCTATGGAAATGCATAAGACCCAAGTTGCTGTCTTTTTTCAACTACCATTACAAACAAGTCAGTCACTGATGGCAGTGGGAGCTGAGCTTACAGCTCTGCCCTGTGTCTTTTACCCAAGAGTGATTGCATATGTTAACCTGATGGGGAGAATGGCTAGGTGCCTCCACAACAACAGAAAACAGCTACTGCTAGTAATGGTAAAACTGTTTTCTTTCCACTAGGTCTACATAATGAATCATACTGAAATACAATTTGTTTTTAAACCATGACAAATTTGATCTATTCCCTACATGCTGAAATATATCATTAAGTCATTTGTTCTGAATAAAACTGTGTGGGAAATGAAGATTATTTTAATACTGCTGGGATCTCTTAAAATCAATAAATAAAATGGAGTATTCAATGCCCAGAAATAAAAAGAGTATGATTGTTGGAAAAGAAATGTCAATATACAACCCTACATAATGGGGAAATATTTTTCATCTGGAATTCATTAGCTCCTGACACACACTACTGGAGTAATAATTTACATCTCTCTCCAGTTTAACTAAAATCTGCAGAAATAAACCATGAATACTTTAATTGGCTTTGGTGTTGCCAGCTGAAATTGAACATGAAAAGTAAATGGGAAAAATTATTTAATGCCACTAAGTTGATCATTTTGTCCCAGCAGTGATTGCCTGCAAATGCCTTTTAAAAAGCAGAAATACAACCTGAAATAATTCTTTGAAATTTGTGAATGTGGGATTCCACAAAAACCTACTGAAATATTTATTTGTTTACTACTCATAAACACACAGTGCACAGGCAGTTTGCAAATTACTAGCATAGTAATATTATGCTTTTTTTAGATACCAGAAAATCATAAAGATTGTTCTGAGCTGGAGTTCATCTTTTAGTTCATATTTTCTAACTGACAAAAATGGATAGATAAGTCCTTTATCACAAGCAAGAATATGCTTTCTCTTCTTTCATTACACAGTCAGTTAAATCTCCAAGTAAAAACCTGCATTAATAGCAGTCTTCCCTTGCCTCTAAATGTTTTCTGTGATTTTATTACAGCACAGAACCAAACAGGCTTTCTTTTCCTTAATCAAAAAAAAGAGAAGAAAAGTATTTTGAACCAATATAAACCACCTGTAAAACAATCTCACAAGCCAGCAGTTTTACTATGTGGAAAAAACTGAACACAGCACAGGCAAATGTAAAATTATCAATAAAATTATTTACCTATAAAATGTGTCCCCTGTATAGAAGATTACCTGATTGAATTACCTCTATTTGTTTGCTGCCTGTACAGATTTCCTTTCCTTCTCCTTCATTTAAATCAATATGCAAATATATTGATATTTCTATAATGTGATTGCTCCAGCATGTGAGACCACATTTGGGAACACAGTGAAGTCAGTGAAGTCAATCTTCTCATTTCACCATCTTATTTGTTACAAATAAATTTTTAAGACCTGGAATTTATCTCCCAAGTGACCTAGTGAGGTAGAAAGGCCCTTCTTAGATGACACCTAGTTACTGAGCTTGCCAAGTGTTACCAACACACAGCCATGGTCTCTATTCTCACCGCTCATTCTCACCCCATGCTACAACATGTCTCTTCCCCAGTTGTTCACAGAAAAAATACTCAGTGGAATGTGTTGTGAAACAGATTGCAAACTGAGCCAGGTTAAAAATAAACTCTTAAAAACACAACCCTAAGGCTCCACATTTTGGCTTAACCCTCTGAGGCTTAGAAAAACCTTTTTATTGCTCTTTTCACATACATAACCAACCCATCCATGCAAAAGCAAATACCCCTTGGGCCTTGCCTTTAATTCTCATGCTTATCTCTGCTTCAGTTTCAGAGGCAAGGAACTGTAATTTAGGTTTGTAATCTCAATGAGGACTCTGAGATTACATCTAAGTATGACTTAGGCAGAAAATCATCAGTGATCTCTCAGAAGCTAACCTAGATTGACTTTCAGTTCCCAGGCTTACAAATGAAAGTTTAAGGAGTGTTTTTTGGTTTTGTTAAGTTTTTTTAAATGTTGTTTGATTTGGAAGGCACAGTTTGATTTTTTTTTTTTAATTAATTAAGGAGATTTGGTGGTGGTACCAATAGAACATGGCTCCTTTTTTCCAGAAGAAATCATGCTTCAGTGTAATTTCTTATGAGAAATACTGTCTACTTCACCTGAAGAGTTGCATCACTTCATGAGTAAGAAAAATGCAACTTCTCCCTCTCCCTTGTGTTGAAGAGATGATGAGATTCTCCCCCACAAACACACTTTTTCTGTAACTGTGGTCAAAAGGCAAAGAGTATCATAAAGCCACACAGCCCTACTTCTTTAGGGAAAGAAGACAGGTGAGAAGAGCAAGAAGCTGTACAGTCAGTTATAACGGGAAAGGCTAAATCAAAATACAAATCAGAAAGAAGGAAAAGTACTAGTTATAGCAGGTAACTAGTATAGTTCAAGATGACCTGAATGAAATTCGATTGGTAGATGCAATGTAACTCAGAAAATACTGCCATTCTCAAACCTCACTCATTCTTCTTGGCTGTATTTTAATAAACAGATGAAAATGCTCAAAAAGCTTCAATTGTGACATAGTGTAACAAAACATTAAGGGAAATTCCTATAAATTAATTGTAATAGCATTAAATAATTGTGGAAACAGAATGCATTGACTCAACTAAACCTTCTAAAAGCTCTTCACAAGGTTGCTTTACAAATAATCTAAATAGAAAGTCAAGCACTCAGATATGATGCAGAAAGAAGGGAACTACAAAAGGCAGCAGCACAAACATACACAGAATACAAACACTGACTGGAGTCACAGGTCTTAGGAGTCTTTGTTTTCAAGCACAAAATGGAAAGTGCACAAAATGCTTACAAAATTAAAAAAACACTGAGAAATGGACCCTCATTAATGCACTTCTTACTGAAGGAACAGAAGCTGTGGTGCTATGCAAGTATCTGTTCTGTGGTTGACATATAGGAGAAGAAAAACATTCAAAAGAAACACAAGACTACTACACAAAGGAAGCAAAACATGAAGCAGGAACAGCCCAGGCAAAGCTTCAGCACTTTGAGTTGTTTCTTGCTATCTCCTAACTGCCCTTAGATGTAAAGCATTCAGAAATTCTAATTTTAAGAACGATTTCATCAGGAACAACAACTGGGGCCAGGGAAACAGGAAGAAAACAGTGCTGCAAGATGACTTCTGTCCATTGCTGAAGAAGGCTGGTATTAAGTCCAGTAGATGCTTGCTCACCCTAAGCTATTTGACTTGGGAGGTCCTCTGTAATTTGGCGTTAGGTGTCTGTGTCAATTGTGCAGTGCTCCAGTACTTCCCATGACCTCTGCAAACTCCAAGTAAATCCCAGACACTAGAGCCATTATTTTCATTTTATTTTCCCCTGGTTGTTTCTTTCTCTTTTTTTTGTTTTGTTTTGGTTTTTTTTCCATGTTCATAGAGATACAGAGTGTTTAAAGGAGGAGACAGCTCCACAGAAAAGCTATGGCAATTTGATGCAAAAAATACATACACGTGCAGGTAAAGTAACTCACAGGTAAAATAACATTTAAACATATGTTTTAAACACTCTGCAATCAAAAGTTGCTCTTGTCTAAGGGCCAAAGATTTCTTTGATTTACAAAGAACCCAAGGATGATTTCTTAGAAGTAGTACTAAAAAGCTTAATTGGGTTGTGATGATGGCATAAAAAGTCCTCCCATCCAGTTTTATAACAGCAGCTCCTAGCAACCAGAGTCATTCCAACCTCACACTCCTACCTGCAAAGGCCCAGATATGGGACACAATCTGTGATCAAACTCATAATACCCAAGCAAGAAATTACGAAATTATGGGCAATTCACTTCCTCTTTGTAAACAGCCCTATTCCCAGCATCTGTAATTTTGAACTGCCGAGTTTGTGTCAATCATTGGTAATTTGGGGATTAAATAAGTAACAAGGGCCCTAAAGGCAAGCATAGTCTAAAAGCTCAACACAGTGTTGATGTTAAATGTTAATTCATCCAATATTTGATTAGAAAACAACTTCAACAGTATTCTGAAATAGAAACATTATGCTTTTTATATTTTTGTTTTCCTAATGTGCCTTCCTAATGAACTTCAGATTAGAATTATTTGGGTTTGTATTGTCGTCTTAATCTTAAATTCTTACAACTTATTATCAATATGAAAAAAAGAAGCTTTACTGTTCTGAAGAAAGTACCATGAAAATCATGAAAGGACTCAGTAGTCATACAACTAAAGTGGTTATATGTTAAAAGGACTTGTCACCTATGCTGCATGGTTAGTGTCAGCTTACAGCTCCAGGGCACAAACTGACTTCCAGCACCTCCTGCAAATTCTTAATGCCTGTGCATTGTGTTTCTTCTCCATACAGTTACTCCCATTGCACTTATAAATTTAAGGAGCATTCTTAAGGGGAAGGTTATTACCACTGCACTTACAAATCTAAGCAGCATTTTTGGGGAGAAAACAAGACAATTCAATTCTTAGCCTACTTTGGAGCCAGCCTGTACACAGATAAGGTTTCCTAAGTCTGTAAATTTACCTCTTGCTCTTGTGTGAAGACGTGGCACTGTGTTAATGACACTCCTGCTGCTGCCATTGCTCCTGCTGCTTTCCTGACTGCTGCCTCCCATCCTGCCAGTGGCTCAGCAGTATCAGCAGGAAAGCTGCTGCTGGTGGCTATTCAGTGTTTAAAACACAGCTTCAGTTTTAGGCATTCCTTTTCAAGAGACAAATGTGGAGTTTGTACACCAGAAAACACAGTAATGGTAAACCCAGCAAGACACAAAATTTAAGGCTAGGATATATTGTAGCTCCAAAGCAGGAAACTCTTTCCTACCAATCACGCAGTATGCAAGTGTTCAGGGTTAAATGAAACAGAAAAAGACTGCTACAATCACACTGTACTCATGTGCAACTGAACAAAAAATACAGATGGGGGAAAAAAAAACAAACCTCCTTAGAAGTGAAGACAAGTCTGGTACACAAGTGCTTTCACAGCGTAGAAAGTAGCCATTTGACTTTCATCTGGCCTTTCATCTTTATGCAGTACATAGAATTTCTACTTAAATTGCTTAAAATTGCTGTTGCTTGCAGTTCTCAACCTTTTTCTTTTTTCAATTTTTCTTTAAAATGCCTCAAATTTGCACATAGATTGTGCATCCAGAGGTTACACTGTAGAAACACTTAAGGTTGGTTTAAGCTAGATATTTAAGTGGCAGTCCTTGGTTTTAAGTATCAACATTGCATGGGGAAAATGAACCAATTTCAATAAATAAACAAAATCATTAACCAGATGAAATTAATTCATGGGAGAAAGGAAAGATTGATGAATAAATTCAAAACTTGCTGAGTTCAAAGGCTTGTGACAAGCAGCATAAAGTTCCCCTAGATATCAGTCACTAGTGGACAATCCAAGAGGTCAATATGGCACCCAATGATGCCTCTTCATTATCAGCATCTTCATTAGTGACATGGATGATAGAACAAAGTGCATCCTCAGGAAGTTTGGTGATGATACAAAACTGCAAGGAGTGGCTGATCCACCAGAAGGTTGTGCTGCCTTTCAGAAGCACCTTTACAGATTGGAGAAGAGGGCTACCAAGAATCTTATGAAGTTCAAAGTTTTTCCCTTGGGGAGGTGTAACCAAGGCACCAGTACACGCTGAAGAATGACCAGTTGGAAAGTAGCTTTGCAGAGAAGGGGGCTACACTAGATGACCTTTGAAGGTCCCTTTCAACCCAAACCATTCCACAACCTCTAGGTCCTGGTGAACACTGAATTGAACATGAGCCAGAAATATGCCCTTGTGACAAAGTCCTCTGATGGCATTCTGGACTCCATTAGGATTGCCAACAGGTTAAGAGGAATGATCCTTCCCTTCTACTCATACCTGATGAAACACACCTGAAGCTCTGCGTTTCTCCTTTGCTCCACAGCTCAAGAGAAACAGGGAGCAAGTCCAGCAAAGAGCCACAAAGATGATGACACGATTGGAGCACCTGACACACAAAGAAAGGTTGAAAGAAATGGCATCTTTCATCCTGGAGAAGGCTCAGGGAGAAGACAGAGCCAAGGGTATCCAGTGGAAGGACAAGAGGAAACGAGTACCAACTGAAATACAGGAAATTGCATGTAAATGCACAACCCCCGCCCCCTTTTTTCACTATCAGGGTGGCCAAATCCTGGAACACTTTGCCCTGAAAGGCTGTGGAGTCTCCGTTCTAGGAGATACCCAAAACTGAACTGGATATGGCCCTGCCAACCTCCTCAAGCTGACTGTGCTCTGAGTAAGGGTTTGGACTAGATGACTTCTAGGGGTCCCTTCCAATCTCAACTGATCTGCGATTCCAGGAAACCTTCCAAACAGAGTCAGATTAAAGAGAACCAGGAATAAAGCAAAAGTTGGCCTTTGACAGTCTCAACTGTAACAGGCTACTCTATTCTGACTTAAATTTTAGAAGGAAAAGAAAGTTAAAAGGACTTGTGCAGAAAACTCACTCTCAGCATCTCAGACATGGCAGACCTTTCCTCTCAGACTTGCTCTTTATTCAGAGATTTTCACTGACTTTCTGCACTGCAGACAAACCTTGCCCAGCTTTTTCAGAAAAACAGCTCTCTAACATTCTTATTCTCTAGAACTTGTGGGACTTGTGTGTCTATTTACTGCTCTTAAAGTACTATCTCAAAGTCTCCATTCTTACTACACGCCCTACCCTGCTCTCTAAACTTCCTCCAGGTACAGATACTCAGTTAATCCCCAGGATTTTTTTTACCTATTGCACAGTAAACACAAATAGCAAATAAGCAGCCTTAGCCTCTGCTCCCTAGCAAAACATCTTTTCAATGGGAAGTAATTATGGTAACCTAAAGTAGGGATGGATAAACATCTCTTGAACTTTCTGAACCTTTAACAAGCAGACTGACTGTTAAAGCAGCTTCTGTAAGCTCCCAGATCATGATCTCAGAAGTCTCTTCCAGCCATAATGATTCTATGATCCCTCTGCAGAATGTGGAAGTGAAGGGAACTAAGGACTACATGGTGATGCTGCAAAACTCTAATATGATTAACGAATGTGAAAAGATCAAACTAGTTCTTATTCTACCTGAAGTACTTTCCCCTTACTGTTTTCAGAATAGGGATGTATGTGATTCCTATAAGTGTTCCCCTTATAAAAACCCATTTTCAGACACTTTGTACATACAAACAGAGCCATAAGTCAGATCATTTTTCAGCTTCTGATTGACAGTTCTGTTGATAAAAAACCTGTATCCATCTACTCAGTAGGAAATTTAACTCAATCTGTAAATTAACTAAATATCTCTTCAGAAGCTTCTACTGCTATAAAAGTTCACATGCTCCTTTTCCTTCTCTGTAGTAAAGCCCTGTAAGTAAATTCAGAACACATCTTACTCATCTGTGGGAGACTTAGAAACCACATGAATTTACAACATTTCAGCTAAAATCTGTGATGTCAGGTATTATTTAACACCTGGTACTGGCAGTGTGTTAAAGAGTTGTCAGAAAGATAATCCTAAATTCTAGTATGTAAAAGATAACACAGACTATAATGTTAAAAATTACCACCACAGGATAAGTTCCTGGTAAGAACTACTGATGATGTGCTGTTCTGATTTAGAGAGCCCAAATAAAAACTGCCCCTTTGCAGATTCTTCTGCCCCTCCCCTTCCCCAATGAAAGTTTATTCATAACCTTCTAATGTTTGAGCTCTGAGCTTGTTCAGCTTTATAGTCAAGTTAGATAGCTCAACAGATCGATCCACTCCCTTTCACCTAATTCCATATCCTGTCTCTTTCTGTTCAAAATAGGTTTTAGCATGTGATAAATAAAATCCTTGAACTGGTCACTCTAGACCTGAGATTCATCCTACATGTATTTTGTTAACATTTTACATCACTGAGAGGAAACATCTCGGCTTAGAAGAGGAATATTAAGACATGTTACAGAACTGGCAGAAGAGAAGGCATTTTTCAGGTATGTTGACAAGATTAGCCTCCCTATCAGGATAGAAAGAAAATTAACAGGAAACAGAGAATAATACAGAGCTGTACAGAAAGTCTCAGAAAATAAATACTGCAGAGCTCCTCAGCAACGTGTGCTATGTGTGTGCAATGTGTGTTCATTATTTCATAGGATGATATCTCAAAGGCATTTAAATAGGAAATATGCCACATGCCTTCTTGGACTCAAAATACAACCAAACTGTATTACAATTTAATAACCTATATAACATAGGTGGAACTAGATATTCTGAAACTGAACAACAGGTGTGACCATGTAGTAATTCAATATATATTAAAACATAACATTGCCCTAACGAGGCAAAAAATATTTACTATTTTAAAGGATGTGTGAGAATACAAAGGAACTCTGTTTCTAAGAAATATTATGGGGTTTCATATTTAAATTGGTAGGTCACCAGTAGGATGCCCTCATTGCAGTTGAATTGGACCACCTTCTGCTCATTTCAAGCCAAGATAAAGAATCTGATTTTGCCATTTTTGTATTTTTGATGTAAAATAATAAGAAGGCAATTTTGTCAAGCCTGATGGAAAAGTGGATCTGAGTGGAGGCAAAATTGCATAAAATAGCAAACAGTTTTGTGGGGAAAAAAACTTCAAAGAAACATTTGGAACAGTTTCACACAGCTCTGATGAATACCATAATGAAAGAAAATGAAGCCAAGCAGTACAGAATTGAGTTATCAAAAACCCAACAGAAAGCATATATTGTATTTTTGTTACTTCTCTCTGAGGAAGGAGAGCATTCGTTTACCAGGAGGAGGGGGATTGGAGATTCTGCTTTTGGGAGTCAGAAGTCATTCAGAATGACACTGAAAAAGCATGTATAAACCAGTAAGATATCAGGCTGAGAAACAATAGAAGCACCAGCATCATGATGTATTTCAAAGTGCTTAGTTCAGTAGTAGTGAACAACTGTGATATGGAACAAGATATTGACTGTATTAATTTTGCAATTGTCTCTACTGGATCTCTGCAGAGTAGCTAAAATGTGGGTTATGTGTTTTTATTTTTTCAGATACACTTTGGGAAAAACACAGAGCCTGCTTTAACTTGTTGCTATCCAAAATGTGTTCAGAACACATTTTGTAAAAATGTATTTTGAAAGGACTGCTGAATAACATTTAAAAAGCACAACCTATACCACTGGAGTTTCAGTCTCATTAAAAAACTCGTAGATTTGAAATTGGTTAAAATGTAATGCTACTTTAGCTAGACCACTGCTTCTCCATATGTAAAGTGTCTACTTCAATAAAGTTTTTCCTTCTTGAGAAAGTCTGCCTTTGTTTCTCCTTTTTTTTTAATCTTTGGCATCTCTTTATTCAAATATATCTGTTAGACATTTCAGGGAACTCATTCTGCTAAATAACACCACATACCATGCAAAGTACTCTAAAAAAACTTAGGCTTCTACTCTGACATTACTTACAGTTTAATAATTTCTTCACCTTGTTGGTTAGTTATATCACATCACCTATTATATTGCAGCATGCAGACATTGTAGGATGCAGGAAAATCAAGTGGCTGCTGGAAGCATTCGTTTTTATTCTCTGTGTCCTTTTATTGTGTACTATTTACAGGAAGACAAGGATGCCTGTGCAATTTTATTCTACACTATGAGCCAACAATGAGGAGCAGTTTTTGCTTTATCCACTACATGCATACAGGTGGGCTTGCTCTTTACTAAGCTTGGATATAACATACTGGTCTTCATGTTTTCAGTGAGTCTGTATAACTGATTTTCTCTTAGCTTCTCTTTGGTGATTATAAACATACCTTCACTATCCCACCTACAGGTTTACCTCCATTTTTCAAAACTCCATATGAAAAACTCAAACCAATAGAACAATGATGTATAGATGTTAGAAAGTATCAGAACTGAGATAAAGTTACTTTCTCATTTAAAAGACTCTTAGCACATATAGCTTAATGGCTGAATTACAGAACAACATTAATAGTTGTTTCCACAGATATTTAATGAAATCTCCTTTTTTCTGTCTACTCTTAAAGATGAGTATCATAGAATTATTATAATTGGAAAAGACCTCTCAGATTACTGACTCCAACCATCCACTCAACACTCCCACACTCACCATTAAACCATGGCCCCAAGTACCACATCTACACATTTTTTTGAACACTCCTAGAGATAGCGATTCCACCACCTCCCTGGGCAGCCTGGGCCAATGCCTAAAATTCCTATATAATTTTTCAGCTCCGAACTTGAATGCTTTGCTACTATTTCCTAATAGACAAACAGAGTCATAGAATCACCAGAGTTGGAAGGGAACTTAAAGATCATCTAGTTCCAAACCCCCTGCCTGTCAGGGGCATCTCCCACTATATCTGGTTGCTCAGAGCCGCATCCAGCCTGGCCTTAAACACTTTCAAGGATGGGGCTTCCATCACCTCTCTGAGCAACCTGTTCCAGTGTCTTACCACCCTAACAGTGAAGAACTTCTTCCTAACATCTAATCTAAATCTACCCTCCTCTAGTTTGCATTTCACAGAATCACAGAATATTAGGAGTTGGAAGGGACCTCGAAAGATCATCTAGTCCAACCTCCCTGCCACAGCAGGATTCCCTAGAGCAGGTCACACAGAAGCGCGTCCAGATGGGTTTTGAATATCTCCATAGAAGGAGACTCCACAACCTCTCTGGGCAGTCTGTTCCAGTTATTCCCCCTAGTCCTATCACTATGCAGTACACCAGCTTTCTTGTAGGCCCCCTTCAAATACTGGAAGGCCACAATAAGGTCTTCTTGAAGCCTTCTCTTCTCCAGACTGAATACCCCAACTCTCTCAGTCTGTCCTTGTAGCAAAGGTGCCCCAGGCCTCTGATCATTCTTGTGGCCCTTCTCCAGACACATTCCAGCAAGTCCACTATCAGTAGATACAAGGCACTGAGCACTTCTGCAAACATAACCTAACAGTTTATTGTATCTGAAGTGATCAATATATCTCAAAGAGATGCAGCTTCTCTCTGCATTGAAATGTCACTAAGTTTCTCAGCTTGATTTTCTGTTTCTTATGACAGTGAAGCTTTTCATTACAATATCATACCATTTCTTATCTTTGGGAGCAAGAATAACCAGCTTACTCCTGATGAGTACAGATGGATAGGCAAATACTTATACAGATAAATCACTGGGATCAAGGGCTTTAAAGAGAAACTGTCTGAAGCACTGCTTGGCAATACAATAGATCTAGCCACTCTGCTTATCTTCTATCTTTTCTTTACAAAAGTGCTACCATTTACTTAGCTACCCATTGCAGAAACTCACTCTCAAGCCATTAACGTCTTTTCTGCTTGCTCTGCTTTGCTGAAAACAAAGACTGTAATCAGAGTCTGAGGGCACTTCGTTCACCATAGCTGAAGAGCAATGTTGGCAAAGCATTCAGGTGCTGGATCCAGACTGAATACTCCTGATGAATGAAGGAACTAAGGTGCAATTGTCTCATTGATTCTGTTGTAAGATACTGAAAAAATGTCTCTCAATTTCAAAGCCTAATTTAGTTTTGCTGGCTATAACTACACTGTGAAGACAGTTTGCTTACCCTCAAGACTAGTACAATAATAAAAAAAAAAGTGTAAAGTCCTTCTTTCCCTGGGACTGTTTGTGTGGGAAGCTATTTCTATCAGTACACACTGTATTTGAGAGAGATGTCAACATCTTCACAAAGCAGAAGGTGGCTTAATCATAGAATCGCTATGGTTGGAAAAGACCTCTGAGATCGAGTCCAACCATCCACCCAACACTACTATGCTCACCACTAAACCTTGTCCCCAAGCACCACATCTACACATTTTTTGGAACAGTTCCAAGGATGATGATTTCACCACCTCCTTGGGCAGCCTGTGTCAATGCCCGATAACCCTCTCAGCGAAGACACTCTTCCAAATATCTACTCTGAACCTCCCTGGCACAACTTGAGGCTGTTTCCTCTTGTCCTGTCACTTGTTACATGGGAGAACAAACTGAGCCCCACTTTGCTCCAACCTCCTTTTCAGGGAGCTGCAGAGAGACAGAAGGTTTCCTCTGAGCCTCCTCTTCTCCAGACTAAATAATCCCAGTTCCCCCAGTTGCTCTTCATAACACTTGTGCTCTAGACCCTTCACCAACTTGGTTGCCCTTCTTTGGACAAGCTCCAGCACATCAATGTCCTTAAACACAATACTATATACACACATATCGCCTTGGTCTCTCTTATAAATACAGATCTCTGGGGAAGCACAGTGCTAAAGATAAGGCTTCATGATGCACAATAACTGGCCAGAGGCATCAGCTTGTCCCTTCACTACTGCACTTGCCATCTGCTCATTTCTTCTTTCCTAGTGAAGGACTTGGTTTTGATGTCTGCATCCCAGCTCTGTCTACGAGTCTGCAAATTGAAACTTACATAAGATAAAGCCTCCACACATGGAGAGAGCTCCTCCAGGTTGTGCTTCTCTTTAATACATGCCTACAGAGCTTTAAAGACCTATACCACTTCCAAAGACGACACTTTGGCAAATGGTGAGACAGCACTAAGAAGGCAGCTTTCCCTCACAGTCATGAATAGCTTCTTGAATATTCATCAGCCTCTTCCAGAATTTTTTGCTCCAGACTATTGCTTTTAAGAAGAAACAAAAGTAAATCATTCTGTTGAAGGTTGGTCTGCTTTCTGGATTGGAAGCCCTGCAATGTGATGGACCAGCCTATGCCCTACTTACTTTTATCTGCTTTTCAGTGCAATGTGAATACAAGGCACATGTGACTTTTTCATGCACAAAACAAAGTCTCTAGCTTGCTTGAAGTGGCACTTCAAACACCAGCCAGCTGACCTTTCAGCAATATGGATCAACTGCTATTCATACTACACTTAGTCACATCAGGAAGAGTTGTCTTCTAATATCTGCTGCCAGATTGTGTTGTATATCCTATCAACCCAGTTTTCAAGTGTCATTTTATAAGAGGTGACACTTTTCAACCAGGCAATGCTGATTCAACAAGAGTTTACTTGACCAAATACTATAGAGAAGACAATTCCATAGCAAATAATCATACAAAAGAAATATGTTCTCCAGTCAACATGATTAAACTTACAAAACTGCTCGTCATGGGTTATTACTCAGGATCCTTACCTCTTCTCTATTCCAACACATTCTTACATGAGATCATGGCACCTTAGATCCTGCTTTGGCAGGTAAATATCTTGCAGTGCATCTCTGCTCACTATCGCTTACAGTCAAACCACTGTATTCTGCATGTTTACCCACCATTTAATTTCAATTTTAATAGCTTCTTTATGCAGAAAGTGGATATTACACTAGCAAAAGAAAAAAGCCTACTAGAACACAAATGATTATTCAACAAAAAAGGAAAAAGCATAACCAGCAGTAACAAAAGCAGGTCTAGACAGTCTTGCTTGGTTAGATCCAGGAGAAAAACTAGATTTTGCAGAGACTTATGATTTCACTTCATTTAGCACTGGAGAACCATCCACAATAAGTGACAGCAATAAAAACAGAGAAGGGAGTAAGCCAGTTTACCATTGAGTAAATAAAGCAAACAGCTCCCTGATTTAATTTACTAAAAAACACAGGGAACTATAAAACCTACAGTGAAATACTGAGTTGAGGCAGGATGTAATCTCTTGCTCCTGGGATTCCTATCAGCAGGACAGAGTATCAAATTAAGTCCCTTCTCCACAATGTTTAATATGGTCACACTCCAAAACCTTGTCCAGCTCATAATGGTGGAGAGGAAAAATACTGCTACCTTTACAAGCCCTATGCAGCATTAAAGGTTTTTCCTATCGACATCCAAGAGCTACATGCTGCATTCTCCAGGTCTAGGAAGTGATGCTATTCTCCCTTTCTCAAAGAAACCCTTTTGTATCTCTTTACTAGGGTAAAATCTGCCAGCTAACAGATTTACAACATTTTTAACTTCAGTAAGAACTAAAAGTATACCCAAAAAGTGATGAGTAAATCACCTTTTTGAATGGAGTATCAAATGGACAGACAGAGGAGTGCAGCAATTGATTTAGAAATGGCAGCATCTTGCTTTGACACTTCGGAACAGATGCTACTGAAAACCACAGTGGAAAGATAACAGTCTCAACCAGCAGGACAGAAGAATGAATGAAATAGCAGGGGAAAGGTGTGTTTCTACCATATGTTAGCAAAGCAGTCGAGTCTATGAACAGATAAACCAAAATGAATCCAGCTGTGGTGCCACCAGCACGCTGTGGTTATTTTCTGACCCCAACTATCAATGAAGTGCTTTCCATGGTCTTAGAACAGACGTAAAAAAAGACTCTTGTAACAGGAGTGGTTGATAAGCTAAAAAGTGAACCGTTTTTGTACACAGCTTCTTTCATATCTACCACAGCCTTGGGTAATATTGCACAATTTTAGACATACTTCCCCTTTGTGCAGTATTACAGTATAAATGCAGTAGACTGTCCTCAATGGGCATGGATCCTTGATCTCATTATTGGGTAGAGATGGTACAGGTGTAAACTGAGCGAAGACAAAACCCTGAGATAATGACACACACATCAAGCTGTGCTGTTTTTCCATGCTCACTTTATTCCAGGTGTCCTCCACTGACATCCTAGAGTGGACACTTCTCTTGGGACAGAGTCCTCCTGCCAGTGAGGTAAATGGGGCCAACATTAGGCCAAATAAAAGAGAGGAAATTATGAAAGCAAAAGAGGAGTGATGGCAAACTCATGCTTTACCACTCTGTGGTGCATGTTTAACCACCATGACTTACACTCTTGTAGGTGAATGCAGACACACAGACAAAACACCCCTACACATAAACTGCATGATCACCATTTTGCATTCTTGGTTAAAAACAGAATACAAAGATTTTAGGTTCGCACTTTGAAAGCTAAAACTCATAAGGCAGGCATACATAACATATAGTCAGAACAAGACAAATTACACAGGAAAAAAAACAAATACAAAAAGCTATTAGAATAATAATAAAAAAAAAACCACAAAAACCCACACTGCACATTCTTTTTATATTCCAAGAGTTTTAAAGCCATGGAAAACTCCAGTAAAGTGAAAATTAAGCCTTCTGTATACAACTGCAGCACAGCATTTATTTCTAAATCTGAGGACGCAAGAGCTCTATTCAGTGTTACTCTGCAGGTGACAAAATTAAGGTTTGAAAGATAAGTTATTCTTCACGTTGGAGTGGCAGTACCAGCCCTATTCAAGGCCATAGAAACTAAAATGAATACATTACCTGGAGAGTGGTTTTGTTGTGATTACTGACTGCTGAGGAGACAAACTTATAAGGCTTAGTACCTATTATGCTGCAAAACTTATCCTGCAAGGGCATAGATTCTTACCTAAAAGCTACCTTTTTAGGCCCTGATCAAGCAAAGTATTCTACACAAGTTTTGGCTCATATATGTAAGTAATCCCATAGTCCTCATTTATTTGCAAAGAGAACGCAATTAGTACTACATTTTCTTTCTTTGAAAATATGTTTCTTTAAATCTTGAAATAAAACCAAATCTCATTCTCCCTCTCTACACAAAGTAACCCTGACACAATTTCCTAGAATATATTATTTCCAGCTATTTCTCATGTTGTATTTAAAATTCAAACCATTAATCTTCTTAGTACAACAGATAATCCTATTAAAAAATTTAAGATTTGAAATCTTAGATCTCATACCTTACTAAAACTAGTCTGAAAATAAGGCCTATTTCCAAGCTAAACTAAAAAGAATCAAAAATACTTAAAGAGGAATGCATAAATCAGTGATTCATTTCCCCTGAAATAAGCAGAAGGCTCAGAAGGGCAGGAAACGAGGACACTGATTAGGGCACTTTGTTAGTGAATGAAGCTATATTTTTTTTATTTACATTCTGCAGTTCATGTAAAAATACTAACTTGCATTCTGTGAATTTCTAATGGTATAATTACTATGTAATAATCATTGAGTAAAATTCCAGCATGAAGATTAATTAGTCATACATATAGAGAGTGAAAGTCCCTTTCTATAGGAATTATCCTACCATTACCATTATTTCTGAACCTTTTTTCCTCCTAAACAAAAGCATAAGATTGAAGTAGTCTTAAAAGATGTATCCTACCTAAAAGACATATCCTTAGCAAAACTATACATTATACCCAAGAAGATGAAAACCTGAGAGTGTGTTGTTACATTTATTTGACACCTCACCAGCAGTATAGGTACTCAAATTCTTCCAGCAGCGTTAAAAGACCAAACCCATCAATTTTAGTTGGTTTAATTGACCTCTCTCACAGGCCCAATGAAAGAAATCATCCAAATGGCTGTGCCTGTGGGTAAGAAGCAAAAGCAAAGTTCTAGGTGCTTAACCACATCAACTGTGGTGCCTTTGTGCTAAGAGTTACAGAGCTAAGGGTTCCAGAAAGGGACTAATTACTTAGGATTAACTTTGGAAGATAAACTTACAGTAAATCTATACGTACACAGTATGTGGGGAGGTGAATGCAAACACACTCAGTGTGGTGCATCCAATTCCCTAACTGATGGTGGTTTGTTAGAAGACAAAACCATTCTGCATATGCAACAACAGAGTAAACACCACTGCTAACATCTCTGAACTGAAAATTAGGGAAGTTCTGCTTTTATCCAGGAGGTTTTATGCAAGAACTCTACTGCTGCTATGTATTTTCAGAGATCACAGGTAAGCAATCATCTCTCTTTCAAACACCCACAAATACATACAAATTACACACACTATCCACATAGCTTTTTGTGATCTGGCATGGTAACTGAATTGCTGAGAATGACGTGCACAAATCAAGACAAACAGAAAAATGACCATTAGCAAAAGTAGGGATGCATGCAAATTTAGATGGTCTGAATATAATCCTACATTTAAGTACAGTCCTGCTTCCATTGCATGGCCTATCACTTCATAAAACCACTCTGAAAGTACTTTTCTTTCTTACCACGTTTCTATGTGCAGAACAGGACAAAACTGGACTGTACTTTCCCATCTCTACTGCCTTCATGTTGCTTTTACACATCATCCTCACTGTAACTACTCTTACAAGACAATGGATTTTTACAGACCAATTCACAGACACCCTGAAACTCTTCAATTATTTACACTGTCAAAGAAATGACCTTAAACTATATTCCTCCAGTGAAACACTTAGGTATCTTTTACTTTTTAGGTATCTTTTGACTGTGTATCCACTAAAGTGTCTCTGACAATAAAAAAATAAATCCATAAAAGGAACAAGATGAAAGAATGAACAAACCTAACTTGTTGATTTTAGTAACCCTACACTTTAGATTTAAATCTTCATAGTAAGGAAATTAATGGAAAAGATTGACACTTGCTTCAGATTAGGTCACTGAATAATCTCTTATTTGGCAAGACTTTTTTTTCCCTTCTGATGTATTTGAGATAAAACTCACATATTAGATTTTTTTCTTTTCCATTTTTGATACTTCAGGTCACAGTTGGAGTTAGGAAACCTCCAAGGTATCAACCCATGACAGTTACTACCTACTGCCAAAACTTACCAAGGGTGTGGAGTCCTTGGGCAGTATGACATTCATAAATGTGAGTGGAAAAGCAAATCTGAGCAAACTCCCAGCTTTCCTGTTCTAATAAATCACATATAGAAGCAGAGCTTTTTTACAAAATCCTATTACAAAACCTCCATAAGAACACTCAACACAAGGAGCCTTACTGCTAGTAACGTGCTTTCAGTTTATTGCACATCCAGGCTATAAACTTCTTGGATCCTTAGGAAAGGGCTCCCTCTCCATCTTTTATAAGCGGATAATAGAAAATGAGAAAGATTACTGACATGTTAGGACTGCAAATTAATTTTATGACATTTTCCCCTACAGCTATTCCTTTTTAAGGTTCTTCAATAATGAGTAACCTCAGAGACACCTTACACACTGTGGAGGCTCTAAAGGAGCTTAACAGGGACCAGGTGTGCAGTGAGTTGGGCAGATTCAGAGCTCCCATTTGAGGAGATCTGGTATTGCCCTTTTGTGTACTTTTGAAAGCATCCTGTAAGTGAACCTCATTATAGACAAAGAATCAGAGCAACACAACACATTTCAGTGTGCAGGCTATCCCAGATTAAAACTTTCCACTGAAGCTCCTGCTTTGTCTGAAAAAAATCGGTTCCAAAAGCCACACAGTCAGGCTTTGTGTAGGCAGCAATGATACTGTAGATAATTTACACTAACTTTTTTCATCAGGTTTTTAATTCCTGCATATTTGTAAAGAACAGGATGTGTAACTGCTACAAGTCTAAACCCAAATTATTCAGTTTTTCAAATAGTCTGCTGAAAATTGAGCCCAAAATTCTATATAATAGGAATCTCTATTCTACTTACTGAGAGGAATGCAGAGAACTTATTCGGCATTCTAGTATGAAGTGGCCGGAACAAGACTGACCAGAAGAGCAAGTATAGTCATTTGTTAGAATTAGTAACTCAAGGCAAGGAAACTAAAGCTAGATGTTTGACTCAGGCTAAAAGACAAGACTTCCTTCTCTTGCCTAAAGGAAGAGGCAAAATTGTCAGGAAAAAGCCAAAACCAGAGATGACAACACATCCTTCTGAAAAGCACTCATAACAAAGCAAGTTAGAGTTACACAGGGAGCTGTGTACCAAAGAAGGGAAGATGTGTAGCTATGTGCCCTGGCTTTGCCTCCAGGTTAGTAAGAGAACATACTCAATCTTCCGTTTGCCAGCCTGAGACTGACGACTTTTATAAGCTTTTTAATGAAGAAGAATGAGACACCCCGAGTCTGAGCTTGTGTTCCAACAACTTCTATTCTTTTGTGTTTGTTCCAGTCAAAGCTCACAAGTTCTGTCCTTTCACCAAATGCTGTGGCTTTCCTACACGTATTCATGGTGTCCAGTGACAGGACAAAGGGCAATGAACACAAACTGGAACCAAGAAGGTTCTGGCTGAACATGAGTTAAAAATTCTTTGCTGTGAGGGTGCCAGAGCCCTGGCCCAGGCTGCCCAGAGAGGTTGTGGAGTCTCCTTCTCTGGAGAGATTCCAAACCCACCTGGAGGTAATCCTGGGCAACCTGCTTTGTGTGACCCTGTTTTAGCAGAGGTTCCCTCCAACCTCTACCATGCTGGGATTCTCTGTTTACACTCGCTGCCCACGTGCAACAGGAGCAGCAATCTACCAGTTCATTTAAACCTAGTCCTACTACATGCCACAAGCCTAAAGACGAAAACTGTTACAATACATTTAAAATGTTGTGATGATTAAAATCCATAGATCCTGTGTAATAAAAGCTAACTTAGCAAGAAGTTTCACCTTAAATTTCTAAGTCTACAGGGATGTTTATTTTAAAAGCTGCTTAACTAAATTGTTTTGAGCAGTACCACTATAATACATGGGTTTATCTCCAGCAACCAAACTTGCAGAGATCACAACTATTTATAAGATTATTTTGAAAGGTCATAAACCCTCTTAAATATATTCATTGAAATCAGTTTGACTGTCAGTTATAGGAATCAAGACTATTTGACTTGCACCTACAGGCACATCAGCACACTGCTTGTTGAAGGAGCTAATGAAAGACATAGAAACTGCATTTGCAATACAGAGCTGTGAAAATTGCACATGTATTACCATCACTTACAATGTAACTGAAGAATTATATCCTTCACCCCTTTGTAGAAAATTCAAACATTCAGATTTTAACTGATAAAAAAGTACCTCTAGAATAACTTCCCCCCCTTTCATTTTTACAAAGTGTCTTCCAATATTTACTCTTGGCTCCTATCATTGTAATCTTACCATAAGCTACATGAATCCTTCCTGACTAAGGAGGACTGTCAAACAACCTCTCTGAACACAAATGAAATGCTTTATTTGACACAAAGTAAGCAAAAGACTATTTTAATAGAAAAGGGGATCTAGGAAAATAATATAATCAGGCATAATATAATCTGATAGTCTGCAATACAAAAGATGGAGCTGCAAAATAATACTTCTTTTGACATGAGGCAGAGAACATTATTTCTCCAGGCAGATGCAATCAAGAAGGAAGAAAAAAAGTGAAAGCAAGCAAGCACAGACAGCATGAGGTGAACTGAAAGGCTCTGAGGTGCAGTGTGGGAGAAAGGTTGAAACGAAGCTCAAACCAGTCAAGGAAAAACATCCAAGGTGTAATTTATAGCAAGGCACTAAATAAATAAATAAATGCTAAACCACATTATCAGCATCGAAAAGGTCCTTGCAGCTTCTATCCACATTCCCTCAAAGGTAGAACTTCAGATGTTGCTCATTCATCCCTGGCTACCAAAGACAAAAACCTCCAGTATTCTCTCTGTCATTAACTTTTGAGGAATTTCTTTCCCCTTTGAATTCAAGCCACAGATAGAAGCTTTAGGAGAAAGCTGTCAAAATGCAGTTCTCCTTAATTCATTATATACTGCAGAAGAAAAAACACACTCAACATTACACATTTTCATATGTTAAAAGGTGTTCTAGTCTAATCCTGTCAAGCTAGATGGCTGGAACTCAAATGGAGAAAATTGAAGTCATATTTGGCAGGGGCTCACTTAGGGTTTTGTTTTTCAGTGATGTCCTTTGATAGAAATCAGGCAGAAAATCCCTCACTAACAATGAGAACCTCTGTATGGAGATAGAAAACAAAACCCACATAACTGGAACAAGAATTGCAAAGTAAATCACACTTTTTAGCCAAATTATAAGGTGAACACCTTACCTAGGTTTTCTAGGTCCTGTAAATTTAAAGATGCTCAATATATAATCCTCACTTGTTCTAACAGACCTCAAACACTAAAGCTCTATTGTATGCATAGTGCCCACTTACTATTTGCCACATTTAATTTTGTTCTATGAGAAGTCAAGCAGCATTTTTTCCAGTTGTTATCAGTACAGGAAATACAGACTTTTAATCATTTGCCTTAAAGAAAACAATTCTATGTATTTATAAATCATGGTGTCCAATCTTAGAGGCCACACCTCACACACACTTCAAACTGGAGTAACTGTATAGGCAGTTAACAGTAGGTTGCACTGAAAACTAGTTATATGGGAATTAAATTGGAACTATAAACAAGCAAAGTCACTAATGAACTGAGACAGAAAACAGAATTGCTGGCTCCCTTTCAACTTTATGGGAATATTCATCTGGATATGTTATACTAGAGAACTAGATTACTGTAATAATAAATTCATTGTTTATTTGAAAGTCATTAGAAATTTCAAGGATATCTGAATGCAGGAAATGAGAAGCTGTGTCCATTCTGTGAGCCAGTATTTATCACAGCAAGAAACCTAGAAGCTGTCACTGAGGTCACAATTAGACACACAAATGCGAAGAGACAACCAACACAAAGAACCACCACACATTAAAACCTATTGCAAAATGCATCAGAAACACAGTGTCATGTTAATCCATGTGTAAGAAAATGACTTTGGTGCCCAGAATTTGTCTTTGCCATCAAGGGGAATTGCAAATGGTGCCCTGATGACATTTGTTTCTGTAAAAAGAAAAATCAGCGGGGACCAAGGCACATGGTTCTCTCTACTGGGACAAGTTCAGAAGGAGAAAAAAAAAAAGGCAGTTATGTAAGCAGAAATGTTCTGGCAGATTAGTAGCATTTCTCTATATCCTGAAGCAGTAATCTTGGAAAAAATCCTTCAAAGTATTTTTGCCAGATCTACTGGTTAGTAGGTGGCTATGGAAACACATTCACATAACCTTCAGCTTCAGATTTCAGGCTGGCAGAAGACTATAGGTAGACAGGCATAATGCAGAGTAGGTAACTCTTCCCCAGCCAACCCTAATAACTCAGTGGAAAATAAATACATAATTGTTTATTCTCTTTTTTCTTCCCCCCCACCAAGTATGAACCTGCTGCTCCCGAAGAGATAGTTATCAGAGATCTCTACTGAGGTTAGAATTTTATATTTCTTTATGGAATAGCTCACTAAGTGTCTTCCAAGGTGCCTTTTCAAAGGGAGACATGAAACTGGCCTCCAGGAAGTGGGAAAAGGTTCTCAAGGAAAGCAGAAGCAGCAGAATTGTGCCACTTGTCTTCCCCTGTGATGGACAAACAGGAATCAACTTTTAATTTCCTCTGTGAATCAAAATACAGCCAAACGTATCTCAAACCCCACCTTATATTGACTATGATACTCTTTCTACACAGAGTACAGAACTGTCCTCTCATTCTTTGCACCATGGGATCTATTTGAAGCAAGACTTTTTCATGATGTTCATTAATATTTAACATAAGTAACACTGTGGCCATTGCTATCAGTAACATACTCTGTGACAGCAGATACACTCCTGAAGTTCTATAAGCATTTAGAGAATGGAAAAGTAAGACTTCAGCATTTATTATTTAGTGTTACTAAATAAACACCTTGATGAACAGACAACCAACAGGTAAAACAGAGCTTACTGTAGCAGAACAGACAGACTATAGTGGAATCTATACTTTAAACTACTTCAATATTCCTGCTTACTAATTACTTTTTAGGAGTTCTCCCTTATAAAGGCAAAAGCTGAGAATTCAGAAAACACTGGCATTTGACTTGTACTCCAAACAAGGTCATAAGGAATTTAAATTGTCTTGGTTAAGGTGTTATTGGAAAACAATTTTAGCCAAGCCATTTCTTTCTGGTTAAGAAATCACAAGTAAAATATCATTCACTACTTACAAATTAACCCAAGTGTTATCACTTCACCAGCAATTAAAATAGAATTGTGTAAGAACAGGAGTATTTTGAAGCCTTTTAGTACTACGCTAGCAACACATTCAGATACACCCACATGCAGACACATACAGCACAGACTGTTCACAGCATGAGGAATGTTACTCAGCAGACAGTGCTCCTCACAGTTTGCAGGCTTTAATCACGGAGGTGATCTGTACTTCAGGACCAATCTACAGCTTTGACTGAAAAATGTGTAGGCAGCACACTGTGGGCTTGACTTCCACAGCAGAGGTATATGGTGCTGCATATCTAAGCTCCAGTTAAAAAGATGGTGATTGAAGCAGAGGGACTTGATCTCAGCTCCAGTGAAAGTGCTGCTGACAATTAACATAGCCTAGGAGGGGGTGGGGAGCACCCAGGCATGAAGCCAGAATAAGAAACAGATGCCTAGGGAAAAGTCTTAATTTTATTAAAGCCGACAACAAAAAAAAAAGTGCTCTGAATTTAAGTTTCTCCATAAAATTTAAAGTTCATCTAGAAGATATAGTAGCTATCATCCAGTTCTAGAAATATCTGAGATGCATGCCCTCATGACTGTAGGGGGTCTTCTAAAACTTGACATTCAGAAGTTAGTACTACAGTATATAAAATTATTTGCCACTTAACTAAACCCAGGATCCCCACTTAGGCCAAGTTAAATTCTTCCAAGTTGTATAATGCATGTGAGCTGTGACATCTGATCCTGAGAATCAGCTCTTTCTTGAGGTATGAAGTATGTTACTTCAGATATAGATGTTAACTGACATACTCATTATGAAATTAAGGTTAGAGGTAATGAGATAATTCTAGATAAGATAAAACCTCACCAAATACATGCTTCCCTGATTACCTTTTCATTTCCCCAAACACAGTATGTTAAACATCCACATTCAAGCTTCACATTTCAAAGTTGATAAATCTTTTTTACTTTTAAATCTTTGAAAATAAAAGTTTACAAAAGAAACTGACAGACCTTGAATAGCAGCACCTCACAACCACTTCACAATGCAACCTGACTGCTATTGATTTAAAGCTGCTATGTATTAGCTCTGCTTCTTGAGTTTCTTGTATAATCCTCGTTAATTAAACTGGTTTTGAGTTAGTACAATGACAGGTGAACTGCATCTTTTGAATACCCCAGTCTCTGTGCCCTTTTTATTGGTTTGTTTCCATGACTGCTGGCAATCAAGTTTTGCATTAGTGGATGCTTTTGCCCCACTACAGTTTCCAGTGCACCCACACAATGCCCTCAATTGCCATAGAGGAACACAAAGGTGCTCACGTGAACTTTATCCTCAAGGGAGCTCAGCTTACAAAGGCACTGTTGTTATTTTGACATTCAAAACCATTTTAAATGTTCTTAATGGGTTCTATTTACCAGCCTTATAATATGAAGATTGCTTACAAATCCAAGGCACTGTCACAGGAGACAGATTACTGTCTGCTGCATTCACTGACAAGATAAATCATCTTCCTATAGCACAGCAGAGACAATGAGCAAAGTAAATGACTGAGGTTTATCTAAGTGCAACTTATTCTGTTTGACTGATTCTGCTTTGTCCATCTTAATTGTAGAAAGAACTTCAACACTTCCTGACTTGTGCATTTTGAAGGCTAGCTTCTTGCAATAAAAAGGTAGAATTAACTGATGTTAAAAGTGATGCTGGTGCTTGAATGTGGCTCCATTTGCTGATAAAGACTTATTTCCAAACCATTTTTCTTAGTGACATATCTACAAAGAGAAGGCACATTTTAAGACCCAAGTACAGAAGTGTAGTATTATTGTGTAAGCAACAAAGCAGAGTACACTTAAATGTATGCAGGAATTTAAGCAGATATTCAGGACTTAAAGTAAACAGCAGTTGTGTCAAACACAGTAGGACAGTCAGCAGTACAGTATTCAAAATAGACACATTCTTTTATTTGATAGCAGAGAAAACATTCAGTATAGCACTTAGGCAAATGTTTCTTTTCTTTCCTGATGAGAATATCAAGATTCAGAAAAAAAAGTGGTTTAAAGCAGACCAGAACACCGAAGAAAAAGACTGTTTTACAGTTTTGCATTATGTAAGATTTACTTCAGTACTTCTGAAGTCAAGTCAAAACACTACTGCAGTGTTACATTTATGAAGACTGCTTATTATACCTTCCAAATCATAATACTCAAAATATGTTTCAACTGGAAACTAGTGGTGCTTGATTCTCAGCTCAAATGTTACCTGACTTTTCAGGCTTATGGGCATGTGGAATTCAATATATGAGCTAGCAAAGGTGCATTGGAATATCTGAGTCCATCCTTCTTAAAAATAGAAAGCACTGAATGAGAAGTCCCAGGCAGTCCCATAGGCTTTTTGTGTATTTTCCAGAGAACTGACAAAAGCCAGGCACTGCATTTAACCTTCCAGTGTTCCTAACGTGCAGGCTTCTTTTCTCATAACAAAGGTGGCAGTTACCTGAAGCTTCTACCATTATGAATCCTTCCCATTCTTCCTAGTGTGATAATCCACAATTCTGCCAGAATATCAGTGCTATTTTCCATGCTTTCTTTATTTTTCTCTTTTTTTTGTCAATTCTGGACTCATTCTAGATTTCCAAACAGTAAGCACATTCAAGTGCATTCTGTGATAATAAAATATTTTCTTTTAGTAACCCATGTAGAAGTTCACCTGATGCTAGATGACCACTTAAGATGCACAGAGAATTTTATCCTAAAATCACTTGGGAAAACAGTCAACTTAGGTTACAGCTGCCCACCACAGATTCATGCTCCTTAACCAGAATGTGCAACACCTCTTCATGATGGAGATAAAGCTTCTGCCTAGCCATGGACTCAAAAGAGCATACCTGCATTTTCATCTTTCAAGATCACCTGAGACTGGCTCAAGTACAACAACATTAAGTAAGAGACCAAGTTCTGTTTGAATTCATGAAGAAAACCGCTTTTTTTGAACCAGTCCTCAATTCAAGGTGATGCTCAGAGTTGAAATTACGGGTCCAGGTTAGAGTTCAGCTGAAGCAAAATAAAGCTAGGTTTTAGCTGGGTTTGCTTCTGTGGCAATTTAAACAGTTTGAAGCTCAAGAGGCAAACATTACCTATGCAACCAGCTTTCCCAGTGCAATTGCAGTCATTTCAGCAATTACATTTTGGGTTGCCAAGGAAGAGCTGAGAAATTCCCAGTGAGACAAGCTCATCTTCAAAGCGGTTTGGTTTTGTTTTGGGTTTTTTTTTTTTGTTGTTTCAGTTGGTTGGTTTTGGTTTTTTTTTTTTTCTTTGTTTTCGTAGGGGTTTTGTTTGTTTGGTTTGTTTTTGTTGTTGCTGTTGTTTTTTTGTTTGTGTAGGGTAAAAAGGAGGGACAAGCAATGGAATCACAGCTCATTTCAAAAGCTCTCCCTACAGCTATCATAACCACAGATCATTGTAGCTCACCTCCTGAAAGGTGAAGTTCAACAGCCAGAAATACTTAAGATCTTTAATCTCATACTTTCCAATGGAGACCCTGACTGCAACACATAAATCTGAGACTGACTGAAAGTTGAGGTTGATTTTATTTGGGGTTGCTCTGCTACTATGCTATTTTACACTTGGAATAAATAAAGTCTACTTAAAATTTATGTGTTTCTCCCTAGTCTGGGTGATTCTATAGTCTGAGGCTTTTGAAAGATTAAACTTTAAATAGAAATGACCTTTCCATTGACTTATTTGCTAAGAAGCTTTTGCATAAAAAACGCTGTTCACTTGCAGTTAGACACATTAACAACTTTTTGAAGAAATTCAGATGTTTACTGTAACAGAGATCTTTCTACATGGAGAAGGATGACATGTAAGCAACCAGTCTTATGAAAGAAAGGACTGGTAGACCCTCAAAACAGTAGCACTTTGTCACCAAGAAAAATAAATAGGTGCATAGGAACAGACTGCAGGTATTCTGAATGAGGGTGAGACGTTACATACCAGCACTGGTCTGGGAGCTACAGATTTCTGCCCCATGCCACAGCATGTCACACCTCTATACCAAGCTCCATGGCAGTGTTTCAGAACCTCCTATCACACTACATTATATTTGTAGTGACATACCCTCACACACTTACTAAAGGACACTGGATTCTCTATGAAGAACATATCTTCTAGGACAGGAAGAAAAAGAGACAAATCAGAAGAAAAAAGACAACTACCTTTGGTCCATTCCTGGATGGAATCAGAGCAGAGTGCTGGGAGAACAAGGTCACTTTGTAAAAGTCACTGCTCCACTTGTAATGTGTCTGAGTTTGAGAGGTGACAAAGTACTATGAAAGTTCATGTCACTGGATGTTCATCTTAGTGCCACAAAGCCTTCCTGTAGCTTTGTCTCGGCTTCTACAGGGATATGAAGCATCCCTACTTGAACAGTGCTCCTAGCACCTTTGCTCCTAGCAAATGTTTTTGCTCCCAGCAGTAGTTCAATAATGAACTATACCAAACAGCACACATACATTGTATTTGAATTTCACACCTAAAACACCTCCCTCTTGTATTTTAAAACCTTGCTGGGCAAGATTCAACAGATACTATAGAACCTCACTATATATAAAGCCTTGTGCAGTGAAGTTATTTTTATCTATGCTACAGTACACACTTACTACATTTAACAATGGGCCCCAGGAGACTGCCTGCATGGCATAGCTTAAGGTCACAGTGTCACAAAAGCTCATCATACAATTTATCTCCACCTTTGTTTTCTAAAGTGCCAGAGGAGGCTAAATGTTCATGGAGAGAAGTGAGGATTCACCCAAGTTACAAGAAGGCTGGAGCTTCAGAACCTTCATTTCCTGTTTCCATCACAGCTGACCTTTAAAGACAATTCCTAGTCACATTTTTCCATGCTTGAAAGAGATCTAATTTTGAGTCCTAATGATTAGTATGCAAAATGGTTTAAACACCATTTTATTAATAAGAAAGGAGTTTGTTTTGCTACAAAATTGTCCTGGTTGCAACATGATAACAATCCAAGTTCTGTGGATTTTCTTTCCCTCAGCAATGTGGAAGAATAACAGATGGAACAAAAGGGGCAGCAAAAGAGTACTTAAGTAATAAACATTCTTCAGAGTCATTGATCGAATAAAATCTAACAGCTGCTAAAGGATGCAGCTTGCACTATATTTTATCACCTTGCTTCAATGCAATGAACACTCTGGTTTTAGCATTTTTACAATATTTAATTCTCCTTCCATATAATTTTGCTGGTATAACAATGATATTTATTTTCCTTTTCTTCTGCAAAGCCCCTGAGTGAAGTCAATTTATTTTGTTGGAAGTTTAAAAGAAATATATATCAAACTCTATGAAGAGTCTCCAGGGCAGTAAAACAGTTTAGTTTTATCACATGTAGTTTTCACTGAATACTAAAGGAAAAAAGGTGTTTTTCTTATCTAGTTACTCACTGGCCTGTTTTCATCTTCCATGAAATTAGCAGGAAATAGGGATAAATCTTGGCTTTTTGCAAGATTTACTGCCAATTAGTCCTTTCAGTCTGAGAAGTTTACTGGGTGGAAATGTACCCCAAGAGAGACAAAAATGCCAAGAACAAAATTCCTTAATAAATGTTCTGGCACATTTCATAAAGTGAAATATTTATTACAAGGATTATCCTTCTAAAATTGACTACTTTAGTTTCATACTGACATTTCAGTTCAGATCAGTAGGCTGCTTTAGAAAGGAAATTCCCAATGGCCCTATCATACTATGCTTTGGTTCATGTCCCAGAGAGGTTTCAAAACCAGTGTCAAACCCAAGTTTTGTTCCATACTGCCACTTACAATCCTTCAAAACCACTTTGTCATTTCTTCTCTTGTCTCACATTAATTCTTTTATAGCTTCTTACCTTTACCCAAATTGCAGTGATCAACACACAGGCCTGCCCTACGAATATTCACAGCAGGGGGTCAAGAACAACTTCTAATTCCAGAAAGCTGCATAACAGTAATAGTTCAGGTGACCCATTTTTCACTAGTGTAGTCTCAAGGGATACAAACCTAAACTGTCATTTCAAGTAGAAGGATCTTCATTTTTAATGTAATTTCATTTTTATATTACAATCTACTTTTTTCTAATTTATTATTTTATTTTAATGAAGGAGGACTGGGGGGAAGGAGAAAAAAATCACTGCAAATACTAGTCTCCTACTAAAAGGTGATGGTTTTTAAAGCCACATTGGTTCAAAAGAAAAGCTGGTTTTCATCTGAGTGTCAGAGCACTCACTCTCTAATCCTAAAATGCATAGTCTGATGAGGATGGCTTAGCATTCTCTAAGCAGTTCTGTACTGAAGATCTCATCCCACACAGTACGCCCCAGGGACGGTGTGTGATGCCCCATAATATTTTCAACACAAAAGCTGTATCTGAAATGGTCCCTTCTCTGCCCATCTGCAGCCTCCACAGTCCCTCATGGGCTGGGGGAGGTGAAGGAAAGATTACTGAAAGCACATAGGCAGGAATACAATTTGCCCTACTTTGCTTTGTTTAGCCCCAAAGAGCAAATCAAAGATGATGATGTGACTGTAATACTGCAAAAAACCCAAGGCAGATGGCAAGATTTAGAGTTACAGGAAGGCTTGAAGGGGATGGTGAAGAGATAATAGGAAAGCATTTATCCTCCAGTAATGTAATGTCATGTAACCTCTTCTATGTAAAAACTACTAAAACTTGTAATGCTTTTTTACAAGCCCAATGATTTCACAGCATCGCTATCTTCCACTGTCTTATAACACTGACCTTTCAACTAGCAACCTGAAGAAAGTTCTTCCCATCTTTCAAGAAATGTTACCATCAGAATAAATGTGCTTCTACAATACAGGGAAGAGATTGTCCTTACAGAACTTTGACAGGCACTTGCTTCACTAAATGTTTTCTGAACCACTCTAACCAGGTCATTTCAGCCTGCTGTAGTCCTCTTTCTCGTGTTTTGTTTAAGGCCACCATATGATGCCAGGAAAGCATCCCAAAATGAATGTGAAACCACTGTAGGAAAGGAAATAATATCCAGTGTGGATCTGTTTGAAGAGTAACACTGATCACAACAGCAATGGTACTTACAGGGAATTCACCACTGTCAGCATCCTGGTGCACAGTGTCCCAGGGAAGAAAACAGCAGCATGGCACAGCCCCGAGGAAAGGACAGCAGGAAGCTCAAGTCTGCTGTGAAACTGTTTTGCTGGATGTGAAAATGTGGTGCTGAAGGACTATTTGCCACCTCCACTACAAAAGGGTCTCCTTTCTTAAGCATGTAGATCCCATGTAGCAGCCCAAATTCTCCAAATGCATGGGCAGATGTAGTTACTGCATCCACAGTTCAAAAATCCAAACATTTCCCAAACTGGATTTAAGCTCCTCAAATCTCTAAATCAGTGTTATGACCTGCTGTTGTACATATGACATGGAAGATGTCAGGGTTTGGCTCTCAGGAAGGCAGAGCTCTGCTGTAGTGTGCTGAAGAGGATTCCCTAATGTCTTGGTTTGGGTGTCCCTAACCCATGACACCAAGGTAGGAAGGCAACACCCTCAACTGCACACAGCTCTCCAGCTCACCCCTGAGCAGCACAGCCTGCAGGACAAGGTATTAGTGCAGAGACAGTGTGCGTGCCCTCGTGGATTAAATAACCAGAGAACAGACTGCAGACTATGCTGTGTGCTGCTTCCTTAAATCACCCTCACATGAAACAGAGTAAGCAGGAAGGAAAATCTGCCCTGAAATCCACAAAAAGTCTCCCTGCCATTTGGTCCTCCGTGCGGAAGGGAAAGTTCAGCTCCACATTTGTATGTTGGCTACTTTATAAAGCTGATCTTTAATTACTGTAATAGACTAGCCACACAGAGATGTTGGAACAACTAGCAGAGTGTCCCTACCCAAAAAATGCTCACATCAGAGAAAGAACAGATGGCTTAATAAAAAAAATTATTACACAGCACAAGAACTTTCCACAATATTATAATAGTTCTCTTTACTAGTTCCTGGGATGTTTGTGATCAAATACCACAGCTTCCTGAGATGTTTGACATCTGTAATAAGTGGTGTCCCGCAGGGGTCTGTACTGTGGTGTTTAAGACTGTCATTAATAATACTGACAGTGTGACCGATGCACCCTCAGCAAGTCTGAAGATGACACCAAGCTGAGTGGAGCAGTTGACTTGCCTGAGGGACAGAATCCATCCAGAGTGACCTGGACAGGCTTGAGAAGTAGGTCTATGCGAACCTCATGAGGTTCAGCAAGGCCAAATGCTAGGTTCTGCACCTGGGTTAGGGCAATCCTCAACATCAATACAGGCTGGGAGATGATGTGATTGACAGTAGCCTTGGGGAAAGGTACTCGGGGGTACTGTTGGATGAAAAGCTTGATATGAGCTGATGATGTGCACTCAAAGCCCAGAAAGCTAAACAAATCCCCAGCTGAACCAAAAGAAGCATGGCCAGCAGATCAAGGGAGGGGGTTTTGTCCCTCTACTCTGCTCTACTGAGACCTCACCTTGAGTACAGCATCCAGCTCTGGAGTCTTAGCATAACAAGAGCATGAACCTGTTGGAGAGGGTCCAGAGAAGACAACAAATATGATCCAAGAGCTGGAACACGTCTCATATGAGGACAAGCTGAGAGACTTTGAGTTGTTCAGCCTGGAGAAGGGAAGGCTCCGGGGAGACATTACTGCAGCCTTTTAGTACTTAAGGGGACCATTAAGAAAGACAGAGACAGACCTTTTAGCAAGCCCTGTTGTGACAGGACTTTCAAACTAAAGGAGAGGAGATTTTAGACAGGATATAAGGAGGACATTTTTCACAATGAGGGCAGTGAAGCACTGGAACAGGTTGCCTAGAGATGTGGCAGATTTCCTATATCCCTGGAAACATTCAAGGTCAGGATGTTTGGGGCTCTGAGCAACCTAATCTAGTTATAGGTGTCCCTGCTCACTGAACAGGGTGTTGGACTTCCAACTCTAACCTATGATTCTAAATCTAGTTTAAAAGTTGGCTAGGCTAAGCACTCATTTCCAACAAAAGTGTTGCATCTTTTTACCCAACTAATTTAAAGCCTATTGCAAGAATCAAGCCTGGCAATATGGTTCTAGGAGACTCTTCCAATTTAATATCATAGCTTTGATATTACAGTAGGGAAAGTAAGGTGGTTATATTTACTAGTATTAGATGGAGAACACAGTCCTACAGTCAATAGCTTGTGGATGATCTCTTTAAGGGATTCCTTGAGGACAGAGAAAATGATTATTTCCAGAGGCTGTGCATTCTAGTTTGACATTAGCCTCATTCCTGAAAAATAGTTGGTTCACCAATAATACCTCAGTTCAAATATTTAACAGCTTCAGGTTTTTATTGTGACTTTTACCACTGAAGTAGCACTCCCCAGGATTTAGAGACTCAGAATGAAATTTTCTTTCTGTACAGAGACAAGATGAAAACACTTCATGAGGAAACAGCTACTCTTTTAACCATTAACTTTCCTTATAATCTTTCATTTCATCCTTCAAATCCAACTGAAAAATCTGAATAAAGAATCTAGGAACTCTATTGTGTTTGCTTTAGAAATAAGAAATGTATATTCTCACACAGACCTGAACAATGACATTGTACACTGCAACACCCAAATCTGCCTAGAAGCCTAAGAAAATCTTGAGGTGTCTGTCATTTAAGCTCCTGCTTGCTGCATGAACCTGGCAAGAACATCTCTCAAAGGTCTCCTTTGATACTTTTGGTTGCTCCTTTATTTATGGGGCATTAACAGTATAAAATTAGGTTAGAAACTCCTAGATCTCCAGTTCATTTTTCTATCAGTAACTTCCTCGTAGGAAGCAGACTGAAAGAACAAAAAAGCAGGATATCATCTTTCACATACACCTCTATTTGCAAAGGTATCCAGTGACAAGCAATATTAACTGCACTCCGATTTCCACTTTCCCAGCTGCTGAGGTTCTCAGGAATTAAAAGATTCCATGAAGACACAAATAATTATCATATATTGCCCACAGCTAAATCTAAATCATATTTACAGTAGGTGCAATAAAACGAATTCTAGTGGACTGATGCTGTAGAGTACTTGCAATCTTTTAACTTTTCATCTGGAAAATCTGTACATGGCTAGAACTATCTGCTATATTACTGTCTGCTGCCTATTAAAATCAGAATTAACCTGTGAGAAACAGCTGTAGAAAGGAGTCTTTCATATTGCAAACTCTTTCTTGTCTTGTAAAGACGCTTGGGAGGGGAAAGGTAGAGAAAGGGGAAGAAGAAAAGAACCATCATATTATTTGGGGGCATAAATAATCCAGTCTTAGGTTTCACTTCTGTTTGACTCATGAGAAACTTTGAACTCCTGCACTCCAAGTGAAACCTCTCAGCACTGGGCTCAATGTAT